>JBAIZL010000004.1:246237272-246654772 GCA_036971475.1 Prosapia bicincta | reverse complement strand
TGAGCAAGTATTAACCGCCAGAGAGAGTGTTAAACTTTACCGGGCGTTTTGTACAATAATTTCAATGTTTCTCCACCAGAATGTGGTTATCTTAATCTTGAAGAAATGGCGCTAGGAATACTGATGCATCCAAATATTGTGATATAAACGTAGCCGCATTTAATAAACACACTTCCGTATCAAGTAGTTTTGCAGGAACTATTGCACCATTTTTCAGGAATAACCTATTTTGCTCGGTTTTGCAAGAACATGTAAGCAATATGTCAAGATATTACTGATTGCCTTAACTTAGTGATTTTCATGAGTAGCTATAAACAGTGTAGTATAATACAGTGCTCTGTTTAATAAGAAAATTTAATTTTATTCAGCTTTTAAAGAATTATATATTAAATTAAGATTATATATGTATTGTCCCAAATTTGAAACAGTATTTATGTTTAGAATGTATTTTTCAGTGACATGAAAAATCGAACAAATTTAGTATATGAGCTTTTGTTGGTATTATACGATTAAGGTGAGCGGAAAAATAAAAGCGTGAGAGAGACAGAGAGAGAGAGCAAGGATCAGAAATACATGAAATAATACACTAAAGATTGCTTAATATCTGTTACCTGAGGGGAAGTGTGACGTCAGAGATTTACAGTTCGTTGAGCCGCGATGACGTCATACTTTCTCCCAAAGCAAGCAGAGATGTATTTACAGTTCCGCGACCAGCTTTCAAGGTTTATTTACAAACGATTTTATTTCTATCTTTAGTGAGACTGTAACGAATTGTTTACTATGGATGTGCTTGTATTAGTGCAAACAGTGGTCAAACAAGTTATCAAGATTTCACAAACACAGCAATAAAACAATGTTTGCGTGGATTTGTTTCACATTACATTGTATAACTGTTTCAAATTATATCGTATATCTATTTTACTTTACATCGTATATCAGTCTCAAATTATATCGTATATAGGTTCAAATTTATATCGTGTATAGGTTCAAATTATATCATACGTTTCACATTACATTGTGTATCGGTTTCAAGTTATATCGTATATAGGTTCAAAATTATATCGTACGTTTCACATTACATTGTGTATCGGTTTCAAATTATATCGTATATAGGTTCAAAATTATATCGTACGTTTCACATTACATTGTATATCGGTTTCAAATTATATCGTATATAGGTTCCAAATTATATCGTACGTTTCACATTACATTGTGTATCGGTTTCAAATTATATCGTATATAGGTTCAAAATTATATCATACGTTTCACATTACGTTATATATCTGTTTCAAGTTATATCGTATATAGGTTCAAAATATAACGTACGTTTCACATTACATTGTATATCGGTTTCAAATTATATCGTATATAGGTTCAAAATTATATCGTACGTTTCACATTACGTTATATATCTGTTTCAAGTTATATCGTATATAGGTTCAAAATATATCGTACGTTTCACATTACATTGTGTATCGGTTTCAAATTATATCGTATATAGGTTCAAAATTATATCGTACGTTTCACATTACGTTGTATATCTGTTTCAAGTTATATCGTATATAGGTTCAAAATATATCGTACGTTTCACATTACATTGTATATCGGTTTCAAATTATATCGTATATAGGTTCAAAATTATATCGTACGTTTCACATTACGTTATATATCTGTTTCAAGTTATATCGTATATAGGTTCAAAATATATCGTACGTTTCACATTACATTGTGTATCGGTTTCAAATTATATCGTATATAGGTTCAAAACTATATCGTACGTTTCACATTACATTGTATATCGGTTTCAAATTATATCGTATATAGGTTCAAAATATATCGTACGTTTCACATTACATTGTATATCGGTTTCAAATTATATCGTATATAGGTTCAAAATTATATCGTACGTTTCACATTACATTATATATCTGTTTCAAGTTATATCGTATATAGGTTCAAAATATATCGTACGTTTCACATTACATTGTAGATATCGGTTTCAAATTATATCGTATATAGGTTCAAAATTATATCATACGTTTCACATTACGTTATATATCTGTTTCAAGTTATATCGTATATAGGTTCAAAATATATCGTACGTTTCACATTACATTGTATATCGGTTTCAAATTATATCGTATATAGGTTCAAAATTATATCGTACGTTTCACATTACGTTATATATCTGTTTCAAGTTATATCGTATATAGGTTCAAAATATATCGTACGTTTCACATTACATTGTATATCGGTTTCAAATTATATCGTATATAGGTTCAAAATTATATCGTACGTTTCACATTACATTGTATATCTGTTTCAAGTTATATCGTATATAGGTTCAAAATTATATCGTACGTTTCACATTACATTGTGTATCGGTTTCAAATTATATCGTATATAGGTTCAAAATTATATCATACGTTTCACATTACGTTATATATCTGTTTCAAGTTATATCGTATATAGGTTCAAAATGTATCGTACGTTTCACATTACATTGTGTATCGGTTTCAAGTTATATCGTATATAGGTTCAAAATTATATCGTACGTTTCACATTACATTGCGTATCGGTTTCAAGTTATATCGTATATAGGTTCAAAATTATATCGTACGTTTCACATTACATTGTGTATCGGTTTCAAATTATATCGTATATAGGTTCAAAATTATATCGTACGTTTCACATTACATTGTGTATCGGTTTCAAATTATATCGTATATAGGTTCAAAATTATATCGTACGTTTCACATTACATTGTGTATCGGTTTCAAATTACATCGTATATAGGTTCAAAATTATATCGTACGTTTCACATTACATTGTGTATCGGTTTCAAGTTATATCGTATATAGGTTCAAAATTATATCGTACATTTCACATTACATTGTGTATCGGTTTCAAGTTATATCGTATATAGGTTCAAAATTATATCGTACGTTTCACATTACATTGTGTATCGGTTTCAAGTTATATCGTATATAGGTTCAAAATTATATCGTACGTTTCACATTACATTGTGTATCGGTTTCAAATTATATCGTATATAGGTTCAAAATTATATCGTACGTTTCACATTACATTGTGTATCGGTTTCAAATTATATCGTATATAGGTTCAAAATTATATCGTACGTTTCACATTACGTTATATATCTGTTTCATGTTATATCGTATATAGGTTCAAAATATATCGTACGTTTCACATTACGTTGTATATCTGTTTCAAGTTATATCGTATATAGGTTCAAAATTATATCGTACGTTTCACATTACGTTGTATATCTGTTTCAAGTTATATCGTATATAGGTTCAAAATTATATCGTACGTTTCACATTACATTGTGTATCGGTTTCAAATTATATCGTATATAGGTTCAAAATTATATCATACGTTTCACATTACGTTATATATCTGTTTCAAGTTATATCGTATATAGGTTCAAAATATATCGTACGTTTCACAATACATTGTAGGCCTATATCGGTTTCAAATTATATCGTATATAGGTTCAAAATTATATCATACGTTTCACATTACGTTATATATCTGTTTCAAGTTATATCGTATATAGGTTCGAAATATATCGTACGTTTCACATTACATTGTGTATCGGTTTCAAATTATATCGTATATAGGTTCAAAATTATATCATACGTTTCACATTACGTTATATATCTGTTTCAAGTTATATCGTATATAGGTTCAAAATATATCGTACGTTTCACATTACATTGTAGGCCTATATCGGTTTCAAATTATATCGTATATAGGTTCAAAATTATATCATATGTTTCACATTACGTTATATATCTGTTTCAAGTTATATCGTATATAGGCCTAGGTTCAAAATATATCGTACGTTTCACATTACATTGTATATCGGTTTCAAATTATATCGTATATAGGTTCAAAATTATATCGTACGTTTCACATTACGTTATATATCTGTTTCAAGTTATATCGTATATAGGTTCAAAATATATCGTACGTTTCACATTACATTGTATATCGGTTTCAAGTTATATCGTATATAGGTTCAAAATTATATCGTACGTTTCACATTACGTTGTATATCTGTTTCAAGGTATATCGTATATAGGTTCAAAATTATATCGTACGTTTCACATTACGTTATATATCTGTTTCAAGTTATATCGTATATAGGTTCAAAATATATCGTACGTTTCACATTACATTGTGTATCGGTTTCAAATTATATCGTATATAGGTTCAAAATTATATCATACGTTTCACATTACGTTATATATCTGTTTCAAGTTATATCGTATATAGGTTCAAAATATATCGTACGTTTCACAATACATTGTAGGCCTATATCGGTTTCAAATTATATCGTATATAGGTTCAAAATTATATCATACGTGTCACATTACGTTATATATCTGTTTCAAGTTATATCGTATATAGGTTCAAAATATATCGTACGTTTCACATTACATTGTAGGCCTATATCGGTTTCAAATTATATCGTATATAGGTTCAAAATTATATCATACGTTTCACATTACGTTATATATCTGTTTCAAGTTATATCGTATATAGGTTCAAAATATATCGTACGTTTCACATTACATTGTATATCGGTTTCAAATTATATCGTATATAGGTTCAAAATTATATCGTACGTTTCACATTACGTTATATATCTGTTTCAAGTTATATCGTATATAGGTTCAAAATATATCGTACGTTTCACATTACATTGTGTATCGGTTTCAAATTATATCGTATATAGGTTCAAAATTATATCGTACGTTTCACATTACATTGTATATCGGTTTCAAATTATATCGTATATAGGTTCAAAATATATCGTACGTTTCACATTACATTGTATATCGGTTTCAAATTATATCGTATATAGGTTCAAAATTTTATCGTACGTTTCACATTACGTTATATATCTGTTTCAAGTTATATCGTATATATTTTCAAAATATATCGTACGTTTCACATTACATTGTATATCGGTTTCAAGTTATATCGTATATAGGTTCAAAATTATATCGTACGTTTCACATTACGTTATATATCTGTTTCAAGTTATATCGTATATAGGTCAAAATATATCGTACGTTTCACATTACATTGTATATCGGTTTCAAATTATATCGTATATAGGTTCAAAATTATATCGTACATTTCACATTACGTTATATATCTGTTTCAAGTTATATCGTATATAGGTTGAAAATATATCGTACGTTTCACATTACATTGTATATCGGTTTCAAATTATATCGTATATAGGTTCAAAATTATATCGTACGTTTCACATTACGTTATATATCTGTTTCAAGTTATATCGTATATAGGTTCAAAATATATCGCACGTTTCACATTACATTGTGTATCGGTTTCAAATTATATCGTATATAGGTTCAAAATTATATCATAC
This sequence comes from Prosapia bicincta, assembly GCA_036971475.1. Taxonomy (NCBI): domain Eukaryota; kingdom Metazoa; phylum Arthropoda; class Insecta; order Hemiptera; family Cercopidae; genus Prosapia; species Prosapia bicincta. Next base: position 246,649,344 of record JBAIZL010000004.1, on the reverse strand, counting down.
GTTTCACATTACGTTATACAGTATATCTGTTTCAAGTTATATCGTATATAGGTTCAAAATATATCGTACGTTTCACATTACATTGTGTATCGGTTTCAAGTTATATCGTATATAGGTTCAAAATTATATCGTACGTTTTACATTACATTGTATATCGGTTTCAAATTATATCGTATATAGGTTCAAAATTATATCGTACGTTTCACATTACGTTGTATATCGGTTTCAAATTATATCGTATATAGGTTCAAAATTATATCGTACGTTTCACATTACATTGTATATCGGTTTCAAATTATATCGTACGTTTCACATTACGTTGTATATCTGTTGCAAGTTATATCGTATATAGGTTCAACATACTCGTATATTTGTATATAGGTCCCAGATTATAACATATATCTGTTTCACATTACATCGTATATTTGTTTCAAATTTTATCTTATAACTATTTGAAATGTGTAAAGCAGTGGTTAAGGCAATAGTAACATAAAAAAATAATAGATAATTATCAGAACTAACATATTACCATAAAATGAAAATAATTTCATATCATCAACTAGATTAGGAGTTATATTACGTTAATTAAACTGAATAAAAATGTAATCATATTATTGCTTAATTTTCTTACGTCAGAGTCCAACTTTCATCTATGGCCTCTCTCAAGTCGTTGCCAGCGTCTGATGTCGAGTCTTTATTTTAAATTATAACCTCTTGCTTCTGTGACACTTTAAATAAATGTGCGAGAAAACATTTTAAAAAAAACTTAATTTGCAGTCGAACGAGTTTTTTTTTATATTTCGCGTTCAGTTTAATTTTTGTAAAATTTCACCGCTCTTTTACTTCCCGTTTATTCCTTTTTTTGACCACATAAACCCATTGAATGTATAAATAAAGTGTCGAGTTCTTTACATAAATAAATTAACAGTGCACTACGCCCACAGTGGGTGAGTAATTGTACTCCTGCTTAATTTATTTTTGGATTATTTTGAAGTTCTTATTTCTGCTTAAGTTGTAAGAGTTTTTAGATAATGACTACATACATATTTTATATACCAATGGGCTCACCCCAATAAAGCTACCCAAGCGCGAGCTATGAATATCTTACTACAGAAGTAAATGTATGCGTCACATATTATTCTATCAGGCGAAGATAGATTCTGTATATTGTTTTTCCTTACAATTAAAATGAAACATTTGTCTATCATAATAAATTAATTGTTTCTTTTTATTATTTATGTTTGTATTCGTGTTTAGTTTTAATAAGAACCTATCTTTCCTTATTCTTTCTCCTTCTTAGAGCTCTGATACCCTATTTGTTTCTAGGCCATTCAACATTACTTCTTTATATCTGTCGCCACAATCTATCACCTCCAATAGAGCGATATTCCATTCTTTCTTTCTCGTGATCACGTATCTTTCTTTACCTGTCCATGCCGCATGATAATAGTAAATTTTCGCTTCATTTTCTATCCAGTTCTTTTATTATCATTGATCTTACTACTTTGTTGTTCTCATACATTTAGTAGTATATCCGCTTTTTTCGTGTTTTTTCATATTCCTTCTGTATACATATACATCGCCTTATTTATTTCTTACTTATTTCCTTACTTATGTCTTATATTTATTTCGCCATGTCGTGTTCCTAAGGCAAACCGCTACCGTTTTCCTTCTAGTGCTTCTTTAATTCTTTTGTATTATTTTGCTCTAGTGTCTGCTTTTGTATCGCTTAATATTTGTGTGATTCTGAAGTGATCGCACAGACAAAATGCGTTTACTAGTGTACTTTTAGTTTTTATCAACTGTATCCATATTTGATATTTTTTATGTTCTTGTGAAATACTCCGAACTGCATTTTTACAGTATCTTCGTTGCCTTGCGTTAGTAATATGTCATTCACTTATCTGAGGACAAGGAATTCCCTCTCATAAATCCGTAAAGGTGTCCGTTGTTGCTTATTTTACTATTTCATCCATTATTTAATATAGAGATTTAAATATAATACTTTTTAAAATATTCGAATAAATTTTAATTTTATTAAAATATTTTTTTAAATATTAAAATTTAATACTTTAGTAACGTTGACATATCTATTGAACATATCGATTTGTAACAAATCGCTGCTTGCATAATGGGGAAGTGTGATGTCATCAGAGACTTACGGCTCAACGAACTGTAACGTTGTTGTTGACGTCATACTTAATCCTTTCGTCTCCGAAGTAGAGCAATGCTTAGTGGATCATTATAAACGGAAGTTGATATGCCATTATAGTCGCTATGGTAAGACCAAACCCGAGGCTCTGAGATTTATATCGAGAAAACTGTAACATATTTCTGTAGGCTGTCATTGGCCCGTCACACACACACACCCACACCCACACCCACACACACACATACACACACACACGCGCGCGCGCGCGCGCACACACACACACACACACACACACACACACACACACACACACACACATACACACACACACACACACACACACACACACACACACACACACACACACACACACACACACACACACACACACACACACACACACACACACACACACACACACACACACACACACACACACACACACACACACACACACACACACACACACACACACACACACACACACACACACACACACTATTTATACCCTAGTTCGTTCTTTACTTCTTGATTTACTGTGAAAAGAAAATACTTTATTTAAATTTATTTATAATTTTAATACTGCGTATCATCGCAAACCCGTAACCTTGACTTCACATTTTGAGTAAAAATATTTACACTTAGGTACCACAAGAACTACAATTTAAAAAACTCTCTGAGTTGTAAAGTGTTAAAAGTTTTTCATATATGAAACTATTAGTCTTGGTTAAACGTTACTGTGAAATTTTAGTAAAATCAATCTATTTAAAAAAACTCTTTGAACGTTAATCCAGTCGCCTTCTGCAACAATTTGTACGCGTTTCCGAGTCCTTGACAATCCCAAATATTTAATATATACATCCGTTTAACGCCATCCTACTAATTTGTACTTTATTTTTCTTAGATTTTGGTCTTACTTACATTGAGCAAGTATTAACCGCCAGAGAGAGTGTTAAACTTTACCGGGCGCCAATCGACCCTTGCGCCATTATCACAAAATAATTTCCAGTTCTTCGCAATTTCTTCGTGACAGGTGAAAGGAGTTTATTTACTATTAGATGGAAAAATAATAGAATAAGCTCTTGACTTCGTCTGAAGGAAAACAACCGAAGCTTGCTGTGGTGGTGGTGTGGACCCCTAGATGGTAATACTTTAGGTCAGATCTATAGTTTGTGAGGCGAGTGATGAAACTCTCTTGGGAACCGCAGTGGTAAAGAGGAAGTTGGCGCATGAGCAGAACAACTGTTCAAGCCAACACAACTATCAGTCTTAAGTCTCAGTGAGTGTCGTTTGTATCGTGGCCTTTCCAAAAACATTTTGAGTGTTTCAAAGATGTCTTCAGGATGTCTGAGTCATCATCGTCACGTAACACATCAGCAAGTAAGTCTGTTAATGGAAAAGTGATCAACAACCAGAGCATGAAAATAATTAGACTCTATTGCAGAGGATTAAGGTTCGGTGGGTGGATAGTGCAGCAGTGGCCAACCCACTCTGGCTGAGTAAGCTTTCAAACTATGCTCAGAGAGTTTCATCACTAGCCTCACTTCCTATACTCCGTTCGATTTAGACCAAAGAAAACAATGGTACGATGTTTTCTATTAGATTCTATTAGATTTTTCAAACTTCAAGTAATTTTAAATTGTAAATTTGTACGATCGGTGTAAATATTCCTATTAGTTTTTTTTTTAAATCTTCTATTTTTTTCGTTAATAGCAAACAATCTTGGTACATAGAAGGGGGGGGGGCAATAGGGTTGATTGGTTGGCGATAAAGCCCAATTAAGCACCATCATTGGCGCCCACTTTCAATTTTAATTTAATCTTTGGTAATCCCTCAGACTTAGAAATGCTTGGAATATGTGGTCAGAAAGATAGTAAAAGAATATAAATAATTTTAGGGGCTAATTTGAACCCTGTGGCTATGCATAAGAGAAGTACATCAACTTAGGAGGACTTCAGCCTAGGAAACAAAGTAAAAATGATTTGAAGAAAGTTTGTATAGTGGGATAGAACTCTCGATTAACGGACAAAGCGAAGAATTTATTCCAGAAAGAATACAATTATAGGAGCTCTTAATTCGACTTTGTTACAAAAGAATTTAAACGAAAACATGAGTCACAAAGGTAAAAGTCAAAATAGTGAACTCAAAATCTCACAAAAAATTATTTTTTAATAAACACACACACAACAAACTAGTTTCGGCGACGATGTCGCCTCCCTCAGTGCTTGGCTACTACTCGAGTAGTATCCGAGCAGTATCATAGTAGTAGCCAAACACTGAGGAAGGCGACATCGTCGCCGAAACTAGTTTGTTTGTGTGTGTATATTAAAAATTAATTTTTTGTGAGATTTTGAGTTCACTAATTTAACTTTTACCTTTGTGAATAGTTCTCACTAGCTAAGCTATAATTAACTAAATGAAAACATGAGTATGTAACAATATCAAAATCCGTAATATTGTGTGAATTCTGAATCTTGGCAACTAACTCAGAAAACTATATCCAAATTATTGGCAAATGTAATAGATTTTTCGAAGACATTGGCAGAAAAATGGTTGAAAGAAGGCAACGAAAAATAAATTAATTAGGGATCACGTGGGAGTAAATAAAAATACACCATAACGGTACCATAGAGTATCATGTGTATGTAGGATGTAGGCCGTCAAAATAAAATAATTTCATCTCTAATATGGAGTTGTTTCGTAACCATTAAAAATTACGATTCAAATCTGACTGATTTTTTTAATATATTATTTTTTTAATCACGAAAATTTTATGAAGAGTTTCTTCCTGGTACCACTACGTTGCGCAGCGAGCGCGTCCTCTTGTGGGGTATCACTATCTAGGAGAGACTGGTACCTAATTTATACCCCAAGGTTGAATTTTGAGACCTAAGTACCATTCTAACGCTTGAAATCAGACCCTAGTTGACAAAATGTTTACTTAAATTTGTATTTAATTTACATACATTCAAGTTTAAAGAGTATCTAATTACTCTTTAATAACCTAAACTATACTTAAGTGGCATTTATTTAGGAAATAATGTTGAAAGCTTGCACGAAATAACAAGGTCTTAGGAGCGAACTCTAAATTTTCATTGTATAAATTGGAAATCTATGAAGAAAAATAGAGTGTACAAGATACAAGACATTTTTAAAGGATCATAAGTAATTGTTTAAGAAATTAATTGGTTAATTAGCCACTTAATTGGTTAATTAACCTACTTGCTGACGCGTTTCGAAACCATCGTTACATTGACGAAGCCTAATCTGCTACTCCATCGTCAGCACAGTCGGTTATTAGTTTTCGCTTGGTTCTATAAAGATTACTTATGATTTTATTAGTGAAATCAAGAGGATTACAATAACCAACTTTTTGAAAGTCCTTTAAGAACTTCATTCTCGGTTACAGCAATTTTCTCATGGATATAAACCATTTAGGCGCTCTTCCTAAGTTATATTTCTGAAATGTGCGGCCAATGCTAAAAGAAGTACTGTAACACACATTGAAGCCTTTTACTGACATCGTACACGCTTTATTTTATATTACTAGGGACATTAGGCTTAAAGAGAACTGTTACATAGTTTTGTGGGAAAACTTACTTACTAGCCAACGCCCTTGGTAGTTGAGCCATTTGGCGAAGCGCTGACCAGTAGAGATGAGACTCCTTGAAGATGGGACTGTTGTATTCCTGGGCCCGGTCCAGAATTGTGCAATTATTAAGGTGTTTGGCATTCATAAGCTCACTAACACACGGTGTCGCGTCAGATGTGACCAGCGACACTTGTGCCCAGCGACATTTGTGACCACATTGGCTCAAGGGGTGGGGGGAAGATACACTGGGAATCCCAACCCTCACCCTGACACGCTGCTAAGCCGAATGCCCCAGTCACTTGACACTTTCTCCTGGCTGTCTTGGTGTTAATTAGTATTCCTATTGAACTATGGAACTGCCACAACAGACGTCATAGAACAACTAATGCTGTTGAAGGCTGGAACAACAGGCTAAACAACACCCTTCGGAAAACAAATTCTAGAATCAAAAAATTGATTAGCTGTTTGAAATCTGAAGCGGAAAATGCAGCCCGCGCATACTTGACGCTACAGTTGAACCTTGGAGGGAAGAGGAGAAAATCCACTTATATAAGACTGGACGAGGGCATTAACAAAATATTCAAGACTTATGAACAAAATGGTGACATAAGAACATTAGTTTTAACTATGTCCTACTTACAAAAATTAGACTGAGCACAAACTGGATAATGATAAAAGTAATGACCATATTTGTAAATAGTACGAAATTCATTTAAAAAAACAAAAAAAAATACAAAAATTAAAATACAAAAAAAAGGAAATTGACATGTTAAACTATGATATAAAAAAACAAATATAAAAATGACGAAGCTTATAGCTGATTTTAAACACGCCTAAATGATAGAAAACTGACTTGTGTTTCTAAGTAATGGTGAAACTTGTTTTCTATCACTTAGCCAGTCCAAAGCCTGGGCAAAGTGTGATGGGAATCAGAGAGGCTATAATCATACCTAATGCAGGAAATAATATGGGTCTCCCAATCCATGGTATATTTGGGGTGGCTTGGTCACAACTGTCGCATATTTCATCATGGTCACAAGTGTCGCTGGGCACATCTGTCGTATATTCCTAACACACAGCAGGCACTCCGGGGTCGTTAGCAGATGGATGCGGTGTAGGTGCGCATCAAGGTAAACATGACCCGTCTTCAATCTGAAAGCTGCAACGCTAACAGCTCGGGGCAAGTTATGGTCAATTAGTCTACTCGTCACCAGACTTTCCCACCGTTTTCCTGCTGAGAGCTCCCTTAATCGAACGTGATTCCATTTTTTGGTGGACATCTTTATTAGGGACCTGGACTAATGTAGTGAATTCAGATGCTCGGGCTAAGGGGGCTTGAATTTCCAGCTTGGCTAGTTGATCAGCCTTTTCATTGCCAGTGAAGTTTACATTGAAGTTCTAATAGTTTACCTTATAAAAGTTTGAAATTAATATAAATTTTATTACAAAAGTGATTTTAAATAATATTTATAGCCGATAAAGAAGAAACTTTATAATCCTCCTGGGCAGGAAGTTAATCCCAAAACCGTCTTAGTTGCCCGTTGCTGAGAGAAAATTTGTATAAATATGTTACAATTTCTTTAATGACATAATTTAATCGTAATCCGGAAACAAAATAATAAATTTCGGTGTTTTCTCACTTTAAAATACAAAGGGTTTTATAACAGTCATACATATTTACAATATAGAGTTTGTTTACACTCCGAAAATGGTTTAATAACACTGAAAGGGTTTATTTACGGTGGCTAAGTGGAACAATACATTGTCATACGTGGGGTGGCGCACTGCAGTCATTTCGATTGCTTCCTTACATTCCAGGCCCCGGCCAAATAGCCAGTATACCGCCCCACTTAGCGACTTCTGTTTAGGTCACGACTATGACAGTTGTGTTTCGATGGCATTCCTTTACAGTCGCAACAGGAAACAGTCATTTAGGTTTTATGAGATATATTTGTTGAGTTACGCTTCGAAAATGTAAAGCAAAATCGAATATCTCGGATTAATAATTTATAATTGTAAATATTTTTACAGTCTGTTAGTTAATAACAAAAGCTAATATAGTTCTCAAAAAGTATTATCCACTTCCACCGGTCCAAAGTGCAAGGTTTAGTACCATCTAGGTGTTTTTATCGCAAACCATTTTTGCCATCGGACTAAATAAACATTTAGATTGATCGGATATTCATTTTTCCTTCGTGAGTCTGGTTGTCTCGTTTGTCACTTGTATTCAGATTGAGACCATTATATTTTTTTCTAACTAGACTTGACATAATCAGATACTTCCAGTTATATTATATTATAGCTATTTATACATATACTACAACATATTGATCTGTTTCTTAAAGAAACTTGAATGTAACAAGTTATTTTATTTTTGTTTTAATTTGTTTACTATTGTGTGTTTTTCCTTTCAATGTTTACCTTTGTTAGCGGGTCCTTCTTACGTTATGGGTGAGGGGGTTGTGTTTTTATCAAGGTATAGTGTGTATTTTGTCCAGTGTGCAATTTGTTTCATTTGTCCCATATAGACGCGTATATTTTCATCACAGATCACTTTTGCCATTGGGATTTGATTAGTCGAAGAGAAATTTATTTTCGCTCCTGGCTCTTGGCCCTGGCTGATTCGTCTGTAGCTGGTTAGGAAACTATTTTCTTTTTAACAAACCTGCCCAAACCGGGTAATTTATAACTATATCGTAATGTATCTATTTTTCAAAATGTAATTGGCATATCGCCCTGTTTTACTTAGAAAACATGGGTGTTTTAAGTTTCGTGTATGTTTTTGTAAAGAAACGAACGTAAACACTCACACTTAATACCCAATGCTAAACTTCGTAAACAATTCCCTATTATGTAAATGTTTCCATGGTACCGGAAGGGCTAGTTCATGTCTTTATCGGGTTATAATTTATTCACATTGTCCAGCATGTAATTTGTCTCATCTGTGGCACATTCAGCGCCCATCGGTAGCGCGGAGTTACCGCTTATTTAACTTTCCATTAAGTATTAATGTCGTCACAAGGTGGACATCGATTTTTTACGATCTCGGAGCGTACAGTTTGTTTACGAAACGAGCGCTACGGCAATATAGTCTTAAGTAAGGTTTAAAAAAATATCTTTAAGATCATTATTGGAAAAACCTAAATCGAAACACTCTTCGTTCGGTTTTAGCTGAAAAAGCTTCCTAAGCTTTTAAAGTTTTCTGTTCGCATTAAATTGGGTTCACATGAAAAAAATAAGATATTTAATTTTGCTAAACCACCTAGAAACAACAATTTTTATAGATGCCTTATATATACAGACAGATGCCGCCAATTTCATGGATACAAACTGTCACCAATGACGAGGTATTCCGATGCACGAGTAAACAGAAAATACTGCTAAACACCATAAAAAAGGCTAAAGAGAAAATGCAATATTAGTGTCATGGGGTGTGAGGCGTGAGGACGAGTTCCTTCGACACAATAGAGGATGAAGTACAGCGTAAGAGGTCAATGATAAGACGCCAGAACTCGTGGTTGAGGGACCTGGAGAGAAGACGTCGAAACTCGTGGTTAAAGGACCTGGGGAGAAGTCGCCGGAACTCGTGGTTCAGGGACCTGGAGAGAAGACGTCGGAACTCGTGGTTGAGGGACCTGGAGAGAAGACGTCGGAACTCGTGGTTGAGGGACGTGGGGAGAAGACGTCGGAACTCATGGTTGAGGGACATGAGGAGAAGACGCCGGAACTCGTGGTTGAGGAACCTGGGGAGATGGTTTAACCGCTCGTCTACAGAAATCTGAGCTGAGGTTGGCCTCGTGGACTTCCAACCTTCGGTAGAATAATTGTTACTAATATTAACCCACTATCACGACTGTAGAATAGAATTTTTCAATGTGTTTATAATAGTTACATTTCTTATTATTTATAATACCTTAAATGTTGCTTTTCTAAAAGCATATCAAGTGCTTGCTTTTTAATAAGAAAACGTGCCCATATTCCCACAGGTGCGTGCGTATGTCTGGAAAATTTGTTTCATCTCGTAGATTCAAATTTTTGTTAAAGGTCAGATTTTTTATTGTTATTTTATAAACATGCTCAATGATCACTGTCATCTGCCGATTTTTCGGTTATGTTAAAATTATGTTTTAATGGGCCTTGAATCTATTATTAGATTGCCAAGGCGCCTTAATACAATAATGAATAGCTTTATTATAACTTACCTAAAATATATAAACTGTTCATCAACACTGGTGGTAATGAAATATAAAGAAATATGAATATACTTCTGCTTGTATAGTTCTGTGTGAGCTGATTCTGTAATAATGAATATTTTGCTAATTATAATAAGGTTTTATATTTGTGTTATCGTTTTCAACATAAAATACAAATTTTTGTTTTTAAAACTCTACATAATATTACAACTTGTAATTGTTGGGTTGTGCATCTTGATTTTTTTCTAATAAGGACTTATTTATCGATTTACTGCCAAAATTTACCACTATTGGCTGATATTTCTCAGTAGACGCGTTCTGCACTTCTTAGTGTATTGTTCAATGAGGCGAGCACTGTAAAGACTGTCTGCCTAGGTCGGATATATTATTGTGAATCTGTGGTGTGTTAATCTGAGAGTAGTTTTTATTATGTATTCGAATATAATGTTTGATCGCCCTATAAGTGTTTTAGTTTTATCTTTCGGTTGTTTTGTGGTATTTGACACAATCAAATACTATATTCGAATACTTAATAAAAAGCTACGTTCAGAAGAACAACACAATACACCAAAATACCACAGATTCATAATAACATAACTCAATGACCAAGCGCGAAACCTGTCTGCTGAGAAATATCAGTAAGGCCTACAGCAAATTTTCTGTCGCCAGATAGTTTGGCCGGATGGGCTGCTAGCGCGCGGACTGGATTAACTAAACAGGTGGCAAGTCCACGAACCCACAAGAAGTCGGCCCACCATTCACGAACGGTTTCGAGCAAGTTGGTAAGTGGATTTTGGAGAGAGAGGTGGCGTGATGAAAGTATATACAATGTTATCTAGAAGGGAGAAAGGCCGCGAAGTGAAACGTAGAGTATTATGTACATTCCACAGTGATTATGGCGAGAAAAATTCTAAAATAATGCATTACAAATTACTGGATTGTCCGAAAATATTGTACATAGCAATAGTTTGTGCGAGGGCATACTGATTTGGCGCACCGAACACGCGCTGTGTCCAATGGTCATCCGTGTAAAATATTCTTTAATACTTCAGAATATTCATTAATATTTGGTTTTAATATTTATATTTGTTTTTCCTAATAAAACTTTAATCAGATAGAAGTACTTTAACAAGAAAATATTCGGTTAAATATATAACTTTTAAAGGCAGAAAGATTATTAAAACAATTACTGTAACCTTCCTTTTATTTAGTATCCATAAATACAAAACATAATCAGGCAAGTAATATATAAAAAAAAAGAAAATTAAGACAAATCCTTCTTAGATCAACAAAGAAAAGTTTTATTTTAGATACTTTTTATTAAATAATTACAGTTAATATAAATATGTATATACATTGACAGAAACACAATATTAAGTAGGAAAACAGAAAGCAAAATTAATTAATAAAATTGATTAATTAATTTTAATAAATGACTCTATTAATATCAAATGTCATCCACTACAAGTTTTAAAAATTGAATTTTAATTTGAGTGGATGAATAAAAAGTATTTTTTCAACTATTGAAAACTAGAACAAGATAAATAAATTTATAAATATATAGGGCGAGAGAGAGAATATATATATATATATATATATATATATATATATATATATATATATATATATAGAGAGAGAGAGAGAGAGAGAGAGAGAGAGAGAGAGAGAGAGAGAGAGAGAGAGAGAGTGGACTAATAATAGAAATTGAATAATAAAAACGTATTTATTTTTTAGTACGCTATTACATTTCATCATTACATCATTTACATCATTTTAATCGTTACAATGGTAACGTTAAACATCGTAAATATTCTTGTAAAGTTTTGTAATCCCTACAGCAACGTCCGGTTAAGTACATAGCCAACGTTTACTTTTCCCTGGAAAGGAAGAACGATAACAAAGCCAGCCTTCTCGTCGCTTGTTTACTTACACACTGGACATCCCCTATTCGTGTCACCGGTTTATTGGAGGTAACAATACAGTATTGTACAGTCTGGTGTTTATTATTTGTACCAAAAAAATAAACACCGAGTAATAAAGCGCTGATCACCACAAAACAAACAACATTTTAAAAAACTTGCCTTCATCAAAGTGTTCACAATCCACAGTGTTTGCACACTTCCATGTCTGTAGCGCCGATTTTCACAAGTATTTAGTGTTTAAATGTTTAAAACAATAGAAAGACAAAATAAAATAATTTCAAACAATTAGTATAATAATTAAGTATTTAGTAATATCGCCCACACAAACCACCACAGCCACTCAACTATTTTCTTGTTTTTACCATTATTAGTTCGGTTTTTTCTCATATTTATCTGTCCGGGTGAAATTTTGCAATCGAGTTTAAACTAACTTCCCGATGAGCTGAAATTTTAAACATAGGTCAGAATTAGATGACAATCCAATATTCAATCGGTTTCTTGTCTCTACACTTGTTCAAACAAATCGAATTTGGGTGACGAGTTAGAGACTTGGATTTTTTCAAATATATGTCAGCGCTGAATAATGACTTGAAACTACTTCTGTACCTGTCCGCAAAATAGTTTAAACAATATTTGTTTAAGCGAATTAAATTTGATTGACGAGCTACAAACTTGGAATTCTACGTACAGGTCAGGACTGAATGACAATGCAACATTCCCTCGCTTAAGGTTTGCTTAAACATTATTTGTTTAAGCGAATTAAATTTGATTGACGAGCTACAAACTTGGAATTCTACGTACAGGTCAGGACTGAATGACAATGCAACATTCCCTCGCTTAAGGTTTGCTTAAACATTATTTGTTTAAGCGAATTAAATTTGATTGACGAGCTACAAACTTGGAATTCTACGTACAGGTCAGGACTGAATGACAATGCAACATTCCCTCGCTTAAGGTTTGCTTAAACATTATTTGTTTAAGCGAATTAAATTTGATTGACGAGCTACAAACTTGGAATTCTACGTACAGGTCAGGACTGAATGACAATGCAACATTCCCTCGCTTAAGGTTTGCTTAAACATTATTTGTTTAAGCGAATTAAATTTGATTGACGAGCTACAAACTTGGAATTCTACGTACAGGTCAGGACTGAATGACAATGCAACATTCCCTCGCTTAAGGTTTGCTTAAACATTATTTGTTTAAGCGAATTAAATTTGATTGACGAGCTACAAACTTGGAATTCTACGTACAGGTCAGGACTGAATGACAATGCAACATTCCCTCGCTTAAGGTTTGCTTAAACATTATTTGTTTAAGCGAATTAAATTTGATTGACGAGCTACAAACTTGGAATTCTACGTACAGGTCAGGACTGAATGACAATGCAACATTCCCTCGCTTAAGGTTTGCTTAAACATTATTTGTTTAAGCGAATTAAATTTGATTGACGAGCTACAAACTTGGAATTCTACGTACAGGTCAGGACTGAATGACAATGCAACATTCCCTCGCTTAAGGTTTGCTTAAACATTATTTGTTTAAGCGAATTAAATTTGATTGACGAGCTACAAACTTGGAATTCTACGTACAGGTCAGGACTGAATGACAATGCAACATTCCCTCGCTTAAGGTTTGCTTAAACATTATTTGTTTAAGCGAATTAAATTTGATTGACGAGCTACAAACTTGGAATTCTACGTACAGGTCAGGACTGAATGACAATGCAACATTCCCTCGCTTAAGGTTTGCTTAAACATTATTTGTTTAAGCGAATTAAATTTGATTGACGAGCTACAAACTTGGAATTCTACGTACAGGTCAGGACTGAATGACAATGCAACATTCCCTCGCTTAAGGTTTGCTTAAACATTATTTGTTTAAGCGAATTAAATTTGATTGACGAGCTACAAACTTGGAATTCTGCGTACAGGTCAGGACTGGATGACAATGCAACATTCCCTCGCTTAAGGTTTGCTTAAACATTATTTGTTTAAGCGAATTAAATTTGATTGACGAGCTACAAACTTGGAATTCTACGTCCAGGTCAGGACTGAATGACAATGCAACATTCCCTCGCTTAAGGTTTGCTTAAACATTATTTGTTTAAGCGAATTAAATTTGATTGACGAGCTACAAACTTGGAATTCTACGTACAGGTCAGGACTGAATGACAATGCAACATTCCCTCGCTTAAGGTTTGCTTAAACATTATTTGTTTAAGCGAATTAAATTTGATTGACGAGCTACAAACTTGGAATTCTACGTACAGGTCAGGACTGAATGACAATGCAACATTCCCTCGCTTAAGGTTTGCTTAAACATTATTTGTTTAAGCGAATTAAATTTGATTGACGAGCTACAAACTTGGAATTCTACGTACAGGTCAGGACTGAATGACAATGCAACATTCCCTCGCTTAAGGTTTGCTTAAACATTATTTGTTTAAGCGAATTAAATTTGATTGACGAGCTACAAACTTGGAATTCTGCGTACAGGTCAGGACTGGATGACAATGCAACATTCCCTCGCTTAAGGTTTGCTTAAACATTATTTGTTTAAACAAATTAGGCTTGCTAGTTATGATACAACTTTTAACAATGGCAATAATAGTTATTGTTTATAAAACTTAGTCCCGTGAAGCGGGTGGTGGTTATAAAAAGCGTGGTGATAACATTATTTGGTTTTTCGCCAAACAAGTAACATTAAAAAAATTACTGAGGTTAACAGACAAAATTTTAATTTTAGAGCACTATTCACGATATTGTGTGGTAACCATGGCAACAGTTTAAGGTTGTACAATGGAGGTTTCGACGATAACCTGATTGGGGGAGGGTATTCATATACGTTTTTGAGATATATACTAGGTATTGGAAAGTTGGCGCAGTGCCAAATCCCACTAGACTTCGAAAAAGGTAGATTCTCATTTCGAATCCGGCTGGACTCCACGAATTTTATAATTTAATTATTGAAAAAATCTTTATTAATATCAATTGTCATTCCCTATAGGTTAAATAAAATGTATTTGGGCTTGATTCTATGAATAAAAACGTATTTTATTAATGATTGAAAATTTGTACAAGATATATATCAGGAGAGCTAATAGAAGGAATTTTAAAATGGGTTGTTAAAATAATAGTAATAATAATAATGTTTTATAATGCATTACTGTGGCCCGCAAACTGCTATTTCCCTAACTATTGGCGCTCCTTGCAAGAACATCTGAGCGGCCCTTGTTACCCGAATTGGAGCCGCCTCCGGATAAAAACTATTGAGCCGTGTTCTGGTGATGTGAGAATATATTCACGAATCCTCGCTCAATACTAATGTAGGGAGAATACAAAACTCTTTTCATGTACTTCATAGATTCAACTTGTGTGTGTTTGTATGTGGTTGTATAAATAATTACATTAAAAAAATAATGTACGAAACAATAATACTTTCTTGTTTGCCTTTTATTTTGTGCGCGCTCGTGGCGGGGCACACGTTTGCTAATTTTTTTATTTCGTGTTATCAGCACTTGACAAAACTAAAGTGTTGCGTATATATAAATTATTCTGTCAGTCTGAACAAAGCTGCATATAACGCCATTATAGCGTTGCGGCATTTTATAAGTAGGAATCTGTAAAACTAGCAGAAGCGGTCCAACGGAGGGGTCAGGATGGGAAAGACCTCTGTATGCCTTATCCTTGTCTTGGCTATTGGGAAAGCTGTTCTGGCTTTATATGCAGCAGATGTGATATTTTCATCAGTGACGGAGATTATCCTGGCTAAAACGTGCCAGATGCATGTGCACTCTCTTTAGAGCACCAGCAACTAAAGTCAAGGCTGCTATATTGACTGGCAACTTCCTCAAAGGGTAGGCACTCGAAGAAGAAGCTTTTAAGTAAAATTCGTCTTTACTTGTGTTTCAATTTAATTAACATAATTTCGAACGGGGACTTGATAGTTTATTTCCATATTATAAAGGGCATATTTACCCCTCCCCCCCCCCCCAACAAAAGTACCTTTATGTGCCAAATAATATATAACGTAAAAATGTATTTGCTATATTTTACCAGTTTTTATTCTACGATATTAACAATAAATAATATTGTGCAAGTGAACAAATATGCGCGCAATTTCACGTACGAAAGATCCCGCTGAAACAGGAAACCGTCGGTGGTTTGAGCAGAAAGAAAATCTCGTGACACAATTTTTACATAATATATATTCTTTGTAAGAGTTATTTACTCCGCAGTGTGAGGCTAACGAACAATTGGTAGCACTGATACTCTGCGAGTGTTGTGGCTAACCTAGTTTTATCGTGGGGGCTTGACGGAACAAACATTACGTCAGCAAATAGAGGTTATGCTGATACAATGTATCGGCAGTCACGCACGGGAAAACTTGTGCAGAGGTATTCGTGCCGTTCTGTGCCGTCTCGTCGACCGGGACCCCATAAATAACACTTAGTGCAGTCACACCGATGCATTCTATATAGTTTTACCGATCGGTTTGCGGCTATAAATAAGGCAACTGACAATAAATGTGGAGGCCAGAGCGCTTCATAGGGCACTTTTCGTATTGCAAAAATGACACTCGTGAGACTGCCGTCAGAATAGTAAATTCAAATAGAGCTTAATTTTATTTTTAAAAAAAAGCATATGAATTAAGAAGTTAATAAAAGTGTATATGACCTTCTAAAATGATTTAATAGTGAGTTTTCTTCAGATATTTATTTGCGTATTCTAATGCCTTCTATAAAAAGCATACAATAGATAAAATATTTTTAAATTTTACAATTCATCATAATTATATATTTTCAATTACAAATTCATAATTCTTATTAAAAGGCCGCTAGTAAATGAACCTAACAACTAGTCATTAAGAAGCATTTGTATTGGTGTAGTTTATTTTATAACTACATTTACCGTTATCGTAATACAGTAAAACTTCTCATACCCGGAACCTTCAATATCAGGAAGTAATATGAAAATAATAAAGTAAGCGTATTTATTCCGTAAGGCGTCTTGCCGTCGGACCAGTTATCTTTCGCCGGCTGTCGGATCTTTGTTCTTTCCGACTCTGCCAGTTGCAAGGGCGGCTCCAGGGGAGGGGCAATTGCAACCCTCCCCCCGAGAATTTGGGTACTATTTTTTTTTAGAAATATATTTTTCATATATTCGTAATTTAAAAATTTACCCCAGTTTACTTATAAAAATATATTTTTCATTTGACTTTTATTTTAAAGCAATGTATATTGTTTTTAAATTTATGTAATGTTAAGTGTAGGAATTCATCTGATAACATTGATAGTTCCACCCAGCATAAACAACACTGGCGTGTTACAAGCTCCGTACCTGCTCGTTCCTAGTACACTGGTAGTTCCGTACCAGCTCGGCTGTACTAACAGTCTGCGTACTACGACTCCGCGTCGTCCTCGTCAGACCGAGCCGTTTGATGAAACGATGAAAGTTAAACAATACTTTCTATTATGTACAAAATAATAATTCTGGAATCTGTGTAAGATCAGGTAAAATGCATTTTTTTATGAAAAACGTGCCTAAAGAACGTAGACTTGCTAGATGCCGCTTCATGGATCACTACAACATAAGGGAGGGGGGATCACACCGATAACACTAGTTAAATCATGGCAAAAACTATTGGATCATGTAACAAACAATGAGCGGATTGAAAACGTAATACAAACGAAATACTTTGTTAGCGAAATAAATGAAGGATATCTTCGATCTTCTCCGAAACATTTCTGGTTGTAAGGACATGAACAGTGTTGGCGTGAATGGATGAAAGAGGATGAGGTCCATGAGTTTACTACTAGTGATATTATAGACTTGGTGAGCCTACAGCTCTCCGGGGGATGATGACGATAGCAAACAAACCATGACCTTAGCGAAACATTCCTGGTTGTAAGGACATGAACAGTGTTGGCGTGAATGGATGAAAGAGGATGAGGTCCATGAGTTTACTACTAGTGATATTATAGACTTAGTGAGCCTACAGCTCTCCGGGGGATGATGACGATAGCAAACAAACCATGACCTTAGCGAAACATTCCTGGTTGTAAGGACATGAACAGTGTTGGCGTGAATGGATGAAAGAGGATGAGGTCCATGAGTTTACTACTAGTGATATTATAGACTTGGTGAGCCTACAGCTCTCCGGGGGATGATGACGATAGCAAACAAACCATGACCTTAGCGAAACATTCCTGGTTGTAAGGACATGAACAGTGTTG
The DNA here is from genome assembly GCA_036971475.1 of Prosapia bicincta. Lineage (NCBI taxonomy): Eukaryota > Metazoa > Arthropoda > Insecta > Hemiptera > Cercopidae > Prosapia > Prosapia bicincta. The sequence continues at coordinate 246,631,247 of JBAIZL010000004.1, read as the reverse complement.
GCGTGAATGGATGAAAGAGGATGAGGTCCATGAGTTTACTACTAGTGATATTATAGACTTAGTGAGCCTACAGCTCTCCGGGGGATGATGACGATAGCAAACAAACCATGACCTTAGCGAAACATTCCTGGTTGTAAGGACATGAACAGTGTTGGCGTGAATGGATGAAAGAGGATGAGGTCCATGAGTTTACTACTAGTGATATTATAGACTTAGTGAGCCTACAGCTCTCCGGGGGATGATGACAATAGCAAACAAACCATCACCTTAGCGAAACATTCCTGGTTGTAAGGACATGAACAGTGTTGGCGTGAATGGATGAAAGAGGATGAGGTCCATGAGTTTACTACTAGTGATATTATAGACTTAGTGAGCCTACAGCTCTCCGGGGGATGATGACGATAGCAAACAAACCATGACCTTAGCGAAACATTCCTGGTTGTAAGGACATGAACAGTGTTGGCGTGAATGGATGAAAGAGGATGAGGTCCATGAGTTTACTACTAGTGATATTATAGACTTAGTGAGCCTACAGCTCTCCGGGGGATGATGACGATAGCAAACAAACCATGACCTTAGCGAAACATTCCTGGTTGTAAGGACATGAACAGTGTTGGCGTGAATGGATGAAAGAGGATGAGGTCCATGAGTTTACTACTAGTGATATTATAGACTTAGTGAGCCTAGAGCTCTCCGGGGGATGATGACGATAGCAAACAAACCATGTCCTTAGCGAAACATTCCTGGTTGTAAGGACATGAACAGTGTTGGCGTGAATGGATGAAAGAGGATGAGGTCCATGAGTTTACTACTAGTGATATTATAGACTTAGTGAGCCTACAGCTCTCCGAGGGATGATGACGATAGCAAACAAACCATGACTTTAGCGAAACATTCTTGGTTGTAAGGACATGAACAGTGTTGGCGTGAATGGATGAAAGAGGATGAGGTCCATGAGTTTACTACTAGTGATATTATAGACTTAGTGAGCCTACAGCTCTCCGGGGGATGATGACGATAGCAAACAAACCATGACCTTAGCGAAACATTCCTGGTTGTAAGGACATGAACAGTGTTGGCGTGAATGGATGAAAGAGGATGAGGTCCATGAGTTTACTACTAGTGATATTATAGACTTGGTGAGCCTACAGCTCTCCGGGGGATGATGACGATAGCAAACAAACCATGACGTTAGCGAAACATTCCTGGTTGTAAGGACATGAACAGTGTTGGCGTGAATGGATGAAAGAGGATGAGGTCCATGAGTTTACTACTAGTGATATTATAGACTTAGTGAGCCTACAGCTCTCCGGGGGATGATGACGATAGCAAACAAACCATGACCTTAGCGAAACATTCCTGGTTGTAAGGACATGAACAGTGTTGGCGTGAATGGATGAAAGAGGATGAGGTCCATGAGTTTACTACTAGTGATATTATAGACTTAGTGAGCCTACAGCTCTCCGGGGGATGATGACAATAGCAAACAAACCATGACCTTAGCGAAACATTCCTGGTTGTAAGGACATGAACAGTGTTGGCGTGAATGGATGAAAGAGGATGAGGTCCATGAGTTTACTACTAGTGATATTATAGACTTAGTGAGCCTACAGCTCTCCGGGGGATGATGACGATAGCAAACAAACCATGACCTTAGCGAAACATTCCTGGTTGTAAGGACATGAACAGTGTTGGCGTGAATGGATGAAAGAGGATGAGGTCCATGAGTTTACTACTAGTGATATTATAGACTTAGTGAGCCTACAGCTCTCCGGGGGATGATGACGATAGCAAACAAACCATGACCTTAGCGAAACATTCCTGGTTGTAAGGACATGAACAGTGTTGGCGTGAATGGATGAAAGAGGATGAGGTCCATGAGTTTACTACTAGTGATATTATAGACTTAGTGAGCCTAGAGCTCTCCGGGGGATGATGACGATAGCAAACAAACCATGTCCTTAGCGAAACATTCCTGGTTGTAAGGACATGAACAGTGTTGGCGTGAATGGATGAAAGAGGATGAGGTCCATGAGTTTACTACTAGTGATATTATAGACTTAGTGAGCCTACAGCTCTCCGAGGGATGATGACGATAGCAAACAAACCATGACTTTAGCGAAACATTCTTGGTTGTAAGGACATGAACAGTGTTGGCGTGAATGGATGAAAGAGGATGAGGTCCATGAGTTTACTACTAGTGATATTATAGACTTAATGAGCCTACAGCTCTCCGGGGGATGATGACGATAGCAAACAAACCATGACCTTAGCGAAACATTCCTGGTTGTAAGGACATGAACAGTGTTGGCGTGAATGGATGAAAGAGGATGAGGTCCATGAATTTACTACTAGTGATATTATAGACTTAGATAGCCTACAGCTCTCCGGGGGATGATGACAATAGCAAACAAACCATGAGTTTAGCGAAACATTCCTGGTTGTAAGGACATGAACAGTGTTGGCGTGAATGGATGAAAGAGGATGAGGTCCATGAGTTTACTACTAGTGATATTATAGACTTAGTGAGCCTACAGCTCTCCGGGGGATGATGACGATAGCAAACAAACCATGACCTTAGCGAAACATTCCTGGTTGTAAGGACATGAACAGTGTTGGCGTGAATGGATGAAAGAGGATGAGGTCCATGAATTTACTACTAGTGATATTATAGACTTAGTGAGCCTACAGCTCTCCGGGGGATGATGACAATAGCAAACAAACCATGAGCTTAGCGAAACATTCCTTGTTGTAAGGACATGAACAGTGTTGGCGTGAATGGATGAAAGAGGATGAGGTCCATGAGTTTACTACTAGTGATATTATAGACTTAGTGAGCCTACAGCTCTCCGGGGGATGATGACGATAGCAAACAAACCATGACCTTAGCGAAACATTCCTGGTTGTAAGGACATGAACAGTGTTGGCGTGAATGGATGAAAGAGGATGAGGTCCATGAATTTACTACTAGTGATATTATAGACTTAGTGAGCCTACAGCTCTCCGGGGGATGATGACAATAGCAAACAAACCATGAGCTTAGCGAAACATTCCTGGTTGTAAGGACATGAACAGTGTTGGCGTGAATGGATGAAAGAGGATGAGGTCCATGAGTTTACTACTAGTGATATTATAGACTTAGTGAGCCTACAGCTCTCCGGGGGATGATGACGATAGCAAACAAACCATGACCTTAGCGAAGCTTTCCAGGCACTTGACTAGCTGATCGAGTACGTCAGCTAGACAATGCAACAGCAGCCGATCGTCTACTCTTTCGAAGGTGTAGGGTTTCCTTACATCAAAGAAACGTGTTCAACGAAACAAGCAAACCGCCATTACATTTTTTTACCAAAACTGATAATTACTGTACATATATGTGTTCAGTACAGTATTAAGGAACTGTACATAGAGGCATGTAACTAAATTGTATGTACAGTTCTATATTGCTATTAAAATATAGTTGCCAACTTCAATAAATGTAACTTATTTACTTAAAATGATCATACATCTACTTCCAAATGGAATGGTTGTGATTATGAAGTACAAACATATTTTATTACATAACTCCTCCCACATCCGGTTTTTTGTTATCTGGATCGAGCTGTCGCCCATTGATCCGGATATTAGAGGTTTTACTGCAATATAATTTTCTTTAGAAATGTAATTTAAAACTCATCTACACTACGGAAAGTAACTTAACCTAAGAGAAAGTAAAACAACTGTTGTATGAAAATGTGGGATATCAATCACAGAACGGTATTTCTGAGTTTTTAGGAAATTATATTTCATAATGATTTAAACATAACCTCAAAATAATCTGAAAGTGAAGACTAAAAAAGCTGTTAACATTAAACTGTTACGTTTACGCTTCATGTTTGACTTTCGAATTTATTCGGGACGATTCGTTCATCTTCGTAAATATGACTCTTATGCCGTGGAATGGATAGAATGGGTTGGCATGATCAAGTCAGCTACGCATGAAGGATCTATTGTCATCCTGTAAAGTATTGCTCACATCAGTCTGTCTAACTATCTGGATGGCAGCAAAACACTAAGGGATCAGTGCACTCTGGTGAAAGAATTTGGTACTGTAGTTTAACCTGTGGGAATTTTTACCATTCAAAAATTATAATAAAACTTTGCTTGAACTTAAAACTCTGCCTTTTAAAACTTTTTTTTATACCTGACATCTATGTACTCTATTTAATTTAAGTCGTTCCTTTTTTATAAAATACTAATGCCTATTTTAATTTAGAAAATTTTATTTTACCATAGCCTATGCTTACAAAAATCTGAGAAAAAAATTGCCCAACAATAATTCTCCGGCCAATCTTTCCATGGTACACTAATGGATCAGTTTGCATTAAATCAGTGAACTTTATCCAGACACGCAAACCTCAGTAATGAAATAAACTTTGCCGTAACCGTAGCGTGTTGTTAGCAGGGCGTTGACAATTCGATAGGTTAGGTTCGAAGGTCACTGGTCTCGTCAGCTGATTAGCTCTAACAACTGACAGTTTAATCTATTACATTCCAGTGTCACACAAATCACAGTAATCTGTAGTTAAATGTACTAATCTCTTGAATTCCAGAGAGGACTGCATGGTAATGTATTGGGGATGGTACTTAGAGCAATCGTGAACTGATACAATTGGTATTTTCGTAAGAGAAAAAATCTGAGTCTGATTGCCTCACAACAGGCTTTTTGTATTATCTTGTGTATTTTTTTAAAGTATGATATACTCAAAATCTTTAAAATATATTTTTTCACTTCACAACGTTTTACGAATTAATTCCGCCCCGCAGGGGGGTGCGGACTAGCCGCACCTACGAGGGATTTGGCGTCCTTCGCGGTACCCTAGCCTAACACTACACCACTCACAAAAACATACACACACACATACACACACCAACACAATCTATACACATTTCAAAACTTACATCTTCGCTTAGGGAATTTTGACTGGTCAGAACCGTTGCGCGTTGGGAGTGCTGAAAAGTCCAGAGCGTGACAAACTCTGGTCTGGGACGCTGATGTGAGCTTGCTCTGCCGAAGACGTAAGCGCGGTTTCTGGTCTACCAGCCGCTTCGGTCCTTGGTCAGGGAGTGTCCGCGGTGCACGGGTGTCGGAGCCCGTGCACAGTATTACGAGTCCTCGACTGATGCCCATCCAGTCGAGCTAAGGAGAAAAGCTATAGGCCTCAGAGTTCTGAGGGTTGGAAATGATCTTAATGTGATCCAAGGGTGTACCCGTTCCTATAGTCTCGCCCGTAACGCTTGACACGATGGCTGGCAAAAAATATTTATGGATTCCAAAACCACGTCAAATATGACTAGTTTAAAAAGAACACGCCAGGATTCTCCTGACGATATAATTACTAAAGATTTGAGTAAAAAGTTGATGGTGGCAACGTCACAGACATTGCCATCAGCAAAGTACTTAGTTGTATCTAGTGCCGAAGAAGGGAAAGATCTTTCCAAAGTTTCTCCTTTCCTGATCAACAAGGCTATTACTGCCTGTGCTGGAGGTCCAGTAGCCTCTATTAAGAAACTCAGAAACGGAACACTGTTAGTTGCGACTTCCACCGAGAGACAGACATGTGCTCTATCTAAAATGACCTCTTTCTTTGATCAGGTCAAGGTATCTGTGGCTCCCCATAGATCCTTGAATTATTCAAAGGGGGTTATCACATGTAGGGATTTAATGTACCTTCCGGTTGATGAAATTAAATCCGAACTCTCGTCTCAGTCAGTTACGGACGTTGTCAATATAATGAAAATGGACAAAGGAGAAAAAGTAGCAACAGCTTCTTTTATCGTCACTTTTGGAAAGCCGGAAATACCCGAATACTTACATGCAGGTTACCAGAGGCTCTCAGTGAGACCATACGTGGCTAACCCTAGGCGCTGCTTCAAGTGCCAGCGATTTGGGCATATCAGCTCTACCTGTTCGAAGCAGAACGTATGCGGTATATGTAGCGTTGAAGGCCATGATGATAAGGAATGTGTCAATTCTCCGAAATGCGCCAACTGTGGTGGTGACCACCCAGCGCGATCCTACAACTGCCCTACTTTTAAGGAAGAGAAAGCTATCCTAGGCATCATGGCGAAAGACAAGCTGTCGTTTCCAGAGGCCAAAAAACTCTATAGATCTACCCAGCCGAAGGCAGACAGTAAGACTTATGCCGCTACTCTGACCGCTTCCAAATCGTCCTGTAACAACTGTGCCGAGCTGTCGAAAAAAATTGAAGTTCTAACTGAACAAGTTTCTCGCCTTTTGTCCATAGTCACGAATGGTCCGTCCTTGAATTTGGTACAACCTGCAGCAACGGATAATGTTTTACCTCGTGTACCTGTCCCTTCCACTGGGGGGATTGGAACACGAAATAAATCACTAAGCGAGCCTTGTGTTTCTGTGCAGAAGATATTATCAACGGGTAATAAACCTTCTGTGCAGAAGACGGAAAAATCCAAACCACGGAAACCTGTGTTACGTCAGACCACATCTCCTCCGTCGTTACCGGGTATTAAGAAAAATGCTAACAAAGGAGGGAATGTAAAAACTACCCCTCCTAAACCCAAAACTTCCTCAGATTCCATCCCTGAACGGGTGGATATGGAATCTGAGACATGTAAGCCTGAGACGCCTAAAAACGTCCCAGGCAAGAAAGGAGAGAGCACCAATGGGTGTCAAATAAACCCTTTGCTAAGCTAATAAATGGCTTTGCTTAGGAAGTCAGTGATACAATGGAACGTCAACGGTGTTAGGAGTCACATAGAAGAACTTAAACTACTCGTGCGAGATGTGTACCCAATGTTTGTATGTCTACAGGAGACACATCTCCACGCATCGCATAATTTCCATTTAAGGGAGTATTCAGTTTTTAGATCGGACTTCGTTACAGAAGATCGAGCTAGAGGTGGCGTAGCCATCCTAGCCCGTGACTGTATCGATGCTGTTTCTCTAAACTTAATAACTCCTTTACAAGCAGTAGCCGTTCAAACAGCTGTCCCGTATAAAATCACTGTGTGTTGTGTCTACTTGCCACCACATGAAAACCTGCATCACAGTGATTTAGTGAATTTAATAAGCCAGTTACCAACTCCGTTCTTATTGGTAGGGGATTTTAATGCCCACCATTCGTCTTGGGGATCTCCGACTAGGAACTCTCGAGGTGACCTTGTTGAGAGTGTGAGAACGGAACTGGACTTATGTCTGCTAAATGACGGTTCGCCTACCCATTTAGCAGCATCTACTGGTGGATGGACAGCTGTTGACCTATCGATTTGCAGCCCTCAATTAGCTACTAGATGCACATGGTCGGTACTCAACGATTTGTATGGAAGCGACCATGTGCCTATTAAGATCAGTTTATGTGACTCCCAACCCTGTTATACCCGAAATCCCAGTTGGATTTTGCGAAAAGCCAACTGGGACTCATACTCGAATTACCTTGTATCACTTGACATGGATTATTTGACACCCATTGATGAAAATATAGAAAATTTTAAGAAAGCAATTTTAAATGCCGCTGAAAAGACCATTCCGAAAACCTCTACGCATCCACGCCGACCGCCTGTGCCGTGGTGGAACGATGAATGCACAGAAATCCTCCGTTTACGACGAAGAGCTCTTAGGAAATTTAAACGACACCCAACGAATGGAAACCTTCAGGAATATAAAATACTCCGTGCGAAAGCACGGAGGATATTTAGGCTGAGTAGAAAGAACTCTTGGGAACAGTACATTAGCACAATTAGACGAACAACTCCGTCTTCCACAGTGTGGAGGAAGCTAAGATCAGTTTGTGGTACTTCCACTCCGTTGCCAGCCATTGCGCTGAAGCAACCAGATGGGAGATTAATCACAAACGGTGATGACATTGCTAATGTACTTGGAACATCTTTTTCTAACTTTTCTGCTACTACAGCCTATGATAGATTATTCCAGATTTATAAACTGAAGGAAGAAGCAATACCGTTTACTGTTGGGTCGTCTGGGGACTCTCCTTTAAACACTCCTTTCTCTATAGGGGAATTGGAGTCAGCTCTTGCGTCAACGAAGGATTCTGCACCAGGTCCTGATTCCATTGTGTACTCCATGCTGAAACATCTACCGTCATCTGCGAAACTTGTTCTCCTTCGAATATACAATCGTTTATTCGAGGAGCGCTCTTTCCCCGATGCATGGTTAGAATCGACGGTAATTCCTCTTTTGAAGCCAGGTAAAGACAAAACCAATCCCAGTAGTTATAGACCTATATCCCTTACAAGCGTCTTATGCAAACTACTGGAGAAGATGGTCAACCGCCGTCTTGTCTGGTACCTAGAAACCAATGACCTTATTTGCAACGAACAGTGTGGTTTCAGGCAAGGACGATCATCCGTTGACCAATTGGTTTTGTTAGAATCCGCTATTCAAGATGCCTTTCTCTTGCGTCAAACACTCGTTGCTGTTTTCTTCGACCTTGAGAAGGCATACGATATGGCATGGAAAAGAGGAATTCTGAACACTCTCAAATCATGGGGTATACAAGGGAATATCCTAGCATTCATCGCTAACTTTCTTTCGAATAGATATTTCCGCATTCGTCTTGGAGGCACGTATTCAAACAGTTATAAACAGGAGAATGGTGTACCGCAGGGCAGCGTGCTGAGCGTCACGCTATTTGCCGTTGCAATAAACAGTATCACGAGTTATATACGATCTCCGGTTCACTGTTCACTCTTTGTAGATGACTTTAGTATATATGTGCCTGCTCGTAGTATGGCAACTGCGGAAAGATCTTTGCAGTTAGCAATAAGTAGATTAGAGGAATGGTCAAGAACTACAGGTTTTAAATTCTCTGCTTCGAAGACCCAGTGTGTAGCATTTAGTCGTCGTAGGCAACACCAGGAGCCGACCCTTTATCTTCATGGGATTCAACTTCAAACCACGGATAGTGTTCGATTTCTAGGTCTTTTATTTGATAAAGGACTCTCATGGATCCCACATGTTCGTGATTTGAAGGTGAGATGCAATAAGAAATTGGATATGTTAAGAGTCCTTAGTGGTACGAATTGGGGAGCAGACAGAACTAGTATGCTTCGCTTTTATCGCGCGGTCGTTAGATCGCGCATTGATTATGGCTGTCAAGCCTATTCATCCGCACGACTTACAGTTCTGAAAACTCTCGATGCTGTCCACCACTCTGGACTTAGACTTGCTACTGGTGCATTTAGAACTAGCCCAATCCCTAGTCTTCTTGTCGAGGCTGGGGAACCCGCTCTTTCAAGACGACGTCAGATGCTACAAATATCTTATATATCTGGTCTTCGAAGCAAACCTAAACATCCGGCATTTAATGTAGTGTTTAATAACCGCTACGAACCTACTTATATTGCACGCGAACGTTCAACCGCCCCTTTCGGTACACGGACGTCGCGCATAATTGATAATCTAGAGTCGGAACTTCCTACTACGTTTGAACGATCGATGTGCTGTCTACCTCCATGGATAATAAAAACGCCGCACTTCGATTTTTCACTGTCCAGTTTTATAAAAACCAATACTCCTAATGTGGTGTACCACCAAGAGTTTTTGGCAATATACAGATCCCACCAGTATAGTGAGATTATTTTCACGGATGGATCTAAACTGGACCATGGCGTTGGGTGTGCATTTTATGCGTCTGGACGTACCTACACTTACGGATTGCCCTCAGCTTGCAGTATTTTCACGGCAGAACTATTTGCTATTTTTAAAGCTTTGACCGTCATTCAATCTGGATCTTCGCATTATCTTTTATGTTCGGATTCCAAAAGTGCTCTTCAGGCTCTTCAGGATGTTTTCTCTAGCAACCCTTTAGTTGGGGACATTTTGTGTGCTGTACACAGGCTTCAATTGGGGGGTGTGGGGGTAACTTTCTGTTGGGTTCCTGGACATTGCGGAATACTTGGAAACACAAAAGCGGATGAAGCGGCGAAGAAAGCTACAAGTTTGGTGCCTATTACTCAACTAGTTATGGCATCTGATTATGTGTGTTTCGCGAAACATTTATTGCTCGCTGCTTGGAATGACGAGTGGCATACCGTGATTCAGAATAAGCTGAGGGATATTAAAGATACCGTCCGTCCATGGAGGTCTTCAATTCGTTCAAAACGTAGGGAGGAAGTGGTGGTTACACGCCTTCGCGTTGGCCACTCTTTTGCAACTCATGGATATTTGATGAGTCGTGAAGATCCACCAATATGCCAATATTGCGGTGATATCTTCACAATAAAACATATTTTAGTAGACTGTGTTAATGTAAGAAATATTCGTGACCTTTTTAATTTAAAAGGGAGTTTGAAGGTGGTACTAAGGGACGATGCCTCGGCCATTGACCGAGTCATCGCTTTCTTGCACCACTTGAAAATATTTTTTAAAATTTAATACATAAATATATATATTTTTTAATTTTATTTATATATATAATTCTCTGTGTTTCTTTTATTTATTTTAATTAAATTTATTTTCTGTTCTTGTTATTGTTATTGAGATTTATTTATTGGTAAATTGTTACCTATTATTGTTTTACATATTATTTATTTACTGTTATATTGTTCTTTGTTGTTATTTTGTTATTTAGTTTTTAAGAATTTTTTCATTGTTATATTGTTGTTTTTTGTTTTTTATTGTTGGTGTTTTATTTCGTTTTGTAATTTTTGTTGTATTTATTTATTTGTTTATTTATTAATTTATTTGATTTTATTTAAAACATCGCGTTCTGTGTTAGATTTTGTTTGGCGATGATAACCTCAATTGGTTTTTCGCCAGGAAAAAAAAAAAAAAAAAAAAAAAAAAAAAAAAAAAAAACGAATTAATTCGTTTATAGTTTGTAGTTTAGTTTTAGATGCTCGAAATAAAAAAATAATATCTTTTGATAATAATAATATTTTTTATGTTATTATGTGACGTCTTATGACGCTGCATATAAAAAAAACATTATGTAGAATGAATCGATAGGAAGTAACTTTATCATTCAAAACTAAGTCACACGAAAATTAGTAAAAATCCTTAGAGCGAATTTTGTACCACAGATTTCCAAATAAGAAAACATGGCGGTTTTCTTACAGCTGTTTTCGACTTCATTTCGAGATTGTTTTGAGGTTATGTTTATATAATCACTTTCAAATGCAATTTCCTATTAATTTTTTTATTCGATTAGATAAAGTAATTAGGTAGCACATGACTTCTTACTGCTCTTTTATGACTAGTAAATCATGTTACTTTGTGTATTATAAATTAGCAGCAATATGATAAGTGTATGTCTAAGGAACAGTAAATCACTTCCTAACACGTTAACAGTAAATATGCTTATAGTGACGTAACATACTGGCTTCTTAATACCCTTTATTTATTAATTGACTACGGCGTATTTAATACAATTTTAAAATTTATGAATATAGTAAAATATAATATTTTAAAATGTAAAGTTTCACTGCAATAATAAAAAAAAGATGGCTGCGTTTTATAAAATATGAGTTTTATCCTTTTCTATGGAACATTAGAATATACAATAAATATCTAACGAAAATTGATCCATCAAAGAGATTTAAAACGTATGTTACTTTCTTATCAATTTTTATGATTTTATTTTAAACAGTAATTAAAATTATTTGAAGTTATTCATGTCATCTGCATGTTAATCTTTCAGGCATGTGCAAATCTGTTTTCTATAATAAAGTTTTAGGATGATCAGACTGAAATAAATTTAAGGCTTATAAGTTTCCATAGACCGCTCATCTCCTTGTTTCCAAAAAGAGAACACAGGCCTCACTAAATTATTCTTTGTGCGTTGTGGAAACTCTCCGTGACTTTTTTCCTCTCTTCCTCCCCTTTTTTACTCCTTCTCCCTCAGCGGACGCCCTCTTCACCCCGGATGAGAGCAAGCCTAGTTCATTTAAGCTATTGTGCCCATTCATCCCATAATATTCCCCTATTCCTAATCCCATCTACTAGTTCTTATACCTCCCCCTACGAGGGGATGTAACAGGTAGGCATGTCTCTGTGACCCTAATAGAGGGTAAAGCTACGTCAGACACGAGATCCTGCAAACGTAACCGCATAATATACCTCTTATATTCTGTAGTAGTAGGTGTTATAATCTTACCTATATGCGCAGCCCCTTCCTATTCTTTGTGGGTGATAGTACTGTACGGTTGCCTCAAACTACAAAAACCCCACACTCTCATCTCTCTGTCTCTCTGTCTCTCTCTGTCTGTCTCTCTCTCTCTCTCTCTCTCTCTCTCTCTCTCTCTCTCTCTCTCTCTCTCACACACACACACACACACACACACACACACACTCAAACCACACACACACACACACACACACACTCACGTCTCTCTCTCTCTCTCTCTCACACACACACTCACATCTCTCTCTCTCTCTCTCTCGCACACACACACACACACACACACACTCAAACAACACACATACACACACTCAAACAAACACACACACACACTCAAACAAACACACACACACACACACACACACACACTCAAACACACACACACACACACACACACACACACACACACACACACACACACACACACACACATTCACACACACACACACACTCACATCTCTCTCTCTCTCTCTCTCTCTTTCTCTAACACACACACACGCACACGCTCACACACAAACGTGCGCGCACACACATATTTCCAAACACTTGTACAAAATTAAACGAAAACCGGTCACCTAAAAAGTTAACTTCTAAATTTAGTATTTCTACTAATGTGACTACTTTATAAAACTGCGTATGCTTTAATTGGAAATATAGTACTAAATAATTTTAGCTTGCTTTAATATGCAAACGTATTGATTGCTATTGCAAAGCGTATTGCATGGCAATGTCCTATAAGTCACACGAAAGCAACGGGTCTTCCCTTGATAATGTATCCATTTCCGCCTCTTTGCATGTCTCGTCGTTTGACGTTTCGCTATGATTAATACTGCCTGCAACTTTTACGTGATGGAAATTCTCTGAGTTGCCAAAGAAGTTCGATGTAGCATCAAAACGCAACAAAATGTTTTTGTCCTGTAGAAAGCAATAAATAATCAATGAAAGTGCCTCGTAAACGTTTCTCTTGCTTTATGCAGTGGCGGTCATGGGCAGTTGAATTCGTTATTCTCTATCACGTTTCCGAACACACTTCCAGTTTTCATCGAACTTCCGCCTTGCGATCCATTTGCTAATGTCTTCCAACTCGGGGATTTTGCAAATGGCCACTGTGTACAACCGTTTTCAAACATCCAAATTTTCAATCAACAAGTGTGTGCAGAGATTTTCCATTAGTCAAAGTTATGTAGGTTAGGCGTTCGTCCAACAACTGGCTACATTACGATTATATCTTCCGAGTCATAGCAAGAGACCTAATATGCTCAGGAGGGAAGTTTGCCTATTAGATGATGTGGAAGGCTAGGCTGTTGTTTCACCCCTATCATGCACACAGTGGTTAGGATTCTTATAGCACCGAGGTTCGACAAGCACTGATTGAGCTGGCTCCCTTACCGCTCTTAATGTAAAATAGGCAACTACGGTCAAGTCTCTTGCTACGTCTTGTTAGTTAAAGCATATATATAAAGGGTTTACGAAGTTATATACCAGAAGATTTCCGAACAACAAACATGGCGGTAAACGCTAACAATCCTTTAGATTTTCAGTTAGAGGTTATGTGTAATTCATTTTCAAAACACATTTCCTTTAAATTTAAATATCATACATTTATGATAACGTTTGATTTTATACGTCAGCTACTGTTGCATTTTCTATTCCACGTTTCCCGTATATACGTAAATACATTAAAGAGTGCCCATTAAGAAAATTATCTCTAATACGTTAACGGTAAGTATACTGACTTGAATGATTTGATATTTAAGTTGATTTATTAGTGTCTATTAAAATTATAACATATAAAATGTGAAATTCAGAATTAAAAGTGTAAAGGTGTAATAGTATAAATATGTATATATTACATACTGTATTGTATAAGTATAAGGCATTGCAGATTAAAATATACAATAAATATCTTGGGAAAGTTTAACTATTAAAGCCTTTAAATAAGAAAAGATATGTTGTTATTGACTGCTCAATGCTTTATAAGATTTTAAACTTATTTTTTGCTTGCCATGCGATTAGATTTCGGTCGTGCGTTCCTGATATGGAATAATTTTTTGAATCATTTTTTTCTGTTACTAAGCAATATCCTTTCCTATCTACGGTCGATCTCTTTATTTTTGTCATTATTTTACTATTTACAGGTATATCACGCAGTCCATCCCTTTCCTGAACTATATGTCGTAATGCGGAAATGTTTATCCCCACACTGGCCTGGATTTCCCCCTGTATTCAGCACAGTAGCAGATAAGGTTCATGTTTATAACCTAACCCGTCCCTCTCATACCCAACCGGACAGGGATGTCTTTTAAATATTTTCCATATTTAAAGATTTCTTCATAAATAAATATTTATAATTTTATAGTGAAGGTGCGTCATTAATGTTTTACTGAATGTGACGGTACCGCGCCACGTTTAAAAAAACTCCAAGTTCAGTGCGTAGAATCCTATTTAGTATAACATCCATAACTGTTCCTACCACCTCGGTTCGGATGGTTTCCGTATAAAACGAACTTTTATAAAGTCATCATTGTGGCTAACAAGGTCGCTAATTAATATTAAGCAAATTCCTTCTTCATTAACGCTTTCTATGTAATCTCCGTCAACATTGTAGATTGTTTGACACAGAATGTGTTAACATATTTATCTGTGTATATTTTACATTTGACTATAAACAGCTGTCAGGAAGCTCTGATTCAGCATCACATATAATATGTGACTAAACATTTCTTAAATTGAATAAGGTTTGTACCGCTCTACGTAACTTTTTTTAACTTTTCTCGTCAAACCTATCTTACCTAATCACGCAAATAAGTAATAAATACAATATTAGTTTTATGTATTGCAATTATTAGTAACTCAACGAGGGGCTTTGAAGGAAAATTTTAACACAGGATTTTACACTTTAAATTTCTACTTCGTTATAAACTGTGTGGAAAAACGCTGACTATATTGTCCTTGTATTAGACGAACCCCAGAAGAGGATTTTCTCAGTTTTCCCAGTGTTCTCCGAACAGCAGATACTATCAATCCGGTCAAAGCGCTTTCATCTCTTTGATCTTCAAATTGGAATTCTGTTTCAGCTGCTTTAATTTCAAACATCAAAGAGTCGCGTTAAAGGAAAAAATACGAAACCATATGTTACTTTGCGGCGTACGAAATAAATTGAATTCATTTTTGTTCCTCAATGGTTAGAGGGTTACCGATTACCTTTTACGGTTATAATTTTGTTTACAACACATTTGGAATTACTGTTCGTCCCAAAATATTATGATAACAATAAAAATTGTCTGTAATAATTTTACGTGTATATTTTTTTATGGGCAACTGTACAACAGGACCTGTACAACAGGAGTTATCAGAGAACCTGATTAGCATTATTGCTAGGTCCTGCTACTGTCGCAAGATCTTTGAAGGACCTTAGAACTAAGATCGGGGATAGCTACTCGTGCGATACTTACAGTTTGCTGTTGCAGCGGGTACATTTTACGTTCTCGACGTTGAAATTAAGGTGAAAAGATATCACTAATCTAGACTCATCTTCTTTACCCGTGGATTCAATCCTTTTAACCTATAGTTGTAACTGGAAGAGGATTCTCTCATTACTAGCTACACCTAACCACATCCTCACCATTTAATCATAGCTTGTTTGGAATCGCCGAAAGGTCATACAAACAATCCATGATGGAAAATGACCTCTTTAGAATGCTATTTCTAGCATTTACTAGTTGTTGGGTGAAAGATTGGAGGTAGGAAATAGTCCTCACGTCGGGTTTTAGACCGAGGTAGAAACTCTCCCAACCCTGGCGTAGGTAACCTGGAGTCCAGGGCTCCTGATTAGTTATGGTGTTGATCAATATCCTCTTTTATACGCAAATATTGCTAAATAGAAACAGTATTATTGAGAAAATTCCAGGCCAAAAAAATGTGTTAACGAAAAACCTTCGTCTAATTGAAAATGACCGAACTAAAGAAAATGCAAAGATCACGAAACAACGACCTGGAAATAACAAAGAAAAAGTTTATTTTTAACACAAAAAACTGATGAAAACTATTAACAAACCTAACATGTTTGCCTACCTATGGAAATATAGACATCCTACGAATATTTTCATCGACTATGTTTCAAACAAAGTTTCGTGAAACTTGAGTTACGAGAAGCCATAGAGATGACGAATAATAGAAGAAAGGAGGAACACCTAAGCCTTCTTATAATGGGCGAGTTTAGGATATTTCAGGTGATCAATTTGCGGAAAATTGACAGTAGAAAGTAAGCCGACAGGAGAAAATATTTTTGGTTCTCTTTTCCGAATAAACTCAAGGTAACGAAACTGGCAAGTTGAGAACAAGTAAAGAACGTCTTGAGGAAAACGTGATCGCACTTTAGTACTTCCAGGAGTTGCTTTAAGTGAAACAGGAGGCTCATAACTCGACGAGATAATTAACGCGTGGCCGGCGCGACGAAAAATCTTATTAAACAGAATGTTTGCCGCTCTTATATACGAGGCAAATTATTTTCCGTGCTCCTGT
Organism: Prosapia bicincta; assembly: GCA_036971475.1. Taxonomy (NCBI): domain Eukaryota; kingdom Metazoa; phylum Arthropoda; class Insecta; order Hemiptera; family Cercopidae; genus Prosapia; species Prosapia bicincta. The sequence continues at coordinate 246,614,565 of JBAIZL010000004.1, read as the reverse complement.
ATATAGGTAAAATTTTATAAGCTGGCACTTGAAGGCTTCGGGCCTTGGCGAGAGGCCAAGGACGATGGGAGGGTGGAATGCTCGTAGGTCATTTTCAAAAACATTAACGCTTGGGCTTCCGACGACTGTTGACTCGTTATTTTTTACAATTATTAATACTTTTAATGTATAGTAAAAATAGCAACAAATGAAAATAGGGGTTTCAGGGAAGCGTGCTAATAGGATTGTCTAAGGGTTGGGACTGGTAGGCCGCGATCTATGGTCCCGAGGAGGGATGACGACAGTACCTGATATTTTATAGATGACGAATACGCAATTTCTACCTAAGAATCAAGTGCAGCTTATAAAATGTTACTTATACCTGTAGCCCTACAGGGTAATATTTAGGGAACTGTGGCAACGCGAAGCGGGTCTACAGTATAATCACATTAAATATCTCCAATAGAGTTCACGTGGATACTAGAATCGTACTAACTACAAGTAAAGCCCCAAGAGTGTACTATAAGCGGCCACGTCATGGCTGTCTGTATCAGCAAGTATTTACGGGCGTAAGTAGGCTACTTTTCGGACGATATCGAACCGCTGGGTTTATAGTGTTCGTGTTGCCTAGCCATTAAGTTAGACAATGGCAGCTCAGCTCTATATCAGACCCGAGGGCTTATCAAACCCAATTCCGCAAAGTTCTCCGGGCGCAAAATGTTAGTCTAATCATACATTAATGCATTTGCTTGTGAATAGGATATTCGCTGCCTAACCACAAACATTGTTCTGGCTAAGCCTCCTGTATTGTGACGGATACAAAATAGCGCCGCGAGGATACAGCGGTGACGCGGTTTCCTCACAGATAATTCCGTTATCACCAAAACGTTCTGCACAATACTATTACTCAGACCGAAATATAAGTAATAATTTAAGCTAATGTCATTAAACGTATAACTTCTCGCAAGTGTAATATATATTTACTTCTGGCAATGTATATATATACATATATATAAATATATATATAATAATCATTTAAACAATAGTTTATAACTATTCGAACTTTTAAATATATATATATATGATATGATATGATATGATATATATATATATATATATATATATATATATATATATATAATAAATTAAAAATATTTCAAAAACAAGAATACTTTTAATGAATATATTCATTCTTAAAGTATATTCATTAAAAGTATTCTTGTTCTTGAAATACTTTTAATTTATTAACTATATTACAATAAAACATATCACCATATTTAATATATTTATATATATAGACTATATATATATATATATATATATATATATATATATATATATATATATATATATATATGAAGTGACCGAAAGGCGCCTCACCACACAAGGTAAAATTATTGCACTTAGTGTTGGATAAAAGTATTTATAATAGTAATATATTAACTTCATAAAGTCAGTGCAACGGGAAAATGAGGGACAACGTAAAAAATCAATATATATATATATATATATATATATATATATATATTAAATATGATTCTAGGTTTCAGAATTAATGAAGCAAATGAACCTTCCAGGAATTTGCAAGATTAAAGTTAAACATGCCTAAGGCGAAACTTAACTTAAGTTATAACTGTATATTTTGACAAGCATTTACTCGTATTTGAGAAATAGACTTTTAAATGAAAGAGCTTATACATTTACCCGCCTTTCAGTCTTTCAAATACTTTTATAGTCCTAATTTGGTTTTGGCAGGAAAGATAAATGTTGTAGTTTGTAAATCATGCATTGACAGCAATTGGTTAGATGTAATAATAATATGTACTATACCCTCCATTAACTTACCACTAAAGTAATGCAAGATGTAGTAATTCTACAAAAACGTTATAGCACTTACAAGTATTGTAATTGTACATCTCGAGCTAAAACTATATAATTTTACTAATACAGAAAAATCCTTGTTGGAAATACAATTATCGAAGTTTAAGTAATATATTTAGAAGGAAATAACATGAAAAATACAAGAGGATACTCCCTAAAACTGGTTTATGGAACATATTTTAGAAGTGGTGGACCATGGCTTAAGTAAGCAGCAATCCAAGTGGATTGATAAAATAAACAGATAATAATAATTGACATCTAGGCGGGAAGACATTAACCCAAGTTTAGAAGTGTAGCCCTAGTACACGCGCAAGCAGTACGGCGAATAGAAACTTCGAGTAGAGCCTCGAACACAAGTTCGCCCCAGTTTCAGAGCTCTGATTCAGCTACTAAGTAAAGTCTTCTTTCAAGGATTGGTTGTGAAGATTTTAATTTTATAGATATTTTCTGAGATTAACCGCCCGTTCTGATCCTGCCAACAAGTAAGCAACGGACAAGGTGGACACATTGGGAGTCACACAGTATACAAGTGATTGTTTTAGCCCGAATCTTGGCCCCCAAAACCGGGAAACGGACTTTGGGCCAGCGGCAATTTATGACCTCTGTCTGGACAATGAGCCAGCCACAGGTACATTGTGGGGGTTGCAGTGTATGGGAGAGGGGTTGCGAGGGAAGAAGACAAATCTGTGTAGAAGTTATTTCTGCAGTTACCTTCCTTTTTATAGTAGTCTAATCCTTTTATTTGAATTTTACCATTAATTAAAAGTTTTCTCTACATACATAGTTATTGCTGATGTGAATAATGTTAAATCTTTGACTTTTTCTGTAATTGTAAATATATATTCCATATTTGACGTATGTTTGGCGTCATTCTAGTTTACCTTTTTGTTTAAATTTCAAAAGCAATTAATTATTCTTCATATAACGTTGTAATTTTGTTTGTATGATTTTATACTTAGTATAGGCACATATAAAATTTTGTTTCAATTCCTTGCTTGTTTGTTTTTAAATATTTTAGAACTGGTCAAAACAAGACAGTTAAATACATTATTATGTTCATATGAAAGCTTTATTTTTGTATTCCTGATAACTAATTATGAAAGATCTCATACTACACAATTTTATTTGTACATATGTTTATACAAATGTATGGTTTATAACAATGTAATGAACAAGTTCATTCAAATTACAACCTGTTTTCTAAAATCTTATTAAAATGTTTGCATGGTAATATGTTTATTACACCATCAACTCAACATAGAAATACATTTTTTTTAAAAATCTTTCAAGATAAAACATGTCCTCTAGTTAGAGGCTTAAAGGCTAATTGTTTGTTTAATTAATGTATAATTTTGCGTATACTTCGTAAGAGAATTTAATAATATTAAAATTAAAAATTGCATTTATTTTCGATGCTTTAACAATAACATTTTCTTAATTCTTAAAAACAGCGGGTTTTCTTTGTAGTTATTTTAAAGTTTTGACACTCATCTCTCTACTTTATTTCTGGTGGAAACTAACTTTTTGTTCTTCTAGCTTTTTCTTTACGAAACAATGGAAATCGATTTTAAAAAACTTAAAATAAAAAAAGATCTTCCCAAATGTACAAATTAATAAACAAATCTCTTTCCGCCTATATTTAGAGACTAATAATTCAACAATAAATCCTTGGGTATTTTTGAATACATTGATCTCCCCCATAAAAAAACTAACCCAACCATTAAAAAACTTCATTATAGATCCAGTTATATTTTTATTCTGTAACATAGATTTCATAAATTAAGCCTATGGTTACATTTATTGATTTCATGGACAGTTATTATGAAAGCATATGATGCCTTCATGTCCGACATCTGGCGATCTCTGTAAAAAATTTCAATATCTCTTCACTATCACTTTCTCTGTCCGAATTAAATTTGTAAAATACAATTTTCACAAATGTCAATAACATTAACAAAGAATGATTATGGTCATCTAATCCGGTAAAATACTTTTGTGTCGGGCTACAGAATTGTCACAACTCTATTTATATCTATGATTTTAGCTTTATGTTGGTGAGATGGTTGAGCAGCAAGATCGATCGTGCGCGAGTATTTCCATCAAGTATTAACTATCATTAATTATTAAACTGTGAATACGGGAGAGTTCGAGCGCTATCACGCTACTAGTCACATATTTGTCCGCAAATAGCCTATTTCCGCTCCCTTATTACAGTTTCCACAGAGTTGTTCTATTTCCTTTGCTCCTATTTTTATCTGTGAGTATAAGAGACCAGTTATTTATGTTTAAGGCACTGCATGTCCTGCTTTACCGTTTACTTAAAAATGTAAATATTTATACATATTAACATAAACATAACAATACGTAAACACAACTGTACATAATTTAAATTTCATAACATTCTCCTCCATCTGTCTGTCTGTCTCTCTCTCTTTCTCTCTCTCTCTCTCTCTCTCACTCTCTCTCTCTCTCTCTCTCTCTCTCTCTCTCTCTTTCTCTCTGTCTATCTATCTATCTATCTATCTATCTATCTATCTTTCTCCCCCCTCCCTCTCTCCCGCTCCCTCACTCTCTCCCCCTCCCTCACTCTCTCCCCCTCCCTCACTCTCTCCCCCTCCCTCACTCTCTCCCCCTCTCTCTCTCTGCCTCTCTTTCTGCCTGTCTCTCTTTCTACCTCTCTGTCCCCGTCTTTCTCTCTCTTTCTACCTCTTTGTCTCTGTCTATCTCTCTCTCTTTGTCTGTCTCTCTTTCTACCTCTCTGCCTCTGTCTGCTTCTCTCTCTCTTTTTCTGTCTGCCTCTCGTATTTCTCCCCCCCCCCCTCTTGCTTTCTTCTTTCTCCTTTCCCCTTACATTCTCCACCTTTCTATAAAACAGTAATATTGTGAGGTACAGTATTATAGGTAATAATTTAATCAGAAAACAATCAAATTAATTTTGCTCATATCTTTTCAAACGTTTGTGTACTTCAGTTTTCATCTTTTCATTGTTTGTTATCATCTTCAACTTGAGTTACTAGTTTTCACGTGTTTACTCTTTATTTAATCGGTTTGCCAAAACTTGCCTGTAGTAGCATTTACTTTTCGTGAATGTAAGGACGAACGTTTTGGTAAATGTGCCAGTTTGTTATCACGGGTCGTTTTTTTAAAGATGGTTTGAAGGTAGCGGTTTACATTAGGTGGTTTTAAAAGAATTTTAGGGTAATTATATGGAATCCCTACTGAGAATGAAACTGTAATTGTATGCTGAGTATCCTCGTGTACAGAATATGTACGTTTGTTGATATATTTATATAGTTATGGTCCATAAATGTAAGGGGCGTAGCAAAGTTTGATTAAGTGGCATATTGTGAGTGCTTTCATGTGTTCTTAGTAATGTGTGTGAAATGTCTTCCTCTTTGGTATGTGTAGAAACTGGAGCAGGAATATCAGCTTAGTTTATTTACACAAGTTGAGTAGAAAGGCCGTATTTTTTATGGTTTTTAGAGCCAAATTAAAGTTGAATCACAGGCAGAAATTACTATAAATCCGCTTCTCTGTGATCTGGCACTGAGAGTTTATAAGAAAATCAAGAGATTCGGTGCTTTAGAACTGGAAAATCGTTAAGAAAAAGAAGGTTTTGTGTTTTGGATTATATTGGTAGGATCAATTCGTAAAACTGAGATGTTTTATGGTTATAAAGCGCGATCATTCGATTTTTCCGCTTCTTGACTATAAATCAAGCATTGCTCTATTTTACACAGATAAAATGTTTATTGCTGGAAAGAGGTCAGAACAAGCCAAAAAGAAATTGAAGCGGGCGCAGGAAACAAAAGAAATTAATTACAGTAGTGGAGAAAAGAGAGGGAAACCCCAAAAACTTTTAACTATTTTCTTGCATCTACTTAAGAAAAAAGAAAAACAAAGAATAGTTTCCAGCAATTAAGATAGTCAAAATGGACGTCTGTTAGCTGAAAATCTACAAAAAAAAGTCTCCTCGATATCGTCTCTAATTTTCCAGTAGCATTTCTAGACTATTAATCGTCTTTAATTTTAGCCATATTAAACCTCTTTCTCTTGAGTTGGTACTTGCGTTTTAAGGTAGATCATCTTTGGTTTTAGACAAACCGAATTTGCTTTCCAATATACGTCACTGCATGGATCATCCTTCGGGTATGCCCTCCCAATTTTTATCTATACTCTCCACTGCCTTAGTATTATTGTAAAGTTAAAACAAAACAAAAATATTATTATATTAAAGATTAAATAGGGATATCAATGCATAAAGTTAAATACTTAAAACACTAAGAACCAATTACTGACAATTGAATTAAACATTAAACTATTGAATTAACACTACTTAAAGCTATTAATTATTACTCTCCCTAATAAACAGTTTACTTAAAAGGCTGGTTTTGACAATGTTATCGCCATCATCAGTTTAAATCTATTAGTTATGGGATAGTTATCAAAATTGTTGAATGAACTATTTATTAGTGAAATTAGTTATTCACGTGTTTGTCTTTAAGATAAATATATTTCAAATATCCTGTATATAACCTTAGACCTCTGCTCCAAACTGATTATATTAATTGTAATAATTATAACAAAAACAACAAAAAACGAATGACAGATTCATAATGGCAAGTTCGCATAATTCAGTCACATCTCAACTTTATATTTAGCAAACGTTTATTTAGCTTGAAAAAAAAACACCGCTCCGATAAAGTTAATGTTAACAATACGACATCGGGGTTATTACTTGTAATTGGTATTAAGACAATACTATGTAGGTACAAATATGAAGGAGGCGCGCGCGTGTGTGTAGCATGATACAACTTCTTATGGACCTTACCTCACCCTACCTTACTCTCGTTTATTAAGGCTAACTCCTCTACAATCCTCACCTCGATGACCTCTCCTTGTCCGCAAGAAAGTAATGGTTTATTCCTTGACTCCGTACCCTTGTTCGAGACCTGTATCTCAAGAATAAACCTCTCAGGGGAACCGACCCCTGAATTTATTACAAAAACCAATTAACCTCCTATAAGCCTTTTAAGCTCCTTTCGGGGTAGTGGAATCTTTGAGAGATACTTTTAACTTGAAGACTACCATTAGATACCCAGTGAATTGGTTTTGTCTTAAATAAAAAAACAAAGATAATTGGAAAATATAACTTTTTTATTTTATATTTGAACTTATTAAGTAATGTGTGTATTTTTACAGGATTTATCTTCTTATGTTTTATCTAACCTGAAGACCTGAAGTTCAGTTAACCTGTCTATCTGGTTTCAGGTTAATAGTGGAGAATATATCTCCTTATTAAGTCTACATTATTATTATTAACACACACACACACACACACACACATATATATATATATATATATATATATATATATATATATATATACATATATATATATATATATATATATATATATATATATATATACACGCCCTATTCTTTTCTAATAACATTAAAAGCCGAAAGTTCATAATATATCCTAACATTTAACCCATTTCAATTAATATAATTAATTTTGCACATAATTTTGTTTATCAAAGTTAAATTTCACCTATCTCAGAGTTGTTAATATTTAAACATTTTAAGGTTAATCTATCTAGTTAAAATAGACTATGCCTTTTAATACAAACTTCATTTACTTCAATATCATAATCTTGTTAACATTTGCCCATTTTTAGGTTATCCTAGTTAGTTATACTACGGTATGCATTTATTACAAACTACATTTAATTTCACTTATTTTAATAATTATCTGCTATGTTGATAAATGATGTCTATCAGTTATTCAAGAATAAAGCCATATCTAATCTTTCATGTAAATTTGAAACGTTACTTCCTTTTCAGACAAACTGTTGAATGGAAAGTCAATTTAGAATATTTATAAATTAATTTAAGTCACCTAACAGAGGTTTATGGATAGCCCTTAGGCTATTCAATTTTTATTTAATTTTGACTTGAAATTAATATATTTTTAAATAAAGATTTATTAAAAAGAAAAATCGATTGTCTATAAAACCTTGTACTGGAAAAAGCTGAAGTATCTTCCAAAATTGGTTGGTTCTTGGCCATTGTACATTTCTTTCGTTAAGTTCCTTGGTCTTCTCAATGCATGGTGTCTGTGATAATCTCTAAGTCCGGCGTTTAGGCATTTTCTTGGTCAAGATGGTGTTATTAAGATATTTGTTCATCTACCCAAATTCTTTACACTCCCGTGTCACTATTTACTATTGTAATACAATATTTTTTCTCTTTAACGTCGCCTGATGGTAAAACATGACTGCTCGTTATGGCTGTTGAGACGCTTATATCCCGCGTTACCTTTACAAAGCACGCTTTCTTGAACCAAACCCAAACTCTGTATGCCATACTTTTATCTTGGATTCCAACCAATGGTAGCTCCATTGTCATAGTAACCGTCTTGTTTATTTATAATCTCGACACCATTCTACTTGTATTTGCTTAACTTATTTCTTCTCGATTTTATGAAAGTCTTTTCTTTAATGCAATGTCTAAATTTAATTTTTTTAATTTTCGTGTTAATAATTTATTTGTGTATATTTCTTCCAATTTATTGAATTTACCGATATTTTTCTCTTATAACATTACGACAGCAGCGCTGTTTACTCAGTATGACAATCTCTTATAAACAATCTCTCTCGCGTTTTCTAACCGAGTGAAATATAATTCTATTCGTAACCTAAATTCTAGACCATTCAATTTTATATTATGATTAATTGTAGTACATTTTAAGAACTACAATTTTTCCTAGCTAGTCCTAAATTAACTTACAATTCTTTTTCTTCTATTAACTATTCTGTATTCTATTTGGTTAACATTTATGTCATATTAGGCATTTTGGCCTGGTTCCCTAAACGAAGCAATTACCGTCCTATTGGTGCCAGTCATTTAGGCTAACCAGTTTTAGGTTGTAGTTTGGTTTAGTATATCTTACTGATCACAATTTATTCTTTCTATGTCTAAATTACTCTGTCTACTCTTTCTTAGTCTGTAGTTTATTTAGTCCAAATTTAATTAACATTAGGCACTTTGGCCTGGTTCTACAAACTACATTTTTACCGTAAAATTTACACGGTTCGATTATGCTTTGGCCTATTTTGGATTATGTTTGCTTATAATAAATTTTAACACCCACAGTTTGTCTAATTTGGTGCTAAGTTCTGTCAGCCATGTCTTTTTCCTATATTTACTATTTTTATATCGTTGATTAAAAATAGTTTTAATATTCGGTACTTTGGCCTGGTTATATATTCTGTACTATTACTATATTTCTTGTATCGGTCGTTTTGGCCGTTGCAAACTTCGCGTAATAATAATTGCTTTGACATTTGATTACAGATAACCTCAGTTTTAATCATGACCCAACTCTCCACAGAACTGGCAGAACCAAATGGGACGAGGGGCACAGTTAGCATATTGTTTGGCCTTGATATCAAAGAGTTTGAATACACAATACAGGGACAAACCGACTCCAGGAGTAGTAAGTATATCTTCCTATGTATTGCAAAGTACAAAGGCACGTCATCATTGCAAATTATACACAATTTAATTTTGTTTGGCTTGAGATACTCTCATAAGTGTACAATAATCTAAAATTAATGTATTCTTTACAGCTTAGAACTTGTTAATTGGTTGTAAAGAAAAGTTTTATGTGGTATTTTTTTTCAAAAAGAAACATTCTTGAGAATTGAATATAGGCTATGATTATGGAAATCAAGTCACAAGCATGCATTGGCACATCTGTAAATGATAAGTTAAGTACAGTAAACTATAATCCTGCCCCCTCCAATAATCCGACGTTTTCATCAAGGATAGATATTGTTAACATATTCAATATGTAAACATAACTTGTATATTTTTCACCGCTTCTCGATGTCAGTGAACTTCACGTCGTCCGGTGATCCGCGGTCCCTTCGGCGCTCGTCCGTCTGCAGTTCTAGTTGTGTAACTCGTGATATACAAACTATTTCGAGTCGTTGCCGTGTAAACGGAAACATGAGGTTTTAACTTTAGTTGAATAAGGAGATTACGGACAGACTGAACAAAGGTAAGAAATTGGTTACACTCGCTAAAGAATATGCACGTGGTTGACTGCACTACTGTCCATCCGTGATATGTTCCTGCTCAATAAATGTAACACCTCTATCACAACGCTGGGACCAAAATGGTGTTCAAACTGTTGAAATGCAATATAAAAAGAGTCTGTTGTACAACGTTTCCTTAGGATGGTAGTGTTAAAAAATAATTTTTTAAAAATCTGAAGGATGTGGTTTTTTCACATGCAAGTGCTTGGGAAAATCTCAGCGTGAAAGTTATTGTTTGTTAATGGAAAAACTTGTAGCATAACCTGACACTGTTAGAAAAATATAGTGACGAAAAAGAAGGAAACAACCAATGAAACACAACAGAGCACAATTTCTGAGAATTCTCAAAGTGAAGAGAATGTGGATGATAACTTGATGTCAGCTGCGAGACACGATTCCCGAAAAGCTCGCAGCAGACGACGTGAGCCAGTGGCTGGTCGAAAAAAAAGAAGAAGACAAGGTTTTTGACAGTTGACGAAATTATCGAAGCGTTGCGAGGGAGAAGGAAGAAATAGAATAAGAAAACACGTCGTGTCTGTGCCTCTTTATACACTATCTCACGCCGCTGTCGTCGATTCAATGACATCTATTACGTGGGCAGAAGGAAACTGTTTCAGCGAGAGACGTGTTAGTGTTGAAACGACTGCAAGACAAGGATTTAAAAGTGTCAATTCAGGCCGAAAAGTTGAAGAAAATAGGCAACATTTTCAAACCTGCATAGCAATGAGAATAATGTAAGTTTAAATGTTTTTTTTAACTGTGCTGTAGGCTACGCTTTTTTAAAATTTTTGTTTATAACTTTAAAGATAAAGTTGGTTGTAAAGTACAGACCAGTGCATTCATTCTCGTTTTATCATTCAAGTATATTGAAGGACTAATTTTCTAAGTTGTCTTTATTTTTGTGCAAAACACATAATATTGTACAATGTACATAGTGTTTTTATGTACATAGTTATTGTACAATAATGTACATAATGAAAACTCCTCCAGTAATCCGGCATTTTCAGTAATCCAGCAGCATCCTAGCCCCATATTTGCCGGATTAGCGAGAGTTTACTGTAAAAATAGGATTACAGTACAGGTATACTCCAGTGTGTGACAAAATTACAGTATTGTCTCAGATTTCATTTGCAATTAACCTTTTCGTAACTCCCTCTTCAAAAGTTATACGTTTTAAATTGTGTCTTTTTTTGTGGTGAAAACTACCTCTTCTGTTAGGAATAAGGAAAACTTATAGATTTAAGCATTTTTAGTTGTAATCATGTATTAATAGATACAGTAAATATTTTCTTATCTTATATGATATATTTTATGATAAATTACAATTTATCAACTTTCGAACACCATCTCTTATGACGAAATGACAAAAATTTAGTTTACTATGGCTTCAAGTTTTTCAATGACGTATTTCATTAATGATTAATTAAAATCCTCTCACTGTTTATAATGCAATATTTAATTTATGCACTGTGCCACCCCTTAGAAACGACCCTTATGACAACATTTATGAAACAAACATTTTCAACATCTTGAAACGTTTAAATCGTATAATTATAATAAATTAAAACCGCCTTTGTTCTTATGATATTATTTCTGATTAATTGCATCTTTCAACCCTTAAAAATCACTCCTTATGATGAACGTTTCAAAAAAAAAAACATTTCAGTACCTTGAAATTTTTAGTAATATAAAATTATTTAAGGGTATTAAAATAAAGGATAAACGTACATTTTCTGAATTTATATCTGTTTCAGATGTAAACATAATTTAATTATATATGAATACATAAGCTCCAATATGGTGTAACATTCATGTATTTTCTGCTTACGATATCTATTCAATGTTTTTAACCCTTAGTTCTATTGAGAGTATTGTGTGGACCTTTTTCTGATTCAAATAGAGAGAAAAGGTCTACATGAGGAATGTGATCCAAAAATGTAAATAAGGATTTGTATTCCATCTGCAGACCAGGGCATTCAACTTTAAACTATACCTTCACAATAAAGAGTATACAAGTTCATTATTATTTCTTACGTTCTCCAATAAATTCATATTTGTTAATTCACTTTCTTGGTTAAAATCTCTTAAACACACTAAACCTTTTATAAAAGAAAAACTTCTAATTAGATTTTGCAAATAGAAAGTGAAATTTTAAACTTTATCAGAGTTCTTTGATTGCTAAAACAGAATTTGTAAAAGTTTTTATAACACCATCAGTTCTGTTGTTACACAATTTTTCTGTAACTTTCAGATAAACTCGTTTAATTGGATTCCTTTTTCCTTTGTCTAACAGTAGGTTTCAAAGGTTGGGATCAGAGTTATATAACAATGCTATATAACTTGAAACAAAATATTAATTTAAATGACGGCTCAAATGGTAATTGAAAGCTCTTTCAAAAGAGTGAAACGCAACATCTGTCAGTGAGTGAAAATTATTTGTTTTGTAATATGAGTCCTATTAATATTAAATTTTAGTATTTAAATTACACATTTATTTTGCTGTTGTCATTATTATATCAGACTAGTTATGACACAATTCAAACCAGATAACAGGAATCCATCATTATAAATTATAATAAACTAACGCCCCGTGGCGGCTTCGGCTACACTAATTTAAAAACAACTAATAATTAGTAATGATTATGGATTGGGAATACAAAGTTATAATAGCGAATTTATTAAATAAATGTTCGACTGAAATTATGCTTCCTCCATGCATTTCATATGGGACTTGTAAACTTTCCAAGAAATTTTGCAATTTTTAGCCTTTAAACTCAACATTTTGAAAAATCCTTTCTTAATGTGCATCTATGTTATAAACGGATTGTATCCTGAAAATTTCAAGTCTCTACCTTTTATAGTTTCTTCTCTACGTTGATTCTCAGTCATCAGTCAGTCACTCAGGACAACGGTTCTTATTTATAAGATTGAAGCAATCATGTATAATATTGCAATTTTTACAGTTTGTAGCGTTTGAAATCATCATTTTGCTAAATCTTTTCTTAGCCTGTGTCTGTGTTATAAACGGAATGTACCCTGAAAATTTCAAGTCTCTACCTTTTATAGTTTCTTCTCTAAGTTTATTCTCAGTCAGTCAATCAGGACAACGATTCTTATATATATATATATATACAGATGAAATTATACGAGACACATACTTGTGTAGTTTGAATTTAAGAGCAAAGTAGATCTAATATTTCACAATTTTACTTATGATTCATATTTTTTTATTAAAGATACCATAGACAAGTAAAAGCGAATATATTTGGTTTGATTACTAAGATGCTACAGAAATGTAAACATAAATTGCTATAGAAAGGTGGCATTATAAATTTGAACAAGTTAGAAAGGATAGCTTGTTTAAAGTTACTCAAGTACTCACACTACCACAAATGTAATCCCTGTAGAGTGGAATATAGCTTAGTGTACTAGTGACTTTGTCTCATCAAGAAATATTTATAAACGTTGAACACTGTGGCCTTAATGGTAAACATATTTTACTGTTACATTAAAAACATTTTGTCTAACCAGGTTTTTTTAAAATTTACTGTAATTAGTTTATGCAATTGTAACGTGAATAAGTTTGAACATAGAAGAGTGTCACTTAACATCATGAAATTCACGATCACATATTAGGGTTTAAATTCATAAAATTATCCCAGTTTGCTCAAAGTATGTGGTAATTTCAATAAATGAATACACAAAATACTGAGGAGCATTGAGAAATATAAATTCATGTGAACTGAAAGATTGGTTTATTAATAAAGTGAAAAATATTTTGATGTTAATTTAATTTGGTTGATTTTTTTAATATTTAATTAATATCTAAATTATACTTTTTTGTGAAGTCATAAATCTTGATTTCTGGTGTTTTATGTAAGCAACACAAATGTCTTATTAGTCATTATTACAGTTTGGTGGGGTTGTGAGAAGAGTAACATGAAAAATATTGGTTGGAGGATGGAAGAATCAAATCTATATCTGACTTTGTCAATATACAGGGTGCGGCAGCATAACTTCCTTTTTTTAAATGCTCGCCATTTAGTAAGTTGATGTCATAGCGGAGCGCTAGTGGTCTTGTTCAAGAGGGGGTACAGTAAAGTTTTGTCCCGACACTTTTCAGTCGCCATCATGCGTTGGAATTGTGAGGAGTGTGCCTTTGCAGTTGAGGCCTACTTTTCAAGCGGATGTTCGGTTATTGCAACACGGCGCGCATTTCGGAATCGCTTTAATTTAGTCCCGTTGGCTCCCGTCCCAGACCGCAAATCAATTGTTACATGGGTCACTACATTCAGACAAACTGCAAGTGCGACAAAACGAAGAACTGGAGTCCCTCAGCCCAGTATAACATTAAGAAGTTATCTTCCCTGGTTTTGATGGGTAAGGGTTTTCATATACATGACTATGTCATGTGTACTTGATAATTACAAAACATTATCTTCCTCATAAACCTACAAGGTAGAGTCATACAAGTTCTCTGTCTGAAACATTTTAGTTAGGAAAACTAATATCTTCTTCTTCCATGGCGCTACAGTCTGGTGTGAACCTTGACCTCCTCAATGAGCCTTTGCCAGGTAGCTCAATCCTGTGCTGCTGCCTTCCAGTTCCTCGCATTCAGCAGGGTTCTGGCATTCAGAGTGACGCATTCCATCCATCTAAGTCTAATACGGCCTTTTGCTCTCATTTTATAGATAGTTCCATCTGATAGGCTTCTGGGTACATCACTCTCCACTATTCGGGCCACAAGCCCTGCCCAGTACAGTCTTCCAATTCTTATTACTTTCGCTATATTTTGTTCCCAAAATAGCTCTTAAAGCTCACAATTTCTTCTTCTCCACTGCCCAATAACATTCACAGGGCCAAGAATCCTCCTGAGGATCTTCCTCTCGAAGATAGCCAGGTTAGAAAAAGGAATATGGAAAGGATAAAGTAAAATGATTAAAATATGAAAATTCCAGGAAGATGAGAATTATGGGTTATGTGAACATTTTCCCAGAAAAATAAAACAGGTGACATATTTTAAATTTAAATTCACTTACCTGTAAATTTTTATTTTTTATATTAATTTACAGAATCCTGAATAGATCTTTACAATTGTTAAATCTCAAAACAAATCCTTATAAGTGTCTGTTTACTTGTTCTTTGAATTTTTATTAAATTATATTAACATTGCTATTATTTCATTTTTATTTTGTGAGTTTTAGCTAAAAAGAAATAAACCTTATTATAATTATTATTTTTACACCAATTCATTCTATTTTGTTTCAGATAATGTCCTAATCATGGTTGCATTTCTACTGTTCTCTTTAACATATGCCATAGCAAGTGCCATCTTAATATGGGGAACTATTGTAGTAAGTTTATTTATTCTATATAGATGTGTAAAAAATATATTTGTTCCAACTGTTTTGTTCATGGTTTACGCAAGAGTGTAAAGCACTCATTATGTTTGCAGATTTGCCAATCTTTACTCCTAATATTTTTTTTTAATAGTTAAAATTTAAGATATATTTGAATTAAAGTAAAAAATTTGACTGAGCGCTGGCAAACCAAGACCTTACGAAGTTACACATACAGTAGAACCTCTCTAATTCGTTACCTTCTGTAACTCAACAGTAATAACAGAACAACGTCTACACTGTCACATAGTATTGGCGCCATCAAAAAAATATTCTTTAGTACAAAAGAAAGTTATAGATTTTTTTAAAAACTAAATCATAAATAGTTTTAATATACCGTATTTTTTTTGCTTGTGTTATTGTTTCAACAAGGTAATGTAATATGTTTTTTTAAGTTTTAAGAAAATAAAGTAATGTACTGTATTTGAGAATATGAACTATACTGCAAGCTGCTAGTGTTCTTACAGTGTTTTTGAGTTTTTCGGCCGACATAAATAGTGTAAGGTTTACTTATTACTTGGTACTGTTTGGTAAATACAAACAAAAATAAATAAAATTAGTTTAATAACAACCTGATTTGCGGGGGGAAACGTTTTATCTAAATATATCTTTAATTCACTATTTCGGTTTAAATTATATTAATATAGTAAATTTCTAAAACTTTATATAGAAATTTATAGTAGCTATAGCCTATTATTTTGCAAACTGATTTTTTTTGTTCCACTTAATACATTTATAAATCACTACCTTTAACAATCGACTTTTCCTAGCCTCATAACTTGTAAATTTTTCACTGCATGTCTATGTTAGTAACAAAGTGACCTTCGCGTCGCTCAGTTCTAGTTATGTAGCTCGTGATATACAAATGATTTCAAGCCATATGTTGTTGCAATAGCTATGTACAGTGACTGTTAATGAAGTGCAAGTGAACAATGTCGTTGCAGGGTAAACGGAAAGATATTTAAGTTTTTGTTACTACCGTTAAAGACAAAGTAACCTTTTATTGTAAAGTACAGACCAGTGAATTCATTCTTGTTTTATTATTTCAAATACAGCAGATGACTGTTTTTCTATGTTTTATTTATTTTTGGGCAATACACATAAATATTGATCAATATAAATTGTGTTATTTTTAGTGGACATTCCAGTAGATCTCCGTTTTCCAGCCAAATATGCTAGCTTGGCAGTATCTCAGCCCCATATTTGAAGGATTAGTAAGAGTTTACTGTACGCTATCATATAAAATTTGTACATACCAAAAATTCAATTTTGCTAGTTTTTTTTTTTTTTGTTTAGTAAATAATGTAGTTCAAATATGTTAAATCTATTAAACAGTAAAACATATTTAATAGCCACCAGATTTAATCTTTAGTTAAAGGTATGATGCATTTTATCATTTTGAAACATAACCATCCTCTGAATTTCCCATATAGACTTAACAAACATTAAAAGAAGCTTGAAAATTATGTTATTGAATTTATTATTCAAGTTTTCTTTGAAATAGTTCATTAGAAAGTTAATGAAAAAAAGTTATAGGATTGCACCAATCAGATTTCTTATTTTCAAATGTACATATTCTTTATGGGATCTTAAATGTTTTTAACTACTAAATAATATACATCATTATTATTTTCTAAAATTGTTAATTTTTATGTCTTATAAATATAATCTTATAGTTAATGACCAAAATCAACCTTTTACCTCTGTTGCCCTTAGGAGATTAGGTCATTAGGCAATTTCCCACACTGCTTTCTTATAAATGTACCTGTATAGACCAACGCAAATGAGGACAGGTCTTCTTTAAGCCATTCTAATGGCTTCCAAGGTGTTATATTAAGTAATATTTAATTTGGTAAATTGTATGATGAATCCGACATATTTTGATCCTTGATGGTGCTGACTTATTAGGCACTGAAGTATGTTTGATAGTCTTAGGGCTATGTAGACTATGTATTTTCCAGTTTGTGTATATACTTGCTCTTTAGATTTCCTACATAGAATGGGTTGAAAAAAGTAATGTCTTATCGCCCTATTATTTATTTTTGGTGAAGAATATGCCATTTGTAATGAAGGTTTGGAAAAATAATTAAAAATTAGATCTGGAAATGAATTGCACTCACCAGATCTTGATACATCCTATGGTACATCTAGCTTGAAATAATAATAATTGAGGTAATAGAAGAAATTCAGCCTCTAAGTTTTGTTTAAAACATTGTAAAAATATTGGTTTTGTAGTCAAAGAACCTGGGCCTGAGACTAGTATTAACAGATCAAAAATATATACAGTAATACCTCGACTTACGCCACCCCGTCTTACAAAATTCCTAAGTTATGCGGTTTTAAATCATGCTGTCTGAGTTATGCAGAAACTGGCCTGTTCTGGAAGAAAATGCTTATGAGAACTTTTATAGCTCATGAAGAGAAAATATTTTCAGGTTTTAAGGCCGCCAAAGACCGATCGACAGTGATATTTGACGCAAATACAGCTGTTGGCTATAAGTTGCAATCTCTGGTAGTTTATCGCTCAGAAAATTAAAATGCATTAAAAAATATTTTTAAAGCTAGGTTGCCTGTGATTTGGAAGTCGAATCGGAAGGCTTTGATGACAGCTTTTTTTGAGGACTGGTTTGGTCATCATTTCATACCTCAAAACGAACGCAACTGTCAGTCTTAAACCAATGCCTTTTAAAGTAATTCCTATTAATTGACAATGCACTTGGCCAAACTCCTACTACTTTAACTAATTTCAACACAAGAGTGAAAGTGATATTTTTGCCACCAAACACAAATAATTTGCTTCAGGGGGTCATCAAAACATTTAAAGCTTATTACACAAGAAGATCATTTGCACATCTGCATGAAGCTATGAGACAACGAGCTGTTGAAGATTTTTTGACAACTCAATGTTTTAGATGGTTTGAGAATTATTGGACAATCTTGGGTTGAAATTTCACAAAATCTTTAAATGGCGTTTGGAAAAATGTGTCTATTTTTCTGCCAGAGTCTGATAAAATTGATGATGTTATTGAAGAAGTTGTCGGTTTTGCCAGACAACTAAATTTAGAAGTGGATAGTGATGACATTCAAGAACTGCTGGATTTACACAATCAGGACCTGACAATAAATTGATGAGCTCATAGAAATGCATGAGCAAGACCTTAAAAACGCAAATTCTTTAGATCCAGTTGGCGTAAAAGATGAAATGATGGTTAGAAACTTGACAAAAGGCCTTAGTTTAATTGAGCGGGTTGAGGAAAACATAGACTCCAACGATGAGCATATTTCTGGCACAAAACAAAAAAATTAGCAAGTTACGAGGAAATTCTGCAAGAGAAGAAAGAATCTTCAATTCTTCAAACGAATTTACTAGATTTTATGAAGCCTTCTATGTCAAAATAACTTCTTTTTACTTACTTCTTTGTAATATGTATGTATATAACATAATTTTTGGTTGTATTATGTATTTAAAATTTTAATACATACACATTTTTCTTTTAAATTATTAGTTTATTTAGTCTTTGGTCCCAATTAAAGATGATTCCTATGTGATTTTATGTAAAATTATACCCTGAATTATGCGATTTCGACTTACACGGTTATCGCTCGGTCCCTTCTATCGCATAAGTACGGGGTATTACTGTACTCATGAGAAATTGAGAATTTGCTAAATGGTGAATCCATGTTCTTCACTACTAAATCTTAGTTTTATTAAAAATCTGAAAATAGATTCTACCAAAGTCAATCCATGCTTGCAAAACATGTCACTGTAAAACCTCCAAGCAGTATCTCCAAACACTGCAACAGTATTTCACCAAATGTCTGTTGCCAAGAGGGGTCTGATGTTCAGAGATGTCAATAAATAACAGTTAATATACAAGGATTAATTTTTCTGTGAAAAGTGTTTAAGACAATGAATGTAATCCTTTATTAAAAACATTTATTGTAAAACGAAGCACAGAAAATTTTTCAATTAAAATTTGTAAGTTTTCCTAGTAGTGTAAGTTTTGTGTTTTAACACGTTGACTGCTGATCATATAAATTAAAGCATACTTGGCAAAAACCCACTATTTACTGATACTTTCAGAAGGCGTGTTTCACACTAGATCAGTGCATTGTTCAATGCTGTGAGTCATGGACAAGACCTACATCTTCCATTAGTGCAAAACATGAGGTAAATGTAGTAAGCAAAGTAAATGAAGTAACTTCATAATGCAAAACTATGTAAATTGATTATTGTTCGATTCATATACTTAGAAAACTGAAGTAGGTCATCTTGTTAGAATAAATGATACTAGGAATGAATTAGAATTTTATTGGAAACCCCACATGAAAATTATAACTAGAAAGACCTAGAAGCAAGTGGCAGGTTATAAAGAGGATATGACTATTTTTGTGTTCTAAAACAGAATTTGGTCAAGTCATGCCAGACCTCTATCTAGAAATGTTTTGAGCTTTGCATTGTTTCTTAGGCAGCCATGGTGTATAGCGTTAGTTAGTTATAGATAAGTAAAAGAGGATAAAGTTATACTTTTAAAATACAAATTTTCACTACACTACATGTTAAAATAAAATTTATCCACTTATTTAAAAATGTTCCCTTGTTTATATGTTAGTATTACCAAATATTTAATTTTTTCACAAATTCGTTGTGAAGCAGGATTACATATCACAAATTCTGAAATCTAAGTTGTAAGTTTTAAAAAAAGTACTTAAGCTTTTACACAACCACCTTGTGTTTGTAAATAGTATTGTTATAAATTAAATCCTATTATGTGTCATTATTTTAAAATCTTATTTAAATTATTGAATACTTACAGGAGCAGAGTTGGTGCGCACTTCCGTGGCTAATTTGCGAAGCATTTAGTTTTGCAACACAGATCTCAACACTTGCAATTCATGCAATAGCTTTAGGCACCAGAAAAGACAAATGGATAATTACTGTATCCATTCTTAATATAGGTTAGTAGACTAACAAATAGGTTAGTAGACTAACGAATAGGTTAGTAGACAGTACTAAACAAACAGGTCATTTTTATTATTTGTTTACATCTTCAAGTACAATATATACTTACACACTTTAACATATATAAAATTATGTTGAATATGTTGCGAGATATATCTCCTTATCAACTCAGACCGTAACAGATGAACTCAATTATGGTCCCATTTGATGAAGAACAGCATCATCTACAGTCATCTTCATTTAACATAAAAAGTAAGTGCTATGGGCAAGTATTTATAGAGAGCCATTCAGAGGTATTGCACAATACACAACTGCTAAGGGGCCATCCTTAAAGTACGTAATGCAAAAATGGATGATTTTTAACCCTCCTCTGTAACGAACCAGTAACATAATCAAACACCCACCCCCCTATAATTACTTCATAGGGTCTCCTATGATGTAATGCTCCTTTATTGAATGCCGGATTTGTAGGCCAATAAAGAAGTACATCCAATGTGCCAATAAATATGATGGCAATAATATAATGAAAAATAGAAAGAATTTTTCTAAATAAATAAAACAGGAATAAGAAACAATTTTTTTTAATAAGTGGCTTCATGTTAAGTCTACTTAAAACAAACAGAAATTATAAAATCAAAATAAACTTTAGGCTATGTAAAGTTGCTTGATGTAATCATCTTGAATTCATTGATTAAACTATAAATAAAAAGGGCTTAACTAAGTGAATACATAATGGCTCACTTGCTGACGCGTTTCAAAACATTTGTTCCTTTTTTACTTTGCTTTAATATGTGGAGAACGTTTGTATAAAACTAACGACTTTAGACAAATACAAAATATACAAACACTACGACACAGATAAAGAAAACATATTAAATGATCATACAGATTTTGAAGCCAACAGCCTTTTCCATTACTTGACACACAACCAAAATAACCCACGCCATACAAACACTACGACACAGATAAAGAAAACATATTAAATGATCATACAGATTTTGAAGCCAACAGCCTTTTCCATTACTTGACACACAACCAAAATAACCCACGCCATACAAACACTACGACACAGATAAAGAAAACATATTAAATGATCATACAGATTTTGAAGCCAACAGCCTTTTCCATTACTTGACACACAACCAAAATAACCCACCCCATAAAAACACTACGACACAGATAAAGAAAAAATATTAAATGATCATACAGATTTTGAAGCCAACAGCCTTTTCCATTACTTGACACACAACCAAAATAACCCACCCCATCCGACTGTCATAAATCCATCCCTTTACAGCCTTTGTACCTAACACGATCCCGATGCGATGCAGCCAGTAGAGGGTTAGCATCGTAAAAGGAACGAATGTTTTGAAACGTGTCAGGAAGTAAGCCATTACGTATTCACTTGGTTAAGTACTTTGTAGTTATAGTTTAGGTTATGTATAAAGTCAAGACAATATTAACTTGAACATCATTTGAAAATATTGTTTTATCAAAATGTGACTTAAATGAATTTAAATGCAGAGTGATCAACCCATTTGTAACATTGTTTAAAGTATATTCATGTCCCCACGGAGTCGTCATGTATGCTGCGACAGATACTATTGGTGCTGCAAGCTTCAAAAAAAGATATGTATACATAATTTGCCTAATTTTAAAATAAAACTAACTCCACACATTGTTTACAAATACTACAAACTTCAAAAATGTACAAGCAATCCAGTTTTATGTCATGTTTGGCCCAGGGAACTCTGAAGTCTACCAAACTTGGTCATGCGCAATGCAAATGTCGTACCTCTTGTGATGAGTCGTGACTCTGTGTGACCAAGTTTCACTATATTTCTGAATTCACTGGTTCAGCCTGAAAAGATGTGGCCAACAATTTAAAGAAATATTGTTTTGGTAAAAATTGTTATTGATAAGTAACAACTTTTGCTTTAGCTGACACATGAAGACCACTGTGGATGTCTGCACAGGCAGATGCTGCCTGTTCGTGGTACAGTGTGCTGTGGCGATATCAAGCTCAATATTACGGTTCCTCTCATTTTTCCTCCAATAATCCTCATAATTAGAAAATTTAATATAGTACTTTAAACACATGTTTTTTTGTTAATAGATTTTGAGTTCATTATTAATATTAAAAAGATTTTACTTACTTGAAATGAGGCCAGTTTTTTAAAAAGAGATTTTAATCTAGTCAAAACTGAAATTTCAAGCTACATAATACTACTGAATACCCTACTCCTCCTTCCGTAATGATAGATGTAAACCCTCATTCCCCCCCTCCTCCCGGTGTTATGTAATTTTGGGATAGCCCCTAAAAGAGTGGGGGAAACCAACAAGGTGTTATTCAATTCAACTGGCTATGACATTTTAGTCGCTATAATGCAGAGGAATGTGCAGCTTCAGGTGTTTGTATATGATAATTATGTTAAAAATGAAGAATTAGTTATCAAAACATAATGTCTCTTCTATCGACATTTCAAAATTGGGGTCATCATGGAAACATACTAGATCGCAACACTACACTTAGATGGATTACAAATGTCAGAACATTAGAAAGTATAACAACTAAAATCATCAGGTATCATCCACGCTGCAAGAATTCCAAAACAACATTGACAAATTGAAGTCAGCAATAATGAGGAGCCCTCGTATTCCGTTACCAATCTGCCACTTTTAAAATGAGCAACATTATTTAACAACTATATTTAGGTTTGCATCTTTTAAAGCAGGGGTTCTCAACCTTTTAGGCTCTGAGCCCCCCTTCACACTTTGGTGTGAGGTCACGCCTCCCTTCACGGATTAAGTTAATTTAGACTTATATATGATAAATTTACTTACATTATGTTTAAGTAATAACCAGAAAAATGTTCGCTACTTTTGTAGTGCTAGTGTGAGGGCTGGCATTGTTTCTCGTTAACTATTTTTTGTATGTTTGGATGAAATTTTGACAAAGAACACCGCAGGTCACTTTCCACATCTAGTCTGGCTCGATATTTAGATTTTATATTTGACAGGGCTGAAAATCCTGTCACGCATAGATAAGTTGATGAAAATTGTACAAGCAACTTGATTGCCTCCATTGGTACTTCTGGGTAAACAGGAAGATATAGTAGCCAGAAATCTTCGAGATCCATGTTTGGGAAATCCAATTTAGCTTTGGAATCACATTGCAAGTCAATTGTTTGTTCTTGAATGTGATCAGGAGGTATATCAATGTTGATTTGAAAAGGGTCTCTTGTTAACTTGAATTCCCAGTTTTCCGAGCTTATATCTGGGAAATAGGCTCCGATTTTGTTCTTCAGAGACAACAAATGCTCAGATATTAGGTCCTTCATTTCATTTACTAGGTCTTTTGGAAGACTTTGGGTATCATCGACGAGATTTTGGAAAGGAAGAAAAGTTCGTTGAGTAAAGAAATAGAGCTTTATAGCTCTATTAAGCTATAAAAAAATTTCAATGATTGTGTGTTTGTGTCCAACATCAAATTCAATTTTTTTAAAAATTTGTTGACGCTTCCCCTAGAATTCTTCTACGCCCCCCCCCAGGGGGGCGCGCCCCCCAGGTTGAGAACCGCTGTTTTAAAGGATAGTAATTGTGTAAAAGTTGGTTAACTGTGACTTTCAACAATGTTCCCAATTCGTGGAAATTTAAGAGATAATGTTAATTAATAATTATTACAAGTAATGAAACTCACTTTCACTTGCAAGGCTCAATTAATAAACAAAACTGTTGATATCGGGTCACAAAGAATCCAAAACAAATGCAAGAATGACCTTCAAGTGACGATCCGATGAGCAGTTGATATATTTGGTATAATCTGCCATTTCTTTACGTGCCAAAACATGGTATTACTTATTGGTGGAATGTAAGGTGCTTCTTGATAGCGGTTATTACTCATGTCGCCATGATAGAGTACTTCAAATCATACATGAAGCTAGTCTATCATAGTGTCTTGGTAGCTAGAGCTCAAAAAGGACCACAAGCAGAAGAGAAATTCGCTTTATAAAAGCAGGCTCAATTGTAAACTCTAAGAGCAAGCCCTACTCAATTCTAGGTCCTGTGCCTGATTGGACTATTCTAATGGATACGTATGAAAAGCACTACAAAATCCCAGAGGATGTTGGTGTTTTGTCATTTAGACCGGATATATTCCTTTTTTCTCGGAAAATTAATCGTATCATCCTGGTAGAACCAACAGTACCATGGGAAACAAACATACCCAACGACTACACAATTAATATGAATAAGTATTATGACCTAATAAATGAATTTAAAATAATTATACGGTTAGTTTTTATGCAGAAAAAGTGGAAAAGAGAGATAGGTATACCAGCAAAATCTCTCTACAACCTACTACAAAATTTTGGCCTGTCGAGAACTGCAGTAAGTTCTACTTTAGAACGAGTATCTAAAGCTGCATTAGTGGTGACCAGCACATTCTTTATTTAAAAACATGGTACTCCTCTGAATGACCATGTATATTTTTGTCTGTATATCAACTTGTATAAAGACCCATCTCATTTAACACACTACCTATAATTATTAATGAATTCAACTTAGTGTTTAAATAAATTGAAGAAGTATTTTGAAAAATATTTTTGAGAAAGATTTATTAGTACTCTTTTAAGAGAGCTTGGTTCATATTACTAAATATTCTGCTTAAAGCTGTAATGTTACTACTTGTTTCATAGAAAAGTCTTGAATAAAACTAATGGAGAATGGAAGGCAAGTAATCTGTTGATTTGCTTTTATTATTTTAAAATTACTTCTAATAATTTATCATATTTTGCATGATCTATTTATACAAAAGGTATTGAGCAGTTTGCAAAAATTTTACAGTGAAAATAAAATATGCACTATATTCTGCTGATTAAGCAGGGTTCAAGAGACTCTGATAGTTCATGTGTAGAGAAGAAAAAAATAATAATACAAGCATAACAGAGATTATATTATGACAACAGTAAGATACAACACTCCTACATCTAAAACTGAAATCAGAGAAAATGTTTATTTTCATTATTATATTTTCTACGATTTATCTATTTATTGTCTCATGAATTCCTTTAGAAAATAATTCCTTATTGAATATTTTTATGCTTACAAAGCAACTGCCATATTATTAAGACTGTTTTTGGATTGATATAATTTGTTTTATTGTTTTACTCTATTTGTTTCAACTCTATTTCATTGATTTATATTGGGCTTGTATATGTCATTGACAGAAACAAACACATTTTCAACTAAAACAAATAAACACATTTTCAACTATCACAGATACCAGGCCTAAGCCCTGAAGCAAATGTTTGAAATATATTTGAAACACAATGGAAAAACAAAATAATAATATGGTATTAAAATGAAATAATAATATAGTTACTTGTTATAATTATCTTAAATTCACTGAATAAATCATAAGGAATTATTTGAATAACTAAGTGGAAACTATAAACTTACTTGCTGACGCGTTTCGGTGCATGTGAGTAGCAGGCTAGCTTTGTCAATGAAATAACTGTTTTGAAGCATGTCAGCAAGTAAGTTAATAGTTTTCACTTGGCTACTCAAATAATTACTTATGAAATAATAATATGTTTGAAAACTATATTAAAGAATTGTTATATCATAACATTATATACCATTTTTGTTTAATTAATCACTTTTACATTAGTTTATGACTATCCGAACTTTAATTTTGTAAATTTGTAAAAACTTTGAGCCAATAACTTACATTAAAAGGCACAAGTTTTAAACTACTTTTTATATTGGTAAGTTATGGTATGGTATTCAATGATATGTTTCTCATAGGATGCAAATCTAGGGCTTTTAGACTTATAACTTTGAAAAATTTTAAATTTTTCAAATTTTCCAAAGCTATAAGTTCAAAAATTAGCCTGATTTTGTTTCTATGAAAAACATAATATTTAATACCAAACTACGTTTGAAACAATTCCTAAAATTTCATTGTGAATGTCATGACTTGTAAGGTTAATATAAAGTTCATATATTTCTCTGAACTTACAGTCATATTTAAAAAATAACTTGCATAGATCAAAATAACACCTGATACTGCTGAGTATATTTTTTGTCAGCACTATTATTATTTTTGTAGTATTTTAATGAGTTCAGAAAGTTGAGGGGCACTGCTCCTCCTTAATCCCCTTAACTCTGTCCATACTTCAGCATGTAGATGAAGCATGTTATCATTTTAATGAAACAAATTAACGACTTCCAATCCTAAATTTATGAAAACCCTACTGAAACTAAGCGTTTTCAAATCACACCTTCATCAGAGACACTGACAAAGATGAGGTAGTGAAATCGAAAATGTTTTGTTTCATTATGTTTTCATATATTTAGATGTCTTATATTTATATATTATATACTATATTTAGATGAATATAAGTTCTGCAAGTCAATAATTTATTTAATTTAAAGGTGAAAGTTTTACAAATTGTCATCGACAATCAAATAAAATGAATGAGTAAATAATATTTTTGTTAATTTTGTATTTAATTCAATTTTCTAGGGTTAACTTTCTACTTCTGGATTGTTGTGTTCTATGCTCAAAGAACCTGGACCCGACAAAGGAGAGAAAGCAAAGCCAACGAGATCTCAGCTTCAGGACACAACACGCTAAAAGAAGATTCATACACCAATGGGTCGTCTTCGCCATTACCTGGTAAATATGTTCAAGTGTGAACAATACAGAATCATCACATCTAGTCACTGATTATATGGTTAAAATCTGTTGGATAGCTAGTGTTTTTTTAAGAAACCATTATAAAGGAGCGCTACACAGAGAGCTAGACCAATGAATGTAGTGAGATACCAAATAGAACTTGTTTTTACCAAACTAACCTAAGACGTTGATCTAATTCCCTCAAGATTAACATTATTGGTGCTTCCATCAATATTTATTTGTTAACATTCAAGGAAAGGAGAAGTGTTATGTTCCTATAAGATTGTTTTTGTAAGTTATTATTTTTATGAATATTATTATTATGATCCTAAAGACATGACTTATATTTTATTTGACAAACTGGATTAATAAAAAATTATTGTACTATAAATAAAATATGTACTGTAAATAAAATATTTAATTCAAATCCCATTTAATTCTTTAGGAAGTATGGGAGTTCAGTATTTGCTTTCCCAATTTGTAAAGGAATATATCTTTGTAAATATTTTTGTAATATTGAAGAAAGCAAAGTATTAAAGAATCATTAATTGCATTTTTTAAAGTTCATGAACAAAATATTAAAAGATTTGATTTCATGTTCAGTTTGAAATGAATGAGTAGAAAGATGGAATGATTTTAAATTTTATTTAATAATTCTTATTTATATCTGCATCTCACAAGAAAATTTATTTTTATGAAATTTCATAATCATCAATTTTTAAAATGGATATTATATTTCTTTTTATATTAAGAGACCAAACAAAGACCATGAGGTCCATAACATTATTTCAAATGTTTTGTAAATAGCTGATATTTTTAATTATATATTTTTTAAACTATAGTAATAGCGTAACCATTTAACGAATAAATATATACAATCCTAATTTTTAAATTAAAAAATGTTTATACAAGTTTCACTTTTTTATTAGATTGTCATTTAAGAATAAATTTAAATAACTCGACCAGAAATTACCTTGAATCTAAATTCCATTTCCCTCACTAAAAAAATATTCTGCTCTATGGTTTCCTCATATAAAATATGTTATAAAATAGTAAAACCTGTTTAATATGGAATCCATTTATCAGTAAACCATTTTAGGAAAGCTAATGGAAGTACATTATATATTATAGAAATTACATATTTGGCATAAGGTCAGCACTGCTAGGGAAATTGAGAAATAATGGAAAAGCACATATAAAAATCTGATATTGTTGAATAACTAAAACTACCAACTTTATTAAACACTGGTAATTCTCAAACAATAATAAGCCTGTTACAAATATTTACACAATGAAGATGTACATTTTGTTAATTTAGTTAGCATCAACAGAAGGTTATAAACATACTAGTCTCTAAAACCTGAGACCGTATAATGAGCATCACTCCCACTCCTCCACCCAGCGACCAGTTTAACCAATACCAGCGCTACACGAAGGAACAAGATCATGCCCATCACTGACCTAACCTGACAGATCTGACTGAAAGACTAATGTACAAAACAAGGTGATTACTAAATAAAAATAAAATAGTTAATAGAATAGTAACTATAATTAATCATAATTGTTGATTGCATCTTCTCATAAGCTACTAGTTTTCATTAAAACACGTCCAAGTATTTTATAACTTGCCTTTAGTACCACTTACTTACATAATTGTTGAGGACGGCCGTTTCGGGATATGTGTCCCATTGTCAACTCAGACCGTTAACTGTGAATTGACAATGGGACACATCTCCCAAAACGGCCGTCCTCAACAAATATAAGTAATTGCTACTATAGGCAAGTTATAAAATATTAACAAGTGTTTAAATATAATTAATCACATCATTATGTGTGTGTGTGTGTGTGTGTGTATATAACATGTACTCAAATTTAAAAAAGTTATTGGAACGTATTGTAACTTCAATGTTAAAAAAAAATACTCATAATAGAAAATGTTTTCCTGCCTTATATTACAGCAAACTCTGCTTTTTCTCTTAACAAGCTACATAGGAAAGGTTATGTTTTCTTATGAGAAAGTACGTAATTTTGTTTTCCCTAATATAATAAATGAAACATTCGTATTTTGCCTATCAGAATGCACTTGGATAACAAATTAAACATAAGCCTCCTGAAATAAAGACCCAAGAATTCCATACATTCAAATTCGTCAACAATAAATTTTAAAAAATCACATTTTGACCATAACCAAAGCAGATAAAGAAAACATACTAGTAATAATTAACAATAAAGACATCGAGAATATGAATCGTGATTACATTATAAACAACAATATCACTAAACCAAAATATGACCCAAACATTAAATACAACATCCAAATTAGAAAAGCAATCAACAACACAATACACATAATTGTATACAACAGCAAAAGACATTTTGCAGCAACAAACCCAAAGCTCCCAAACTAAACACCTAAGCATCATAAAATAAATACCCACATTATCCATTCACACCCCTTAATCAACCACACCAGTGCCTCATCTCATCTATCTAGCTGAATTTTCTGACAGAATCATCCAAAACCACTTAAAATTCAATAATTGTTCCATAAAAAAATGGCCTAAATCTAGTCAACAAAATAAAAAACGTAAGTATTCCACACATCTCCACTCTAGTTACATGAACAGACAAATAAACACATAAATTTAACATTTACCACCGCCATATTTATAGAGGTGGCTGTGTTTAACATTTCAAACCACCCTCACCGACACAAACTAGCTGCTTACACACCATGATTTATCTCCTATTAAAATCACATTTAGACAAATAAGCACACAACCTATAATAAAACACAATAAAACATGTACCAGAAACCAATAGATACAACATAACAATGAATTATAAACTATATAACCTCCTGACAAATAAACTCAAAACACAATCCTAAAACTCAAACTAATCAATACATTTTGTAAATATAAGTACAAAACAAACAGCTTAATCCATACACAAGATGCTCAACAAATAATTTAAACCCAACATCATAACAAAGACACTTACAACTCTGCTGGCTTACACGAACTAATTTGCAGTTTGTGCCTCAGTGTCTAAATAGGTCGAACAGGAAGGTTATTATAAACACACTATCAATAACACATAAAACAAACAAAAACACTCAATCAAACGCCATATAACCCGTACAGTATGAAATATACAAATTTTCAAATTTCACTCAATACAAATATTTAACACCTATTTACATTATAATTCATCCACTTTTTTGACATTTTAACCTCTAAAGCTCTCTAAAAAAATTCACCTTACTTCACTATCCTACCCTACTTTACCTACACACAAACCCAAAACAACCAAGACATCAGTTATGGTATAAGTTGACAATGGGATACATTTTCCAAAATGGCTGTCCTCAATAATAATAAAAGAAAGTGCTTCTGTAGTCAACTTACAATCATATCAATATATGTTCAGGTTTTTTGAGTTACATTAGTATATCAAGGGAAGATGGAATAAAATAATATTAGATTTTGTTTCCTTAATCAGGCTTAGTTTGCATTTAACAGCATCTTGCAAAGTCTCTCAAGTAATTATGATATCAAACTGAATACAAATTCAACTCAGATTGAATCATATTGGACACAGAATCACTGATGTCTTATAAAAATGTTTTCAACATAAATTCAACTCAGGTTGAATCATATTGGACACAGAATCACTGATGGCTTATAAAAATGTTTTCAACATAAAGAAAATATTAACTACAAGGGAGTAACAGTAGCATGGTAGGGTGTAGCATGCTGATTTGCTTCATGAATTGACATTGACACTTCTCGAATCAAAATATCATCTTTTCAAATCATACATAAATGAATAAAAAATTCACATGAAGTCTTTTGCAATCTGAACTAAATAATTATATTAAGATAAAAAATTAAATCTACTGACAATGACCAAGTTTTTGTTTCACTTAAATTACTATTTTCAGCTTGCGTCAAACAAATCATTGTAGAATGGATTTTACCATCTGAAACAGGAGATCAAAATAAACAAATAAGCTACTGGGAACCATCTTCAAAGCTATCACTGACAATGTCAGGACAAAAATGTTTTGAATAAAAACCACCACTCTGAGGCATGACTTTTTTTCAATACATTTTTCATTACTCTTGGCCTCTTTGACTTTCTTGCTATCAGGAGAGGTATACTATGGCTTCCCATAGAATTCGCAGAATTAAATACCTCAACATGTTCTTTACTAACTTTATGCCCTAGAACACTACATTCCCTTTTAGACGCTAGTGGTTTTAGGCAGAGCTTTACAAACGAGACCGGTGTCATCAGCAATGTATAAAAACCTAAGATCATAGGAATCTGCTACAACTTTAAATTTGTCAAAACTTCTGCTGCTTTGGAGTCTGCTGATAACTTCTTGCCACTTGAATCTAATTCACAAACACCATGCCTGAACTTTAAATTTTTCAACCAACTATAACTTGTTTTAAAGGATAAACAGCCAAAAACAATGCACCGATGCAAAAGAGTACCATTAACTAACAGATCAAAGATTCACTAACTGGCTAATGAAAACAAATAGTTACAGGTGGACCAGACCGGCCACCTGGCAATGAACAACAGCCAACTGTACTGAACTGGGCTGAGACAATGACTCAACATTCAAATATTGTTTGCGCTGTCTCCACTCTAGCTTCGATGAGGAAAGGCTAGTAGCACATGTAGACAATCATTATTTTGGAAATCACAGTACATTTCATTCCTAATTTTTTTTCTGAATATCTGAAAGTGATTCGGATCATGAGCAATGCAGATAATTGGAGTTGACATAGTTCTACTGTATTTAAAATATATATTGTATTAAATATTTGAATTTAATATTATAAAGTGCATACTGATTTTAATCTTTAAATAAACTAATTAAACAAATTATTAAATGCATTTTAATAAATAATTAACTTTTTTTGGTAATTTTGTTGATTATAATTAAATTACGCTAACTGTTATTAACATTCTTTGATAAAAAAAAACATATTTTTAACTCTTTAATTACGCTAACAAGATCAGTATTTGCAGCAGGTCAGCTAGTGGAACCACAACACGTTCTAAACAATTTTGCAGCATTGCTAATCACTGTTTTGTTTTTTATAATACTAAACTTAGAAAAACTATTCTCCCAAGTGCAACTTGTTAATGGAATTGTAGCAAATGTTGCTATTAGCTAATAATAATACATCGATCCTGTATTATTCTTAGACAACCACTCTAACCAATTGGTAGCATTTGAAGAAAAAAGCCTTACTGCTCTTCTTCTACTTGTTACATTTATAATCATGAGTTTTATGGAACAATAGATCTTACTATTCCTAAGGTTGATATATTGTCAAATTTAACAATGCGTGTAAGTGTGTGTGTGTTTGTGTGTCATAATGTTAGCCTACCAAAATCGTTTACCTACCTTTCTTAACCATTGCAAAACTGTACTTATTTGTTGCAAATGATACCTTATAAAAAAAAAAATTTAATAAACCATTAAGGTAAGTTATGAGTCTCCATTAAGTAAAAGTATAGTATTTTTTTCTCCAACTAAAAACTATGGATGAGATCATAAAAATGAACTTTTTAAACTTGCAAGTAAATCTTCTTTTATACTCTGTGGATTTTATTGTACATATTCTTTGAAATTTTATTTTTAAACTGTAGACAAATGTTCATTTTAACATATTTAATCACTTAAACAATAGTTTATGACTAACCAAACTTCAAATATACAAAATTTAAAGTTCGGACAGTCATAAACTATTGTTTAAGTGATTAATTAAGATTCAACGAACTTAATGGACTACAAAATTCAAGAATTAACATATTTAATGTGGTGAAATCACAAAGCTGTGATCAGTATACCTGTTTTCATAGTATATAAAATTTACTTCAGTTGTCTTTTTAAAAACGTTTTAATACATTACATGTATTCAAATACTAGAGTTGTTTACATTTATATTCTACATCAAGAATTGATTGAATAAAGCAGTTGAATCATTAAGCAATATTTAAATTATATATTTGTTTTAAAACTCAAAAGTGTATATGTTGAACTTTATGTTTAATCTAAAATGTAATATTATTTTCAAAATAATTCTGATTGTAATGTTTAGTGTTGTATTTTGAGGGTACAATTTAAAATGGAAGAGTGACTCCAATATTGTAAAAGCTACACCATAAATGAAAGTTCTCCTTTGTTTATTATGCTGTAAATTTTGTTTGCATCTTAGTAAACTTTTATCATTTCATGTAAATAACTCTTTTTACACATGTAAGCTATGTAAATTTACTTCCTTAAATTAAGCTTATGGTTGTCAATGCCTTGTATTTATTTAGATATTAATTAGAGACCCTTAAAAGTATAATAAAAATTTAGAGGTCAGTAAAAGTTAAGCCTGAGCGTAAAAGACTACTTTTTATAAAATAATTTATATTAAGGCAATAAACTTTGTGTCTGTAAAATTTTGTGGCATGAACAGTGGGAAAGATATAGTAATTATTTTTTATCTGGTAGAAATTTCCTTTGAATTTAGTAACTAAGGGTTGTTAAAATTGTTGAAGTTTATATAAGTAGTAATAAATTGGTAGAATTGAAACATTATAAAATGGCACTCTGCAGTTGGTCAAATTCAGCCGAATTTTGTAAAACAAAAATTGAATCTTCATTTAACAACAAAAACTAGTTACAATATAAAATAAATATACACACTTTAACATATACTGAAATATGTTGTGGCAGTGGCATACCCAAATAATTATTCGGGGGAGCATGACAGGAGGTGTTGTAACCACCAGAAAAGGAAGGTCCGGGTGTGCTCACTCCTAAAGTTATAAAAAAATATAAAGGCTAAAATCTACTTTTAGACAATAATTTATTCTATGAAACCCTTTATTAATTCAAGTATTTACTGAATAAACAAACATTTTAAAAACAACACTTTATTCAAATTAGAACAGCAACTTGGTTCAAACATTTGAACTAAACAAGTAAGCTTCTGAATTCATCATACAAGAAAATTCTTCTCTTCCTTGATCTTACCATCTCGTCAAGTACATCATCTGCTGTTATTGAAACATGGTAATGCACTGATAGTAGAGTTCTAAAAAACTGGTTGATTGTGTATCTATTCATAATTGCAAATAAACTCACATTAAAACTACGCAGATGCAAGTTAAAGCAGCCTAAATCATAGACAATAATTAAAACAAACTGAATAAAAAAATATAACCTTGTCACCAATGGTCACGGTTACCTTGCTTGTATTAACTTGAAACAAAAAACAACTGATTGTCTAAGCTTCCCCTGATTCTCTCCCCACTAAAGTACTCCTCACTGCCTCAGGTTAGTCCACAGCCAGTAGTATGTGGCATGAATTAATTGATAATATTAAATGCTAACGAATTACTATACTTAAAATTGATAAGTCCTTATTATTAAAGTTAGTTAATTATCCTGATCAATGTTTATTCTATATTTGAAAACTAGAGCACATATCAGTTTGTATTATTACTTTTACAGTGACTACAACCGCGGAAACTATTTACTAGATATATGAGTTCCTGAGCTTCGGTTAATGTTTAAAGTTGGAAACAAATTATATTTAAAAATAAAGGTTCAAACCCCTTGTTTTACATTGTAATAAAAGGTTTTACGATAATATAAAAGGTTTTACCACGTAAGGGTAATAAATCTGTAAACTTGAGTACTGCTTTACATCTAATAAGATTTTTAGGTTTAATTTAAAATTTCTACTTGGTCAATGTCTACTACTGATTAATTATAAATAATGACAGATTCTAGAGTCAAAAAATATGAAGGTGTATTAAAAATTGAAGATAAGAAACTCATTATTTTTTCCAAGTTGTATTAAACACAGATTTTGTAAGATTTATACAGTGTCATATTAAAGGGGCTATAATTATTATTTAATGTATAATATCCAGTAAAATTACCGTAGTGTTTAATGGTAAGATATGAATGTTTAATGGGAGATAAGAATCTTCTTGTAGGAAATATTTATTTTGAGAAATCGCTAGAGATTCTTCTTGTTATTATTTTACAGACAAAACGTTTATAAAACTTAAAAAACAATTTTTTTGTAAAAAAAATTACTATGTAATATATATTTAATCAAAATGTATCATAATTATTAACATATTTTTATGTTGAAAGTTAGTAAGTAATATTAATACTTGCATGAACTTAAAATAAATGTTTTAAAAACTTACTAAGGCCACTAGGCGATCATCATCAGTGTTAACAGAAGATAATTGTAATGAATGCCATGTACACAATTATTTTATTCAGTTAATTATTTGATATATTCAAGAGGTATTTTTTAACCTTATATAAATTTGTGTAAAAAATATTATTAAAAAAATGCTTATTGTATTTTGTTTATACATTGAGTAATCTATTAATAATAAGTATGATATAGTCTTTAAGCGTAGTACATTTGACTGTGTTATACTAGGTTATGTTGTTATTAGTAACTAAACTAATGAGCTTTGTCAAAGTTGTTGTCTTTTGATGTTAAATTTTATAACTGACATGATTGATGCTAATACCCATCATAATAAAATAATTGTAAATATTTATAAAACATAATAGGATTGCATTAAATTGTTTAAACCGTTTTAAAAACTAGGCCAATATGAACATTTTATACAAATAATACCCTTAGACATAAGTTGCAAATTATTGCAAAAAATACTTTTCAAAAAAAGATTTTTTAGTAAAACCAACATCTATAACATGGAACGTAACATCATCTAAGTTGGGACTCTCAAGACTTGTTGCACTCTACAATATCAGTTAACAATTTTACTGACTTTTAAAAATTCTCAATTGTAATTTGGCTTGTAAATGTAAAGCATATTGCCACAATCAAACTTCTTGGTATCACTACAAAGTAAGTGTGTATTGAGCAGTCAATCGTTTTTTTTTTTTTTTTTTTAAATGGGGTCCTGTTATGTGTAAAGTTATTAAAATAAGAAATAAGCATTATATTAGTAAAATGTAATTGAATTTCACATATTAACCGCATTTTATTTAGGTTTAGAAAGATTAACAAATAAGGTGTAACATTTTCGTGTTAGGTAATTATAATCATATAACTACTATTAAAAAAAAAAACTAAAGAGTAATTACCAAAAAATGTATAATAATGCATCACATATTATAAAACATTAATCAGTAAATGGTATTATTTGGGTAGAAATTAAATTTTGATACCTATAAATATAAAAAGATGTATTTTTTATATACACTGTTAGTGAAAAAGTAACACTGTGTTTAAATAGATTTATTACATCACCTCAATACAGATATATGTAGATTGAGACGAGAATTACACTAGCATACTTGAAAGTTCAGTGCAGCAGATGTAGCTTGAGCCCTGAGAACATGGTGATGAAATTGTAAAGTGTATAAATGGGGATCCCTCAGCATGTATTTTACCACGCATTACCTAAAACGTACTTTCAAAATGGTTTATTATTTCCGATCTCGTGTTATGGAAGGTAAAAAAAAGGAATAAACGTATTTCATGACCTCCTGCTATCTCTTTGTTCTGGTCAGCTGCTACTCCTTCTGTTCCTTAAGGTTTAAACCTAGATCTGCTCTGCTGTGCTCAAAACAAATTTTCTTCATATTATTAACTTGCACATGGCATTTTAAAATTGAGTATTTGATTTAATTTGTTGTATTTCTTTACAATATTATTACTTTAAAAAGTTTTAAATTAGTTAAAAGCGTTAACTAATTAGTAGAAGTATGTATGTTTTATATTGATAAAAATAAGTTTACAGTAGTATCTTAAGAATAGTCTTAACTGTTATCTTCAATATTTTGAACATATCTGTGACTAACAGGACCTGTGATAAAGTAGATAAATATCTACTTAGTTAGAAAGTAGTAGATAATTTTGAAGGATGATAGCCTATATGCATTTTTCTATTATTCCTTTGATATATTTTTAATGTATGTTTTGAATCTTGTAAGTGGAACTGTGAACTACAGTATACATACTAGACTAGATTTTTAGCTAGTGTTAACACATACATCATACATTTACTTAGATATTTTGAAAAATATTATTTACCTACATCAGGCCTACTTATTAAAAATAATAATCATTGGCTATTTGCATAAATGTAAAGTATTGAAACTCATTTCTAGACAGAGTTTGAATAATAAGCTAACTATTTGTAAGCCTTGTAATGTATTTTCTTTACTGTGAATAGAAACTATAAATAGCTAACTTGCTTTCATACTTTCATATTTTCAAACTTATGGCTAGTATAGGTTATTATTAAGGTACTTTAATATATTCAATATATTGAACTAATTACTTCAGTAAGAAACCTTTTCCTCAAAATATATTGATTACACTGGTTTTTCTCTAATACTAAATAGTTAATTATTCTATTTAATAAATTCATACAAAGAGAAAATATAAAAAGATATTTAAAAGCTAATTCATGTTAAAAGATTCAGTTTTCAATTGAATCAAACTTATCGTTTTAAAATTGTGATTTGCCTTGTTCCAGCTTATTGATCCTAGATCCAGCAATCATGAAAAACTAGTACATAAATCCAGTTATTTCTCTTTATTAGAATTTTGTTTGTGAAAAACAAAAATTATTGTTAGAGAACAGAAAATTTGTAATCAAATTACCTATACAAAATATTTTATGTATTACAACTTTTAAAACAAACGTTTCAAGTGGTAAGATCAAAGTTACTGCTATTAGAATTAGGCGAATAAGAAATCAAAAAAAGTTGTATTAATTTAATATTACATTCATATTTACACCAAAAGGTTTCTACTTTTGTGCAAATAATTTTAACCATAATTTAGACTTTTACCAATTGAAATTAGATAAAATATTTTTTCAAATCTACAGTTTTAAAATATTACACCAACCACTTGTGCATAGCCAATCATCTTTGTTGTTTGTTTATTAATATAAAATATTCACTTGTTATTGGAAAGTGAATTAGGCTAGGTGCCTTTATTGTTAATTCACAATGAATTGTTTGCTTGTTAGAATACCAGTATTACAACAACAAAAAACTGTTTACTTGCAACTGAATGTATTTGTATTATGTTATGTAGGTATAACAATGTTTTGCCTAAATAAATAATTTGATTTATATAAGCCACACATATTTCTTTGGGTTAACAACTAACCAAGCCTCTAAGAGGTTCCATTAGAATATGATTACTTCAAAGAACCTCTGCTCAAGAGGCCACGTAGAATCATGTCCCTTCTTCCTTAAATCTTTATTGTATACATCAATGGAGGCTGGTGCCTAAAACCTGTGGGGGTTGCAGACTGTAAAAGTGTTATTTTTTTAAGGCACAGATATCATAATCATAACAACCTAAAGGTTGTTATGCACAAAATAGATAGATTCTGACTAATACTTTGTGATTTATTGAAGGAAATACTTTAACATTTTTTTATTTTATGTTTACTTATTTAAAACACCAGATTTCAAGTCTTGGGTTTATTTATTAAAAACCCAATCTCAAGTCATTCTTAACTGTGAATGTCAACAAATTCTGTTAAAATCCAAATTGTTAAAGCAGTAAAAATACATAAAATTAAGAAGTATAATTTGCTCATTTGACTAGAAACTGAGAGCAGAGAGAAGATCTGTCTCTTCAGACAAAGCCGATCTTGACTAAACACTTCCAAGGTTGCAGCTTTTGTGCAACCTAAGGAGCCTTACAGCACTGCCTAGCTGTTTCAGTTTATCTGGAGCTTCCAATGCTTTTTCTCCATTAGGAGTGATGTCAGTGGGTGTTGCTGTTTTCCTGCAACTAAGCCGAAAGAGACTCTCTGTGACTGAGTGAGTCAGTTACTGCAGTTCTGGTGTTTTTTATTATTATTTATAACGATGGATCATGTTATATAATCAATAATCCCTCATAATAATGTGCATAGCTCTTACGTAATAAACAAATAAATTTATGTTATTTTGATGTTGGTCTCTGGTTTAAGGGTTGCACAGCGGTGCAACTTGCCCAGAAGCCGCCACTGGGATAGATATCCTACATTGAAAAATAATGGTAAGAACAATTTATTACCTCTGTAAAACATTGATGAAGACTAATTTTAAACTACTTAACTAAGTGAATACGTAATTGCTTACTTGCTGACGCGTTTCAAAACAGTCGTTCCTTTTACGAAGCTAACACTCTACTGGCGGCTTTGGCTGTATACAAACGGTATGACAGGGTTGGATTTATGACAGTGGGTTAGGTGTCGGCGTTTTGTGTGATGTATAGGAAAAGACTATTGGCTTCAAAGTGTGTGTGGTCGTTTAATATATTTTCCCTGGCTGTTGTGTAGTGTTTGTAGATTTAATATTTTTCTAAGGTTGTTAGTTTTTTACTCCGTTTTAATGTGTGTAGAACATTTAAATTAATGTGTATGTCGGTATATGTGTGTTGGGTGGTATTTAGGTGT
Source organism: Prosapia bicincta (assembly GCA_036971475.1). Lineage (NCBI taxonomy): Eukaryota > Metazoa > Arthropoda > Insecta > Hemiptera > Cercopidae > Prosapia > Prosapia bicincta. Next base: position 246,575,061 of record JBAIZL010000004.1, on the reverse strand, counting down.
TTTGCGGAGCTGGATTTAGGGTTTGTATGTTTTGTTTGGGTAATGTGTTCATCGAAGCGTGTATAGAATGACCTGCCAGTTTGACCGATGTAATAGTTGGGACAATCGTTGTAAGTTAATTTGTAAATACCTGAGAGTTTGTATATGTCAGTTTCTTTTTGAAAAGGTTGTATATGTTTTCTTAGAGTGTTTGTTGTTTTGTAGGATATTTGGTAATGAAGTTTTTTGAATGTGGAGGCTATTTTGTGTGTGTTTTTATTGTGGTAGGTGAGGGATATGTATTTGTTGTTTTTTGTGTGGCTGTTTGATGGTGTTTATGTTTTATTTTCCTGAGTATGTTGTCTATATGTGTGTGTGTTGGTAGCCGTTTTTTTGAGCGATGTATTTTATGGTATTAAATTCTTTGTCGTAGTCTTTCTGTAGCATTGGTATGTTTATTAGGCGGTGTAACATATGATTAAATGCAGCATGTTTGCGTTGTGTGGGGTGATTAGATGTATTATGTATGACCATATCTATAGTTGTTGGTTTTCTGTATATTTTGAAATTGTGTCTAGTGTTGTGTTTGCTGATAGTAAGATCTAGAAAGTTTATTCTATTGTTTCTTCTAATTCGAGAGTAAATGTGATGTTTTGGTGTATGGTATTAATGTAATTATGTAGTTGTTCGATTTGCCGTTTGTTGCCATTGTATAATATTAAAATGTCATCTACATATCTATGTTAGTAAATTATTTTATGTGTGTAGTTATTGTTCTGTAGAATATATTGTTGTTCGATGTGGTGTAGGAATATTTCTGCTAGGATGCCTGAGATAGGGGAACCCATTGGGAGGCCATCTTTCTGTGTGTAGTATTTGTGTTGGTATGTGATGAGTTTAATGAGTGTGATTATTTCATGTGTGAGTTTATGTGGCGTGTTGTTTGCTGTGAGCATATTTTGTAGTATGTGGAGTGTTTGTTCTATTGGCACATTAGTGTAAAGGTTTTGTATGTCGAATGAGGCTATGGTGGAGTTGTGTGGTATGTGGATGTCTTGTATTTTGTGTATGAGGTCTATGTTATTGTGTATGTATGTGTGATTGTGAAAGTTTATGTTGTCTCTGATAAGTTTGTCTATGTATTTGGCTAATTTATGTGATGGTACATGTGTGTGATTGATTAGTGGACAGATGGGTGTGTTTTCCTTGATGATTTTAGGTAATGCATTTAATACGGGAGCTTGGGGTTTTATTTGTTTGTAATATTTCTTTTGTTCGCTTTTCATGATTTCGGTGCATTTGTTTAGAAGATTTTTAATTTATGTTTGGAATTTTGGTGTGGGGTCTGATCGGAGTTCGGTTATTTTGTTTTTAGTAATGAAGCTGTTGACTTTTTTGTCGATGTCTTGTTGGTGCATAATTACGATGGAGTTACCTTTGTCTGCTTTTAAGAAGTTTAGGTTATGTTTGTCGCGTTTTTCTATAATTGATTTAAGGATTGAATGTTCATTACTTATGGTAGGTTTATTGTTTAAGTTATTTATGTTGGGAATTTTATGTTTAATGTCTTGTCTAATGTATCCGTGGTGTGTGGGATCTGTGTATTGTATTGCAGTTTCCGTGTCTAAAAGGATGTTTGACATTAGTTTGGGGTTGTATTTTTTGGGGTGTATGTTATATTTTAGGCCTTTGTTTAGTAGTGTTAATTCATTTGTACTGAAGTTGATATTTGTAGTGTTGATGGTGCGTACAAACACTACGCAACACACAGGGAAAATATATTAAATGATCACACACACTTTGAAGCCAATAGTCTTTTCCGATACATCACACAAAACGCCAACACCTAACCCACTGTCATAAATCCAACCCTGTCATACTGTTTGTATACAGCCAAAGCCGCCAGTAGAGTGTTAGCTTCATAAAAGGAACAACTGTTTTGAAATCCGTCAGCAAGTAAGCAATTACATATCCACTTAGTTAAGTAGTTTAAAATTAGTTAAATCAGTGAATTCAAGATGATTACATCAAGAAACATTGATGAAGAGTTGGTCTACCTCAGAAATATAGCATAGATATGCTAAGATAGGATCATTAGTATACTAAGTGACTTAAATCTACAATATGTAAGGCCAAGTACAAAGTTTGTTTATATTTGTGCCTTAACTAATATTTCTATTATCAATATTAAGGACTATTGTTCAAAAGACATCAAAAGTTCTATCACTGCAAGCAAGAATAAAAAGTACTGTATTAAAACATCTTACCAACAAGTTTTTAGGAATATGATGAAGGAAAGATTGAAGGACAAGTCCTATAATGTGTTTGAGGCAAATAGAACACTCCTGAGAAAGACATCTGTTGATAACTTCAGACTGGCCACAGGGCATGACTGTCTCGCCGGACATCTCAGCAGAATGAAAATATTAGAATCCAACAGGTGGACAATATGTGCATGTCAAACGTCTATTATGGACAGGGTCCACCTCTTGGTCTGCAGTGAACTAGATAAGAAAAGACAATGAATGGAGGCAAAAACATTACCTAGATTGTATTGGGAGGCAAGGTCTCGAATGGTGTAACCCAAGTGAGAGCCATTGGAAGAAGAAGAAGATTTTAATTTATTGTGCCTCTCTATGTTTCATATTACCAGGTTTTGAGATTCTAAACTGTTTTATTTGAAATTGTTCACAACTGTTGTTCATAAACCTTTCAGATTATGAATTAAACGTTTGGTGGCAAGTGTTAAACCAATATAGGGTGTTGGCTAGTTTAGGAAAGGTTAAATTTTAAAGACAAAAATGGTTAGGATAAAAATTGTCTTGCATAATCATAGACATTGGCATAAACCATTTTATAAACCACTAAATCAAAAACCATTTAGTGAAAGAATTGGCGCCATAAGCAGTATCAATAATAGGAGCAGTGAGTCTACGACGATAAATACAGTCATTCACACTGAATGGTAGACTTCATGAACACTGTTGATACTTTGAAATTTGTAATAAACAAATTTTGGAAAAGTGTTCTCCTTATTTTAATGGAGAGATTTAAGCTTTTGGCAAAACTCAGCATAGATAGTAAGTTTATGAAGACTCTTATTTAAAAAAAAACACACCAGATAATACCTGGTAATATTTTTTTGACCCACTACCCATTCTCATTTAGTCAATTATAGAAACAAAATTAGGTTGTGGCACTCAGGGAAGTACCAACTAAAGTGAAAACTTTTATAGCCTTGTCGTAGAAATTTTGAATCGAGAAAAGCATTTAATTTTGCATAGTGAGAAATTACCTAAACATTTTGTTATAACATACAGTACAGATTTGTTACATTTATCACCAAAATTTGAACTGCAAATAACAAAGTAATAGTTCTCTAAAATATTTAACAACAATTGGTAAAAATATGAATTTATAGATATTTTATTTAAATTTTATATCTTATATTTTTTTATTCTATTATTTCCTTATTATATGTTTACTTTTTGTACAATACAAATTTGTTTAACAAATTCATTTGAAACCGATTCTGAAAAAGTATGTAGTGTCTAAGAATGTTTTCATTTCAAACATTGGATTAAAAATACATAACTTATTATTATCGTTGTATTGATATTTGTTGATTCCATCTTCACGTGAGCTACTAGTTTTCACTAAACACTTCTAAATATTTACAAACTTACCTCGTCGTGCTACTTTATAGTAGCACTTACTGATATTTGTTGAGGACTGCCGTTTCGGGAGATGTGTCCCATTAACAACTCAAACCGTAACTCGGACTGAGAGAGAGTGACTTGAAACTAAGAGAGTTAACAATGGGACACATCTCCCGAAACGGCCGTCTTCAACAAATATAAGTAAGTGCTTTTATAAGCAAGTTTGTAAATATTTACAAGTGTTTAGCCTTATATTGAAATATTTGTTAGTCACTTTAACAATAGTTTACGACTATCAAAACTTTAAATTTTGTAAATTTGTGAAATCTTACTGAAACAGAACGTTTTCGATCGCTATGTAGCAAATTTCATCAGAGACAATGATGAACATCGCCTCATAGCGATCGAAAACATTCTGTCTCAGTAAGTTTTCACAAATTTAAAGTTCGAATCGTCATAAACTATTGTTAAACTGATTAATTAAGATTCACCGAACATAATGGACTAAAAAATTTAACAATTAATTGTATTGAGCTTAATAAATATTGAAATAAATTAATATATTTATTACTGATCAAAACTATTTAATAATAACGTTTTTCCTTAACAATGTTTAATATATAATGTAACAATCTACTTGTTAAACAGTTGTTTTACAACATAACATATAACATACAATCAGCTGACATATGAAATCATATGTTATCATTTAATTCACATTGAAGTGACTTATAGTGTAACGTGATAGAACTTATACTAACACTATTAATCTGATGGAAATTATATTGACAAAAATTTGTATCTTTATGTCCATCCAATAAGTTGTAAGCGTCGCTATAAAAGTTTTCTGTCCAAAAAACTATAAAATACCTCTTACATTTGTTTGTATTGTAAACAATTTATTGTTTGAAGTTGAGTCACTTGATGAATTATTTTTTTAAAACTTTTTCTAAAATCTTACAATAAAATAAGAAATAGAGAAAATACTAATTCAATTACAGTCCAATCCTGGTAATACGAATTCTGGTAGTCCGAAACTCGCACTAATTCGAAACCATTTTCGAAAATATCAAAATGAGAGATAAATTATCGGCTATTAAAGAGGTTCAAAGAAGAAAGGCAACATTAACATTGTTTTATTTTACCTTGGAATGACCTCAGTGTATATCGATCCCTTTTGATTAGTCAGCCTACAGCACTTCAATTTCAACATTTAAAGCAAGAATATGATAGAATCGTTTTGTCATCGCAGTGTGTTAAACTTTAATTTTTATAATGGAGTCTAATTCTCTTAAATAAAACACAAAACACTTTCCTTGTCTGAGAAGAGCGACATTCTAAAATGACTGATGCTAAAAAAATTAGCAGAAGATTTCGGAATAAAAAATCCAACAATCAGTGAAATAAAGAAAATCAAAGAAAAAATTTTGTTGTTTGTATCTTCTATGGAGCAAGGCAGCAGTGCACGGAAAACAGTGAAAATGAGTGAATACGCTTTGGTATGAAATGCTGTATACACCTTGTTTCTACCAAAAACAATTGCGAAACAACCCCATATCTGACCCTTTATTGCAGGAAAAGGCGAGATTTTTTTTCTGAAATCTACCCCAACAAGGAATAGTTTAAAGTCAGTGTTCATAAACTTGACAATTTCAAAAAGATACATAGAATTCGGTGCCTTTCTATCACGGGAGACAAATTGTCTAATAATCTGGATGCTATAGAACATTTTTGTCAACAATTTGTGAAAAGATTTAGGGAATTAAATTTATGTTCTTATCAGGTTTACAGTGCAGATCAAAGTGGTTAATTTCGGAAACCTTTACCAAAGAAAACTTTAGTTCAGAAGTACGAAACTCTGTACCAGGGCAAAAAATTACCAAAGATCAATTAACATTTATGCCATATACTACCATAATATATTTGGACCCTCAGATCCACTCTGGCTGTGTCATTGAATATAAAATACCAACACAGATCTGATGGAGCAAAAAGTGAACCTTGGAGGAAACAAAAACAACTTTGATTAGCAATAGAATGTGGGAAGAAGCAAGCTACAAAACAATAACTTAACACCTTACATTAATAATTTGTGTAATAGCTTACAGACACACAAAAATCTGTAATGGGGACAGGAAAACATCAATAATTTGTATAGATATAGTCAAGGTAAATAATTGTTTAAAAGTATAGAGACTAATTGGTCCAAAGAAACATCCAGACAGAAAATAATATGGAAATAGTATAATAGTTTCACTGTATAATAGTCTAATTTAATAGTTTCACCATAGAATTAGAAATGAAAATACTTGATAGATAAAAAATTGATTTTAGTATAAGTAAAATGGAACAGAGTGCGTCTACCTTCTGAAGCTGTGAGGAACACAGTCTTTGAAACAAAGAGTCGAGGAACACCAATTCCACACTTTACAATCACATAAAAGAAACAGGACACAAATACACAGACATTTACCATAACCTAGAAATCTTACACACATCAACAAAAAAGGGCCACATCTTAACACACTAGAACAATATGAAATTTACGAAAATACAAAATACAAACGTATTAAGCAAACAAACCCAATACAAATCACACATACTCTTTGATACTATCGAAAAACCACCTTTAAAACCATTACCACTTAACCTAACAACACCACGCAGAAGACACTGATGAAGATTGACACAGAGCTATCAAAAATGTTCTGTCTCAGTAAGTTTTTACAATTTACAAAATTTAAAGTTCAAATAGTCATAAACAAATGTAAAAGTGATTAATTATATAAAAGTTTTTTTTAATATTGTTTTTAATATTATATAAATGTTTTTTGATTATATTTATGATATTATTTTATATACTTTATATATTATGATTTAGATGCACGAATTTAGTGGAAGGATACAGCAGTTTGTTTCGTAGAGTATCCCAAGTCATTGCAGAACTCTAGCAATGTAATAATGAATCTGTGCACTGAAGGAAGCTCATTTGAACACCGTTTCGTGTCTTAGTGAATCCAATATTTGATACCTGAGGTCCAAGTTTTCTGTGTTCATGGAACCTTCTTAGATTCCATATCCTGGGTTGCAGCGTTTGTTTTACTTAAAATACTCTTTTTCAGTTGATGTGATGCTGTGAATACAATTTAAACTTCTCTATTAGCATCTGATTTACTTATTCCTGGTGATATATAATGAGATGAAACATAGTGGCCTCAGCCTTCTAAAGAATTATTATTTGGTTTATAAGATTCATCTGTCAATAAAATTAACTAATCATGTTCAAGGTATCAAATTGTTTTTATTGCTTGCTGGCTCCATAACCTTTAATCAATATCATCTTTCTTGATCCATTTTCTAATTCAATAGTAGTTTAAAATAATAATAGCAATATAAAGCTTCAACAATAGTTGCAATTCACTTGGCAGAAAACAAGTTCCTACTGGTGTTTTCAGCAGACGTGTTTAGGTATTGGTTAGTGAATTGTTCACTGCTGTGAGTTACAGACAAGACTGTTCTTGTCCCTGAAACTGCACATTTTCTAATACTAGGTTGAAACTGTATGATTAGTATCACACAAAGTTTCCAAAAAGTTCATAGCTCTTCTTATCTTCCGCAATCATTATTTTCATAAGATTTCCAACTATCATTTTAAGATGTATGGTTTGCAAAAAATTCATTTGTTATTTTAGGTTTAAAATTTTATAGGGCCCTTATTTTCATTGTTTATTCATTATCAATTCAGCTATGTCTTAATATCTACTTAAAATGGTACTCCCTGAGGATTTAATTTAAATAATAACTGGCTTGCCTGTGTATTACTGCAGCAGCTGTAATGATGATACAATTAGTCCACAGCAGATTCTGGCAATTTCCAGTTTTGTAAAATATCATTGGCTTTTATAAAAATCTATCTGTCTTAGTTTAAATTGGCTTTAAAAATAACCAATGTAACATATAGGGTTTAGGTGGCCTAATCATTTAAATATACCACTATTTTCCTCAATATTTTTTGATTCCATCTTCACGTGAGCTACTAGTTTTCACTAAACAATTATATATATTAATAAACTTGCCTACAGTGACACTTACTTATATTTGTTGAGGACGGCCGTTTCGGGAGATGTGTTCCATTGCCAACTCAGACCGTAACTGATCTCAAGGTTTACATAGGTTAGGGTGGGGGTGGGATATTATGGTGGTGTGGGTGTATTTTTTGTGTATTACGAGTTATGATGTCAAAAAGTGTGTTTGAGTTGTAATGTAATTGTGTATTGAGTATGTGTGTAGGGTGTAGTTTGACGTGACTGTATATTTCCTATTGTTCGTTTGTGTAGCGTTGGTTATTTCTGTGTTGTTTATAAAGAATTTGTAGGTTAGATGTTATGTCTATGTAGTCATGTTTTGTTGAGTTGAGGTGATCGGCAAAGTTTGATTTATAGTTATTGTTTGTTAGTGCTTTTATATATTCTTGGTAACGTGTGTAGAAATACCTCCCTGTCTGGCCTATGTAAAAACTGGGACACGAACTGCTAGTTACTTTGTAAACTCCAGTGTCGTTGGTAATGTCGTCGATTTTGTTGTTTGGTTTAAATTGTTAAATGAGATTGTTGTGTGTGGAGTAAGCTATTTTGTAGTTGTATTTTTGTAGTGTGTTGGTTAGATTGTGGGGTTTTGGATGATCTGTATGGTATTGATAGGTACTTTGTGGGATTGTCCTGTTGTGTGTTTGTGTTTGGGTTATTAGGTTTATTTTTTAGGCGGTTGTATAATGTGTCAATCATTGTTGGGTTGTATCAGTTTTTTTTTTTTTAATCTTGGGAGCGGGCTTAAACTGCTTGAAGCACCGCTACCTTAGGTATATTGTACTTACCTCCCTGATCTAGTCAAAGAGCCCCTTCCCTCTTACCAGGTTTAGGAGTTTCCTGACTAGTGTTTTACCTTCAGCATCCACCAGAGCTGTACTATCACCAAAGAGGTTGAAGCGCCTCTCTGTAAGTGCTTCACATCTATAAATGATGTGTGTGACAGTCTCCAGTTCTTGCCCGCATAATCTGCACACTGGTTCATCTTTGTAGATACCCATCTTATGCAGATGTTTCATTAGTCCACAGTGTCCTGTGAGTAGACCTGTGGCTATCCTCAATTCCTGCCTAGACAGATAGATGAATCTCTCCTGCAGCCCCAAGGAAGGTTTCCTAACGGTTAGCTTACTGTGTCTCATCCCTTCAGCCCTGATCCAGTGCTCACAGTGTCTTTCAGCCATCCACCTTCGCACTGCAATCTTGACCATGGATTTGGAAATATCTACCACCGGCTCCGGTCCAATCAGGGGAGTCGAAGACCCCTCTCTGGCCAGCGCATCTGCGGCTTCATTTCCAAATTTTTCCCTATGCCCTGGCACCCAACCTATCTTGATTTGATTGTACCTTGCCAGGGCTTCTAGTTTATTTAGGCACTCCCTGACTATGGCCGAGGTGACCACATGTCCATTTAGTGCCTTAATTGCTGCCTGACTGTCAGAGAAAATAGCAATCCGGGTCCCGTGTATTCCCCTTCTCGCTATCTCTTCCAGACAGGCATTTATAGCATATATTTTGGCCTGAAAGACAGAGGTATGCCTCCTCAAGGAAAAAACTAGTTTTACCCTTGGGTTTTTACAATACACCCCCGCTCCAGTGCCGAAGTCCATCTTGGAGCCATCTGTGTACCAGATCTGAGCTCCCGATGTTACTGACCCTGACCATTCCATCATAGTTTGGTGGGCCTGGTCAGGTGCAAACGTCCGAGGAATGTGGTCACTGCCCATTTCCAAGACAGGTTCTTTGACCACGCACTCGATACTCATATGTCCCGAAACATCTGGGAGATTAGCCCAGTTGTTCGAGTTACGCAATCTCCATGCGGCCAGCCTCGCCTCTCCCCCAAGAACAAGCTCAAGGGGAGGGAAGTTAAGCATTACTTCCATTGCTGCACCAGGTGTAGTTGACATCGCTCCCAGTGTGCACAGACAGGCCAATCTCTAGATAGAGCTCAGTTGAGCTCTTGTCTGTGCCTGGTTGGCCTTTGTCCACCACACCAGAGCTCCATAGGTAATCATAGGTCTTATCACCCTCAGATACATCCAGTGCATCATTGATGGCTTCAGTCCCCATTTCTTACCCACCATTCTTCTCACTGTCATCAGTGCCCTTTTGGCCCTGTTAACTGTCCTCTCAAGATGTGGGTTCCAGAGGAGTTTCCTGTTCAGAGTAACTTCCAGGTACTTCACCTCCCCCACAAACTCAAGGTATTCACCAAACAAGCGAGGCATCCTGGTCGTCAGATCTTTTCGCTGTCTGGTGAAGTTAATAAGAGCAGTCTTTTTCGGATTTACCCTAAGGTTCTCCTTATTACACCACTCTTCAATCAGTCGTAGAGGATTTCTGATTACCTCAAGGACTGTATCAGGGAATCTGCCCAGGATCAGAACAACTATGTCGTCCGCATATCCCAGACAGAAGTACCCCTGTTCATTTAGGAGTTCAATAAGGTTGTCAACCACTAGACACCACAACAGAGGAGAGAGAACCCCCCCCCCCCCCCCCCGTGCACAGCCCGGACTTGTCTCCGCCCTTCTGAGCTCCCCTGCCACCTCTACAGAAATGCTTCTGTTTGTTAACATGGAACTTATCCAGCCACAAGCGGCCGCATCCACTCCATGACGTCTTGCACCATTTACCATCGTCTCCACTGAGGGGTTATTGAAAGCCCCTTCAATGTCGAGGAAGGCACCAATGGCACAACCTTTCTTAGCGATCATTTGCTCTATCCTACCCACCACTTGATGGAGAGCTCCCTCGCAGGATTTCCCCGGTTGATAAGCATACTGGTTCCAATGCAGTGGTTTTATGGCCAAAGCACCCCCCCCCCTAATATGCCTATCAACCAGTTTTTCAAGTCCCTTAAGAACAAAGGACATGAGAGTAATAGGTCTGTATCCTTTCCCTTCTGATTGGTTACCGGTGGGCTTAGGTATAAAGACCACCTTACTAGATTTCCAGGCTGCAGGCACATGCCCTGTGTATGCTTAGCCTGTATAATTTAGTAAGTACCAGCACCAGCATGTCCATTCCCTGCTGCAGCAGCACAGGATAGATCCCATCTGGACCTGGAGATTTGTAGGGTTTAAATAGCCCATCTTACCCTTTGTGGAGTTACTATCCTCCTTGCCACTTCCCAGTCCTCCCTCTTACCACGTCTTGTGGAGGGTTTGGCAACTGGTTCAGTGTCTGCTCCCCCAAGTTTCCTCAGAGTACTGCAAAGGAAACGTGTTCTTATTAATTCTTCCACAGTTTCCCCTGCAGTTTTTGTTATATTTCCCAATGGGGTTCTTAGCATCCCCACTGGGTCCTTAGAGAGCACTTTATGCAGTCATGCCCCTTCCCGAGTTTTGTCAATCTCTTGACAAAACTCCTTCAAGGACTTCCTGCGTGCTTCTCTAATTGCCCTGTTGTATTCAGTTAGTGTTTTCCTATACTGGTCTCACTCCCCGTTCTTTTTTGCTCTATTAAAGAGTCTCCTGGGGGTCGTCCGAAGTTTGGCTAGCTTCTTGTTCCACCATGACGGATCCCCTACTTTTCTCCCCTCACTGAGAGGGCAGTTATCAGTAAAGGATTCTACTATAGCCTCGCCAACCAATGTGGCAGAGTCTTCTAGCTCTCTCCTCCCACCATACTCCAATCCAGCCTCCTCAATCCGAACACCCAGGTCCCTCCTGTAGGAGTCCCAGTCTGTTCTTCTTGGATCCCTGGTTGGCCGAAGCATGGCTGGATTGAGGGAGATATCATACCTAATATGTCTGTGGTCAGAAGAAGACAGTTCATCCGACACATGCCAATTTAGTACATACCTAGCCATCTGGTTCGATGCCACCGTAATGTCCAGGACCGCCGTTTGGCCCTAGTGACAAACGTCGGCTCTTCCTCCTGATTTAAGACTAGTAAATTCTTAGAGCTAAGATAAGCTAAAAGTTCATCACCTCTAGTGTTGGTACCTGTACTTCCCCACGAAGTGTGATGGGAGTTAGCATCCATCCCCACCAGCAGCTCCTCATCCACAGCCGACCAGCAGTGCTCGACCAGCCTCCTCAGCTCTTGTGTCGGTAGAGCCCCCGTGTAGTCAAAGGAAAGATATGCCGTGGCCAGGTTCAGCCTCCTCATCCTCCCCTCCGCCCGCAGGTCCACCATCACTGCTATCAAATCCCTGCAGCAGAAGTCCGTTAGTACAAAAGCACTCAACCCCCTCCTGACCAGGATACACGTCCTGGGAACACCGGAGTTCTTATCATACAACAACTTACCTCCAGATGTCGCCAGCCCGCATATGCATTCTCCAGAAATCCATGGCTCCTGGATGAGCACCAAATCCACCTCTTCCCTGTCCAGCATCCTACACACGACAGCACTAGTTGCCCTGCTGTGCTGTAGGTTCACTTGGAGAAACTTGATCATTGTTCTGCTTACTTAGCAGTTGCCTGGTTCCGCAAAGCAGCCCCAGGACTAGGGAGCACCTTGAACGTGACCTGTCTCAGCCCCACATTCACCCTCAGGTTGTTATTCCGCAGTGCCATGAGGGAGCCCTCTCCTATATACAAGATAAGGATAAGACCTGCATTCTCCCTTTTCCTAACAATCACCTTCCAAGTATCCTGAACTATCCCAGGGTTCTGGGTTTTGACCACCTTCAGGATCTCTTCCGGCTCCTTGTGATTGTAGGGTTTGGGTACCCACATTGAAACTTTTGCAATGCAAAAGATCTCCTTAGGTGGCCCTGCCCTCAACTTTACCCCCTCACTCAGGGTGAAGCTGGGCAGGACCCGAAGGACCCACTCCAGGCTCTCCCATGAGGAGCATACAACGTTTAGAGCCCCCCTCTCCAAATATAATGTTCTGAACCCTCTGTCCCCACTCTCCGTCTCAGCGGACAGCAGTTCTGAGAAGAACAGCTCCTCCAGCTCCAACGCCATCTCTTCCGAGAGTTGTCTCTCTCTGGGTAACTGACTGGGACAATGGCTAGCTTTTACCGAAGGGTATCGCCGTATGTGCCCGAAGACCCTGCAGCATCCCCCCCTTGTCCCAGCTTCGATTTCTTCTTTCCTCCCTCCACTGGAGAGGGATTGGAAGTCGAACTCCTAGGCCTTTTGGGCGTGCTGGCGTTTGGTGCTCTTTGTTGATTGCTTCCCTGTTGCACCTCGCTCCTCACAACATCCAAGCCCTGGACTTTAACAAGCTCGTCTCGGTTTTGGCCTCCCCTTCGTTTTGTACTCAGGATTATTGGCCCTCCCGCTGCTCTCGCCTGATCTCTTCGGAGCCGCCTTTTGGCCGCTCCACTTATACGCTTTCTCCATAAAGAAAGCGTGCTCAACTCTACAGCCATTTCACTGGTTTCTGCAGTCGGCAGCTTAGTAGCCGCCCCCGCACCCCCAGTGGTGGTTGCCGTTGACACATCTGCTACAGACTCACGGTTTGCCGTCTCATTGGCTCCCGCTGTCTGTGCAGTCTCAAAATCAATTTTTGTATTAGTCTGGTCCATTAACTTCCCACGAGTATGGGGGAAAGAACGGTCAACCAGAGCAGAGCCCCCACTGCCCTGGCAAGACAACATACAATGATGTTTTGTCCGGTTCCTCAAGGGGATCGTGTGCCACTGCATTTTATACCCTGCAGCCATTCATCCATCGGCACGATGCCTTCCACCTTGGATTGGGTATTCAGTCACTGACCTTGAAGCCCACCCCAAGTTCAGGACATTATTAACTGTTGCTCATGGAGCGAAACAGCTTGCTTTACTCTCTTTTGTTACAACTGTGTCGTTAGGGTAGTTTCCCGCCCATACTTTACTGCCGCATTGCCCTTGGTTCACCTGGGAGGTGAGAGTAGCATTGTGAGGACTTAATTCCCAACTACCCCAGTCCCCAGTCAGAGCAGTTATTTCTACCACACCCAACCGGTTGACTGACGAGGAGGGATAATTCCTCACCTTTGAACCATTGCCTTGGTCCGGGCCTGCTTATTCAGAAACCTTCCGGAATCCTCACAAGTAACCTACATATCTGTAGGCTGTTCCACTATCCGCCACCCGTGGACCCGCCCGGTTGCTCAGGCCAGCTATCCGGGTTGTATTCGTTAGTTTGTGTTATATGTTTTGTGGTGTTTAACTCCTGGTAGTGTTCTTCTAGCACTACCATTGTCTGAGTGTAACATTCTCTGAGTTGAAAATGGGGCATATCTCTCAGAAATTAATATTTTATTACGGTTTAAGAACATTTAAAATGTTTCAGACTCTGAACAGTAAGTCTCTTTATCTATTTGGTTAAAACATTCAGCAGAAAAAATTACTTTTCATTATAGAGATATTTACTGATACAACAGCATAATAAGAATATTGTTTAGTAAAATGTTACAGGTTTAGTAATAAGATATAATTAAAAGATCTACTTCATCCGTCTTTCTCCACTTTTTTGAAATATAGCTTAATCTGCTAATCTTCAAAGAAATACTAAACTAATTCATAAATAAATCACTTCACATAATGATTAACAAAAGACAAATCTTTATAAATTTGTATTGAAATTATATTCTCTTCTTTTTTTCAGTTCACTTTAGAATCACAGTTTTCAAGTTTATTTTGTTTAATCACTGTAAAATTATTATTATATTAAACTAATTAAAGTTGTGCTGAACTTGCCTGAACTTGTGCTGAAAGTCAGTAGGTTGCTAATTAGATTAATATAACTGTTGAACATTTTCCAGTAGTAATGAACATTAGAGTCATCAAGTAAATTTATAACTTGTGAAACTTATAAGAGATAACGTTTTCAATTTCACTAACATTTTCATCAGAAAATGAAAATTCCTTAATTTAAAAATGTTATTTCTCACTGAGTTCTTATAAAATTTTAATTATGAGTTTGGCATGATATACTTTTATTAATTTAAAGTTATAAGTTAACTTAAGTAAGACTTAATTATTCATATTAGTTGATTCCATCTTCACGTGAGCTACTAGTTTTCACTAAAACACTTGTAAATATTTTACAAACTTGCCTATAGTAGCACTTACTTATATTTGTTGAGGTTGACCGTTTCAACTAATACCCTAACCTACAAAAACCTTGAGAACAGATACAGTTTAAGTTGACAATGGGACACATCTCTCGAAACGGCCGTCCTCAACAAATATAAGTAAGTGCTACTATAGGCAAGTTAGCAAAATATTTACAAGTATTTTAATGACTTAATTATTCTAAGCCAATCATCATGAACAGGAGTTTATTTTGTCATTTTATGAGTTTATTTTATACATTTCTTTTATGTATTACAGGTTTACTCAATTATTTATTATTATTTTCACTGACAAATATTTACTAACAAAGATATACAGGCCTACAGTATTACTTTGAGTGGGTTTATAGTAATTTTGATACCAAAATTATGTCAATCAAATACATTACTTTAAGTTAAAACTGCTTTCTAATTTATTTATGTACAACACCTTATCATTGCTTCAGATAATGTGAAATTATGTACCTATCCTAAGGTAATATAGTGAGTAGATTAGATTACAAGAGATGTCTTGAAGTCTCTACATTCATCTAAGTTGCTATGTTTCCCTTATTAACCAAAACTATAAAAGAATTGTCCCAGTAACAAGTTGCATCAGTTCTACCTCAAATCTTGCTGCAGTAATTCTTCTCAAGAATCTAGTTCCAAAGGAGATTATTTAACCCCTTTTGAAGAACCCTGAATAAGTTTATGCATTTGTTATAAAAATAAATGCTCCTTAAGATAACATATCTTTCACTACCCATCTGTTAATTAAACGGATTTTTCAGTTTCTTGTAAAAATATGCTGCAAGGTTTTAAAGCTATTCATCAAGCTTTAATTAACCTATCAAATTCTTGATCAACTTAACCTTTATTTGATTGTAACATCTCACAGACTTTGGATTTTTTTAGTGTAGTCTGATTTTTAATGTAAAATCCTTTTAGTTAATCCTCAATTGACTGGTTGGTAAACTGTTTGAATAAAGTGACTTCAAAAGCCACCTTGTTTTACAAGTTTACTGTGCATCAGTTCTGTTCCCTTCAACTTAGTGATCCAGACTTTCAGTTAAATCTAGAACATTAACTCTAAAACTAAGTTAATATTCATTATGGCTGTAACTAGCTTAAGAGATGACAATAATAAACCAGCAAATTGATATTTTACAAAAACTTAGATTTGTAAGTAATATATATTAAATATTGTCACAAGACAACAATTGTCTTTTATTTATAAAAGGCCTAAAGTCAATTCAGAGCCATTTTTTGTCTGAGTTCTTTAACTTTGAAACTAAATCTTATATCATATTTTTTTTTGTCTTCTGGATTCTATCAAGACAATCCTGAAATTCTTGAAGAAAATTCTAATCATTGCAGTCTCACTTATCATTATGCAACCTCATATTTAAAAACCATATTTTACAGAGTTTTCACAAATTACCTGTCCAAACTTCATCAGATGATTCCTTCAGGTCGAAATAAACCAAAATTTTGTTATAAAATCTAATAACCCTATCTTGTATGTCTGTCTAAGATGTTTGTAACAAAAATATAACTTCAAGTCTTCGAATTCAAACTTTCCATAAATGTTAGTCTAATCAAAACCTGTTTTCAGAAAACAGTACTTCTGGTTTTCAGGAGATATGCCATCAATAGTTTTGAATATACTTGTTGGTGAAAGTAGAAACTAATATTGTTTTGAATTTGTTATTAATTATTAGCATATATATTCAGCATTATTTAATCTTTGCTAAGTACCTACGAAAGCCTGAATATACATTACCTTTGGTCCTAAAATACAGACATATCGTTTACACAAGATAATTTAAACATTCACTACATACTAAAGTAACATTGAAAGGAATTCTGCCTTAATTAAGGAGTCTCTGGTAAAATAACTCTTTCTCATCAAGCTCAATCATAAACAGAGAGATGTCCTTGAAAAATACATCAGGAGATCTATATCCATAAAAATGTGCATGAGCTTCAACATATTCTGATTTTGTGAATCATTTCAATAAGGAAAGCAGACACCTGGAAGGTTTTGATGTTTTACTCTTAAATAATGGAAATTATTAAAAAACTCAATGTTTTATTACAATATTTAATTTTTTGAATCAAATATTTAAACTGAATATTCTGGTACACGAACCATGAATAATGAGTACACGTACAGGAAGCAGACAGACTAAAAGAGTTAGGGTTATTTTTTATAGTTGTGCCAAATACATTTCCTTATTAAGAGTAATTACTACTGCCATTTTCTATTTATAAAATTCAATTTTTATTTCATTCTTAAAAAGATTAAAAGCATTCTCATAAACTCCATGAAGAATGAATGTCTAACATTATTACTTATGATGTCAAAGCATTATCTAGTTGGGCAGATATTACATCCATCAGTTGGTTGTATTAGTTGGGGCTGATTAGTTTGAATCCATCAGTGACCATCAGAATCACATTTACACTGGCGCTGGAGTCCTCAAACTCAATATTTGTCAAACTTCACTGCTATTCATTTCAGTCAGTCACAACCACTATGTCTGGTTTGTCAATGTGCCTAGATAGAAGAGATGAGTAGACAGCTACTGTCACCGCCGCATGAGAAGAGCCCCGGCCCAAGGCTGGTCAAAACGATAAGGTCATTCTCAAAAACATTTCCATCACAAAACGTCAGATTTACAGAAAATTACAATGCAGAAACAGGATCATATATAATTTATTTTGTGCTCTCTTTCTTATTAAAATTAGTAATTTTACCTATCTGTAAATACTTATATTACTTACTAATATATAACTGCTAAAAAACTACCATACCGTTAGGTTAGGTATATAGTTCAGGTATATATTGACAGAGCATGCACAGAACTGAAAACCGAGCGTCACTCATTTCTATACCAGGGCTCTTCTTATGCACCAGTGACAGTACCTGGTTTTCCACCTCCTCTAATCAGTGAACTCCCCTCCTTCACATCTCAAGTCTCTTCCTATATCTGATGTGTGCTCTTATAGGAAAATATATTTTACTAATATATGTCTAGATGTTTAAATGCAAACTATCTCAAGTTGCAGATTGAATCAAATAATATGTAAAACACAATCTTCATATTGAATAAAAATGCACTTAAAGCAAACAATAAGAACAAAAATATCTGGATTATGATAATTTAGGCAGGCATATAAAAGTTTTACATGTAAATAATACATATATAATGTTGAATTCTTGCCAAATGGATAACTTTTAGAATACAGTAGGTAGACAATTTCTGCTAAAAATCTTTGATAAAATATTTCTGAAGCTCTTTTAATTGTTTATTACACTGTTTATGTACTTAATACTTTTTAAATTAATTGAATTTTTAAAACTAATTAAAGGATGAGATTGTCCTAAAGAGAAATAAGATAAACAAATTTATTACATTTCCTTATATTTAGACTCATTGGAGTTTTAAAATGATTTTTACAATACAGTTTAAAGTTTTTAGATTTTTAAGAAAGTATTGAATAATTTCTACAAACTATATTTTAAATTAATCAATCAGATTTAGAGTTTCACCTAATTTGAATTGTTATAAATGTTGACAATTTTAGCACATGGCTATGAATCCAGTAGCAATTGTTGCTTTAGGTTTACATAGTTGTTTATTTCCACAGACTAAATATACAGTTGAATTACCTGATTCAGTTAATTTTCATAATTACTATTCTCAAGGAAATCATTTTAATTAAATCATAACCATAAACCTTTGAAGTTTAGTTAGACTGAGAACATTGTGAACAGACTGGAAGTTGTGGAGGAATTAACATTGTAATTTTTTACAAACTAATCACTATTAATTATTACACCAGTGAAGAACAAGGTGAAAGATTTCACCAGGATATTGGAAAACTATGGAGGACAGCTACAGAGGAAGATTTAATACACACATGATGGTAGTTGCACGTACTTTTTTAATTCAAATCGTAATTTAAATCATTTTAAGTAACAGCGATATCAAAAATTCTATCATTCTAATGCAACAAAGTAAAGGCATGAAATTGTCATTCTGATTCAACAAGATAGTGCAACTTTATGTAAGTTTATATTTTTTAAATTTAGTAGTCCAATTTCAATATAAAAACAAATATTTGTTGATTCCATCTTCACATGAGCTACTAGGTTTCACTAAACATTTGTAAATATTTACAAACTTGCCTATAGTAGCACTTACTTATATCGTCTGATTAAATCACCATTAAACAAAGAAGAACACTACCAGAAGTTAAACACCATAAAACATATAGCACAAACTAACGGATAAAACACAACAATGATTGACAAATTATACAACCGCCTACAAAATAAACCTAATAACACAAATACAAACACACAACATGATAATCCCATAAAATACTTATCAATATTATACAGATCATCCAAAACCCACAATCTAACCAACACTACGAAAATACAATTACAAAATAGCCTACTCCACACACAACACTCTCAATAAACAATTCAAATAAAACAACAAAATCAACGACATTTACAACGCCACTGGAGTTTACAAACTAACTTGCAGTTCATGCCCCAGTTTTTACATAGGCCAGACAGGGAGGTCCTTCTACACACGATACCAAGAACATATAAAAGCACTAACAAACAATAGCTACCAATCAAACTTCGCCGATCATCTCAACTCCACGAAACATGACTACATAGACATAACATCTAACATACAAATTCCTCATAAAAACACAGAAATAACCAATGCTACACAGCCGAACAATATGAAATATACAGACACTACACCCTACACACATACTCAATACACAATTACATTACAACTCACACACACTTTTTGACATCATAACTTCTAATACTCACAAAATACACCCACATCACCATAATATCCCACCCCACCCTAACCTACATAAACCTTGAGATCAGTTACGTTTGAGTTGCTAATGGGTCACATCTCCCTAAACGGCCGTCCTCAACAAATATAAGTAAGTGCTACTATAGGCAAGTTTGTAAATATTTACAAGTGTTTAGTAAAAACAAATAATATATTTATTGTTTGGAATTCACAATTTTGAGCACTAAGAGCCAAAAAGTAGATTTGAATAAAATTGACAATTTCGTTTTCATAAACAAAATCACATTATATCTTTTCAATTTGTAATTATTTATTGGAATTTTACACCCTAAAACCCATAAACTTTCTTATATTAGCAACCGTTCTGTTATTGTATGAGTAAGTGGAGTGTTGTATTCTCTTGGTTTCTGGAGGTTCTGAAAGATCGTATCACATATGGTACCAAGCACATGATATCACTTAGCACTTTTCTGTATCATCACCCCTAACTATAGCTACACAAACATATTAATACACACTAGGTTACACAAACTCAACAAGAGCAACACACTTCACATTACCGAATAATATGAAACACAAACACTTCGAGGTACACAGTACACACATTCAACACCTATTTAAATGCTATTTCACATAATTACCTGCTAAAATCAATGTTAATCTTCATAAATATTTGTATCACTCACTCTCTCCTCTCTCTTCTGACATCGACTCAAATTCTCCTTTAGGCCTATTGTAGTAAAGCCAGAGTTAAACATCTCCCTAAATAGCCAAGCTCATACTGTTTAGATATGTCAAAATTTATTTCAAGCTTTATCCATAAAAAAGAGCATCATATATGAGGTATCATTGTCAAGCAAGTCACCATAATCTGCACCTTGTTAAAATCCTGCATCTTCATATTTTATCCTACCATATTTATTCTTTTTTACTCCTATGTTTGTCCTTATATGTACAACCTCTATTTTTCTGTCCATTGTTGTTGTCAAATCTTCTTCATATGATAACAAACAATTTGATACCTTTTCTTACAGAAAACAGTTTGTTCTCTTTCTTTTGAACGTCCTCATAAGATCCTAATTTCCCAGTGACCTCACTAAATTTGCTTATTCCTTCAGGATCATAAGTATAGTATTTTAATTTATTTTCAATTATAAATCTGTGATTTCAGATGAATACATTGTTGCCCAAAATGTGATTTAGTTTGTTAATTAAAAAATAGCCTAAACTCAAAGGTTTCGAAACAAAACTAGCAAGAGAGAGAGATATGGAACACCAATATTTTGGGTGAGTCAAATATTAATACATTTTTTTAATAATTACCATACCTAATTTAAAAGATGATCCCTTACATTTTTACTACCCTAACCATCATGAACGTGTGGGGAGTATAGCAAAGTTTAAAATTAAATTAAAAATGTTCATTTTTAAAATATATTATTTTCTGTTCAAATTTATCAGGAAAATGTGTAAATGTACTACTAAACCTTTTTACAGGTTTAATATGGATGTCCTCTGTTCAGGAGTAAAATCTATTTCATGATTTGGGGGGGGCAATTGTTGATTGAGCATGAGCTGCCTTTGAGGGTGGCTACCCTCTTTGGAGGGGGACAATTGTTGATTGAGCATGAGCTGCCTTTGAGGGTGGCTACCCTCTTTGGAGGGACACAATTGTTGATTGAGCATGAGCTGCCTTTGAGGGTGGCTACCCTCTTTGGAGGGGGACAATTGTTGATTGAGCATGAGCTGCCTTTGAGGGTGGCTACCCTCTTTGGAGGGACACAATTGTTGATTGAGCATGAGCTGCCTTTGAGGGTGGCTACCCTCTTTGGAGGGGGACAATTGTTGATTGAGCATGAGCTGCCTTTGAGGGTGGCTACCCTCTTTGGGGGGGGCAATTGTTGATTGAGCATGAGCTGCCTTTGAGGGTGGCTACCCTCTTTGGAGGGACACAATTGTTGATTGAGCATGAGCTGCCTTTGAGGGTGGCTACCCTCTTTGGAGGGACACAATTGTTGATTGAGCATGAGCTGCCTTTGAGGGTGGCTACCCTCTTTGGGGGGGACAATTGTTGATTGAGCATGAGCTGCCTTTGAGGGTGGCTACCCTCTTTGGAGGGACACAATTGTTGATTGAGCATGAGCTGCCTTTGAGGGTGGCTACCCTCTTTGGAGGGGGACAATTGTTGATTGAGCATGAGCTGCCTTTGAGGGTGGCTACCCTCTTTGGGGGGGGCAATTGTTGATTGAGCATGAGCTGCCTTTGAGGGTGGCTACCCTCTTTGGGGGAGGGCAATTGTTGATTGAGCATGAGCTGCCTTTGAGGGTGGCTACCCTCTTTGAATAGTTTAAGTTTTGGAAGTTTAGATATTTGTATTTAAAATAAGATATGTAAAATGCCTAATGTAAGTTGTTGTTTATATCCACCAATGGAAATATCAGTATTCTTTATAATTTTTAATTATGCTATTTTGTTGTCCATGATCTTCAAGGAATCCTATGAATTCCTATAAAAACTTTGTAACATAATCACCTGCACAAATTTAAAATTAAGAGTTTTATTAATGAAACGTATATTTTGATAATTTTCTAAGAATTGCTCTTTTTTTATAAGTTTGTGCAAGACTAATATTATATAGTTTTCAACTGTGACAATTTTTGTCTAAAATACTGGTTAGCTTTGTTTAAAAATATGAAGTTTTGTTGTTTTAATAGTAATATTTTTAATATACTTTTATAAAGTTCTTAAATGAAAATTATAAGAAAATATAACATATTTTAACTCTTTACATAGACTGCCATAAGATTGTGGCAATTCTTTAGGGTCTTAATTTACATCGAGTGAGTAATGCTTTAAACTTATAACGTTGATTGACCTTGTGTGTGTAGGTCGGCAGTCTCCAGTAGCCCAAATGCCTGTCTGGGTGAATCATTCCTTGAACCCATGTACAGTCAGAGTATTCTGGGAACAGTCTCATTCAAGACTTGCCATTTGTATGACATTACAAAACCCCAACGTGATAGCATGAATAAAACATGAATTGAATGTTTTCCTGGATAGTTAGGGAATATTTGCCTCTTTAATTTGCCCAGCATTGTTCTTTAGGAAGCATGCTGTTTAATGTGTAGGTCTACACTGGAATGTTCCTTATTTACACGCGGATTTGTAACTAAATGTTTAATACTCAAAACCAGACTGGAAGGAACGGTTAACACGAGTCGGTAAAGGAAATGTTTACATCTAAGAGAACAAAACCCAGTTGTTGGGGGGGGGGAGAACTTCATGAATTTAAACCCTTGAAACAGCTTTAATTTTCGTAAAAATTCCAACTTTATCATGGCCTGCTTAGAAAATAATGCATTTCTTCCAAAGTCCACTACCAACTTTTATTTTTGAAAATTACAGCTGTTTCGACATCAGCATGTATTCATCAGATGCCACATGAAAGCTTATAAAAGCATAAAAATCAAGCGTACAAGCTGTACAAGCTTCCAGGTGGTTCATTCCGCTTCATTGCGTCATATTGGGTAAACAAGCAGTTTTTTTTATGAGATTCAGTACTAATACGATCTAAAAAAGACACGGTAATGCCGAAACAGCTGTCAGTTTTATTTATAAATAAAAGTAAATTAGAGTGAAAATTAGAAACATTTTTCAATTTTATTTATAATTATCGTTACTAACTCAAAACAAGTTTTTATAAGAATTATAAAACAGGTTAAAAGAATAAAACAGTTGTTTTAACAAATCAATAATGATTATCAAATAGGACGACATTTCTAGAACTAATTTGTTGCCTTTTTCAAATCGTCGTACTTCACAAATTACTTACAGTTGGTTGATACAGCTGCTCGTATTTACCGAAGTCAGTTAAGTGTTAATAAATTTGTCTTCTGTTCAAAAATAACTTGAAAAGGACAAGTTAGTTGTAGAAATGTCGCCCTATTAGAATAATCATTATTGATTCGCTAGAACAACCGCCTTTTCGTCCCAAAGAATTTCATACGAGTGAAAAAATGATATCTAAATAGAACAGGTTAGGTTTAATACAAAGTGTTTCAATGGCATTTTCCTATCGACAATTTGCTTTTGCAATTAAAAAAATATTTTTCATCGCATATTAAACATTAAAGCAATTCGCTTGAGGACAGTTGCTTCAACTGGCTCAAACATGTTGTAGTGGCAGACTGCATTCCTGGGATATCACAGATGTGAATCATTTTCTCTCCGTGACCTTCGCCACTTCACAGTTGCTCTTTGGAACACCCCTTACGTCCGGTATTCCTGGACCGTGTAGGAGGAGCCTAGCTATGGATACACCTTGTCGGAAGGTTGCATCAGAAAACAAAATAAAAGTATCATTATGAAAACGGCCACTTTTGATTGATTATATTTAGGTTTAAAATAATTTCTCTCTATTACATGCGTTCTTGTGCCCGTATGTGTGTATGTGTTCCATACATTTTGAATAGTTTATTACAAAACCAGCACATTTTTTTGTTTTACAACTTATTTTTTCATCGTACAGAAACTAACGGTTAAAATCATCATGTTAAAAACATCAAATCGATTTCTTCAAAAGACATCAAATTGAAAGAAAACATTTATCTATAGAAATACGGTAAACAGAATTGCACTTTGGAATCGAAGCAAGGTGGGAGGAAAATGACTGCGAATCCTATCATTTTAACGTCACACAATCTGTACACGGTTTCTTTTCGTAAATTAAGTTCTAATGGAATTATGAATCTACCCGTCTTAACTAGTGAACTTAAGTTAGTTGTGGTTATATTTTCTGATAGCAAAATTAGGATACAGCATTGCATGGACAGAGTCGCTTACCTGTACTAAGGAAATGACATAATGATATCTTACTAATGGAAATAAGAGGCCAATATGTTATTGCGTGGACAGCGTCGCTTACCTGTACTAAGGAAATGACACAATGATCTCTTGCTGCAGGGAATAGGAGGAGATTATGTTATTGCGTGGGCAGAGTCGCTTACCTAGGCTAAGGAAATGACACAATGATCTCTTGCTGCAGGGAATAGGAGGCCAATATGTTATTGCGTGGACAGAGTTGCCTACCTGGACTAAGGAAGTGACATAATGATCTCTTGCTGCAGGGAATAGGAGGAGATTATGTTATTGCTTGGACAGAGTCGCTTACCTGTACTAAGGAAAGGACACAATGATCTCTTGCTGCAGGGAATAGGAGGAGATTATGTTATTGCGTGGGCAGAGTCGCTTACCTAGGCTAAGGAAATGACATAATGATCTCTTGCTGCAGGGAATAGGAGGAGATTATGTTATTGCGTGGGCAGAGTCGCTTACCTGTACTAAGGAAATGACATAATGATATCTTACTAATGGAAATAAGAGGCCAATATGTTATTGCGTGGACAGCGTCGCTTACCTGTACTAAGGAAATGACACAATGATCTCTTGCTGCAGGGAATAGGAGGAGATTATGTTATTGCGTGGGCAGAGTCGCTTACCTAGGCTAAGGAAATGACACAATGATCTCTTGCTGCAGGGAATAGGAGGCCAATATGTTATTGCGTGGACAGAGTTGCCTACCTGGACTAAGGAAGTGACATAATGATCTCTTGCTGCAGGGAATAGGAGGAGATTATGTTATTGCGTGGGCAGAGTCGCTTACCTAGGCTAAGGAAATGACACAATGATCTCTTGCTGCAGGGAATAGGAGGCCAATATGTTATTGCGTGGACAGAGTTGCCTACCTGGACTAAGGAAGTGACATAATGATCTCTTGCTGCAGGGAATAGGAGGACATTATGTTATTGCTTGGACAGAGTCGCTTACCTGTACTAAGGAAAGGACACAATGATCTCTTGCTGCAGGGAATAGGAGGAGATTATGTTATTGCGTGGGCAGAGTCGCTTACCTAGGCTAAGGAAATGACACAATGATCTCTTGCTGCAGGGAATAGGAGGCCAATATGTTATTGCGTGGACAGAGTTGCCTACCTGGACTAAGGAAGTGACATAATGATCTCTTGCTGCAGGGAATAGGAGGCCAATATGTTATTGCGTGGACAGAGTTGCCTACCTGGACTAAGGAAGTGGCATAATGATCTCTTGCTGCTGGGAATAGGAGGCCAATATGTTATTGCGTGGACAGAGTTGCCTACCTGGACTAAGGAAGTGGCATAATGATCTCTTGCTGCTGGGAATAGGAGGCCAATATGTTATTGCGTGGACAGAGTTGCCTACCTGGACAAAGGAAGTGGCATAATGATCTCTTGCTGCAGGGAATAGGAGGCCAATATGTTATTGCGTGGACAGAGTTGCCTACCTGGACTAAGGAAGTGACATAATGATCTCTTGCTGCAGGGAATAGGAGGCCAATATGTTATTGCGTGGACAGAGTTGCCTACCTGGACTAAGGAAGTGGCATAATGATCTCTTGCTGCTGGGAATAGGAGGCCAATATGTTATTGCGTGGACAGAGTTGCCTACCTGGACTAAGGAAGTGGCATAATGATCTCTTGCTGCTGGGAATAGGAGGCCAATATGTTATTGCGTGGACAGAGTTGCCTACCTGGACTAAGGAAGTGGCATAATGATCTCTTGCTGCTGGGAATAGGAGGCCAATATGTTATTGCGTGGACAGAGTTGCCTACCTGGACTAAGGAAGTGGCATAATGATCTCTTGCTGCAGGGAATAGGAGGACATTATGTTATTGCTTGGACAGATCACTTACCTGTTGTAAGGAAAGGACATAATGATCCCATGCTGGTGGAAATATTCGCATAATGATCCTCTAGTGCTGGGAATAGGTAGACATTATGGTCACGAGAGTTTACCCGAAGGAGACCAGCTTCATGAGCGGTTTCTAGCAGCTAACCAGCATAATATGTAAGACGTCACTATAAAGGCGGGTATAGTGTTATAGCGTATTTCGCATTTTCAAACGAATATGATGAACTGGATGAATCATTTTTTCACAGTTCGTTTTCATCTAAGAGTGTTAACCTATATATTCTCGAATGATCTCTAAATATCACAGATAGTTCTACGGTATAATCAACACCAAAGAACCTTATCCAAAGTATGGTTACAGACCCGTGGTGGATCCGAACTACGTTGATTACGTCACTAATTCTGAATCCGATACTGCCGTGTTACTGCCGCCTGACCGGGAGCAGGTGTACGGTTACATCTGTGCGATGAACACGGTTGCATAACCTAATACTCCGCGAGCTGTAATACGAGCATTTTTTGTGCATGTGATAGTAAGCTAGGAGGACAGCAAGTGGTTTTCGATCAGTTTATATTTAGCGTTTCTTCAAAGCACAGTAAGAAATATTTACTACTACCCATATTCTTTTGTTATCGATAAATACATTTGAGGTTATATCTTGATTGAATGACGTCAGAATTGAGAGTCTATTACTTTTTGTCGATATCCGGAGGTGGGTTAAACGAGAGCTTAAGAGCCTAAGCCCTGGGCGGCAGGGTTACAAAAAACAACTTTTTATTTTAAATAAAAACAAATGGGCTGAAGCGGATTTACATACTCGGGAGCCCGTCGTACCTTGTCTTTTTGGGCCCCCTAGCATTTGTTAATATTGTTTACTTTTTAAGGTGGACACACACTCTCGCCGAGTGACTTTAGGAGTCATGTCAATAATTAACACAGATAAATATTGTAAATATGTTTATGAGTTTATTAATTAAATTATCACAATCGCTTTACATTTATATCAACTTTTGTAAACCTTTTGTCTGCTAGGCTTTCATGAATGAACAAAGAAAATAATTCTGAATACCAAAATTCTTTAGGCTATTTACAGGCTAAATATATTTCCTTCTAGGCAGCAAATGTGTCTATAGGTTTATCATTACTCATTTTATTCGATCTATCACTTTCTATATATAACGTTGAAAGTTCATTCAGATGGTCTTCTAAAAGTTTAGTGTGTAAGTAGTTTTTTATTCTCTTCAAGGAACTGAAGGATCTTTCGCCCGAAGCATTTGATATAGGTATGGTGAGAAAGATTTTCAGGATCTTTTCGAGATTAGGAAAGGTTTCCTTTAGGCCTTCATTTGCCACTTTGCACTTGTACCACTTTTCTGGACAATTGTTATTCCTGTTATCACCTGAAGTATCAGTTGTAGTCTTGGCGTCTTTGGATATATTAAGGAACTGTCGAAAATGTTTCGACTCTTCAAACAACAGTGATCCATCAATGTCAGAAGAATAAACGTCAGTAAAATTCTTCACGTGACTCCTTGAAAGTGTATCATCTTGAACACAGAATATTTTCTGGAAGATGTTAAAAATGTGTTCAAGATTTCCTTTTCTGTTTTTTATATCTGAAGCAAGACTGTCACAAATTTCATCGAACATTTCCACCCTGACTCTTTCCCTTCCTTGTAAAACCACCTCCTTATCCTTTGAGGACTGAAGCTGGAGTCTGCGCAACGACGAAGGAGTGAGATAGCCGCAAGTAGGCCTAGCTATTAGTATAGCCTACTCCTGAAAACGACCTTATTTGAAACAGAAGTTATTAATTTATTTCGTATTTGTTGCATTACGAAGGGTCTAAAATTAGTTTTATAACTAAATCAGGTATTAAAAAAACAACAGTCAGGGAAAATTGTTAAATTTTTTATTTTTTATGGTCGATTTGGAAGCCCCCGAACCTGCGACATATGCGACTACGTAAATCTACCCCTGAAAATGGGAGAAAGTTTTAAAGAACTGCAATGTAGAATAATATAACAATATTTTTGTTATGTTACTGTAAAAACCCGTATATTGATAAATGTTATGTTTTACTATTATATTTTTGGATTTATAAACATAAAGTGATAAATGTAAGGATTTTATAAATAAGAGTTGATTTTTCGCGCTTTCGCTACTAGCGTTAGAGAGATGCTTGTTTTTAAAAATGACGTTTGTTACATATTCCTGGAAATAAACAAAGAATATTTCTTAGCCATTTTTTTTACTAGCAAAGATCACATCAATTAAAATTAGGTTATGTTAGGTAGCATTTACAGTGTTTTACATTTACATTGTCTGAGGTAAAGCATAAGGTACCGAGTTTATATTGGTAAAAGTTCAAAATAACCGATGATCACTGAAAAGTTCGGACTTCTACTAATAAAGAATACGTCTTAGGTTTTACTGGAAAATCTCAAGAATTACCAGAATAAAGGTTACTACAGTAACTTATGTACTTAATATATGTGATGCTGTATCAGGTTTACCAAGAGGGGAGAAAATCGTCGCCCGTGGTAATGGTAGGTGTGTGACCAAATTGAACTAAAATTATCAACGCTACTTATGGAGCGATAAATCTAGACCATATACATTTTATACCTTTGTTAAATGTTGTATGTTTATGTTTACTTTAAAATTTTACCAACACATGATTACGTTAAAGAGGACAGACTGTATTGTGACTGTAATATATAAGATTATACATGGATCTGGAAGAGGTGACGCAGACCAGAACTTTCCACCTGAGTTCCCGGAGGCTTTGGATAAGTCTACTCTTCTACTAACGCAAAAAAAGTTTTACTCTCATTTTTAATTTTTGTTTCGAAATTAATTTTTACTTAGGTAATATTACAAAAATCCATATATATATATGATGAATAGTTATTATCTGGAGTACATCCGTTCATTCTGCAGTCCATAAATTCGCAGTTCCGACGTTTCGCTAGAATCTCATCCAGCATTGACGAGGTGAATCCAACAACAGTAGAAGAGCGAGTGAAAAGCGCAGATAACTCGACTCCTATATATACATATATATATATATATATATATATATATATATATATATATATATATATATATATATAGAGAGAGAGAGAGAGAGAGAGAGAGAGAGAGAGAGAGAGAGAGAGGAAAGAAGCCACGCCCATTGATGTCAATTCACACATTGACGTCAATCCACACACAACTGATCCAAACAATTACTCACATCCCTTTGCCTTTGTTCACCTTAAGGTGTCAAAGTGTCACCTGTGTCATGTGCATAGGAGTCGAAGTTTCAGCCTCTTTTCATAGAGGTCTTGCGGAACGAGGCGAGCCCTGACCTTGAACGGGAAAACACTTATAAACTGGTTTTGGAGTGGTGGGGCGGCAGGTTGTCAGTCTGCTGCTTTCACCCGCCGGTTTCACATCGTTATTGTAGTACATCGCCGCTTTGCCGGCACGCCGCGCCGGCGCTTCCCCTACGCCAGCGAGCACTCCCACCTAACCCTACTTCCTCCCCTACTCGGGGCTCGCCTCGTTCCGCACGACCTCTACGTTTCTTTCGATTAAATCCAACTTATCAGTTAAACGCAAAGTGACCACGGATAAAGTGGAAAGCTTTCTTGAGTGGAAAAATCCAAAACCTTGAAAAATATTAGCAAATAGTTTTGGAGTAGATGACCTGGTTTGGCAACTGGAATCTGGTTTGTACGCATTTTACTACTTACCATTGTCAATTACTATTGTTTACTCATGTACGTATATTTCGCTGTACGCATTTTTCGTGTCACCTAAAATAACATAAAAAAGTGAGTCAACAGTTCTTTCGTTAAACTTATACCAAACTCGTTAATCAAGCAGAGATTCTATCATGGCTGTTCACTCACTCTTTGCACTTCTCTTCAGATTCAGATTTAAAATCTGTAAAAAGTTACTTTCTGTTTAAAATTCTTATGCAGAAAACCTCTGTAAACACTGAACCTATTAATCATTGTAACCAAATCCTTCTTCAATATCAACTTTATGTTAAACAATTGCTCATTTTTTATGGAAACTGTCTACTAGATCGAAACAGTTTTCATCACATTGGTAGAAATTCTAGAAAACTACTAGGTACCGGATTGACAACTCTCTTTCACGTGGTCGAGAGCAGGTCTCTTCAGATACTTATCCCGTATCAGTGGGTTTTACGTCCCTATTTTAATCTGCCTACTTAACCACTCTTTTCTACCATTGGTAGGCGCCACTAAACCACATTAAAACATGAAAACCTAGTTAAGTATCGGTTCTATTTCTAAACTACCAAACTATGGAAAAGATAGTAATTATTATTAACATCATCTTATAGCCTTATTAAAATTAAAGGGATTTAAAGTAGGTATCAGTACGACATTACTCCTTGTACATCTATCCCAGAAGGCTGAAGACGGAAGCGAGCTACGACTTACTGAGAGAGCTACTAGTCCGACGGCGGTGCCCTTAGGTATGGCAAACCTAGAACTAACCAGACGGGGTACTGAGGGAAAGGAACCTGGCCTCTTGGAAGGTTCTACTAGGCCTGAGTAGTTCTATAAAAGCGGTCGAATGCGTATTGTTTAGTAAGAGTTCGTCACACTCTGGGACCGCCTGTCACCAGTCCAGGCCTTATAGTAAGGTCGCAAGCCTCTTGCAGACTGGTACCACGGATAATGAGACCACCCCAACCCATCTCGAGACTGAAGCTAGTCAAATGTAGGACTGTAGATCCTCTTGAGGATCCATCCTTGAGTTCTATGGACTTAGAAGTGAGAGCCAAAAGGTTAGGTACTTTTATCCAATACTTTTCTTTTTACCATTTTCTTCTTTCTTACAAACTTTCACAAACACACGCTAATATAACAGAGGATGAAAACGCGGGCCGTTCGGAGATTCTACTGGTCACAAGACGTTTTAGAAAAGCGGGTGAAATCGTAGTGTTTGGAGATAATCTCGTCCCAGGGTCATCTGACCCATAATCTGACCCACTGGTCAGTCAACAGTCCAGGCCTTATAGCAAGGCCGTAAGACTCTTGCACGCTGGTACCACGGGTCGTAGCACCAAGCACCCCGTTTCGGGCCTGACGCACTCAATCAAGAGTCGTGTGGGGGCGTGGATTCTCCTCAACGTTAGCATCTACCTTTTTTTCCATTGAACGAAGAAATAAGATGTCTTTCGACCACTCTTTTAATGTTTTTTTTCTTCAAACTTTTTTCACAACAACACTGAAGAGTGTGACAAAAAATGGAGTTCTGATCGATGTTTAAGAGATCTCTAGACCAAATATGCCTGTAAAATTAGACTGCACCGAAATAAGGCTTTAAAAATAACTGTTAATGCCTTATTATTTCGTGTTACCTAACCTTACTTCCTAAATAAATACCACAATACTCACGCACTTGGATCTAATGCTGTTGCCTACTCTATAGGCTACATTGTATTTAAATTAGAATATATTTAAATTAATGATAAATTAATTTATTTATCTTTTTACCTCGTGTCTAATTTTAAGTAGTATAATGATGCCAAATGGGGTTTAATTTCCAAAACTTTGCCTTTGGTTATGATTAGCTCAAAGTCCCCCCTCCAGAAGCCAGTGTCCCCCTCAGTAAGGATCTAAGCTGTGCTACCGAGAGCCGTGTAGAGCTAAACTGAAGGAACAAATGTTTATTTTCAATGTGTATAGTGGTGAACAACAATTCAATAAGCCGAATAAAGCATTTCTTGCAGGCTGTATCTCGTTAAGCAAGCAAGGCGTTTTCAAACTTGTTCTCCAGACTTATTGAAGTTTGCCTGAGGCTGTGGACTCAAAGAACGACCCGGCTTGATAAGGCTAATACGCGTTCAACGTCACGCCACGACAGTGTGGGAACTAAATGAGAACGCTACAATATTCGAGAGCAATACGACAGGCACGTTTTAATGGTTCCCGTTAAACAGACGTACAGACGTTTGTATAACCAGTAACATACCAAGGTCAAACTGTTGTGTACGAATGCCCATTGGTCCGCTTCTGCAGAAGCGTAGCCACTGTGTTCCCATAATACGTTTCAAGGTCGAGTCACCAATATTATCACTTCCAAATAGAATATTTGTTCTCTTACAAATTGTCTAGCCATTAAAACTGAAGAACTTCTCAGCAAATGAGTTTATGTCCCGCCAGGTTCGGCGATATCTCATTGCACCAACGGCCAGCTTTAATTGGACAAGGAAGTTGTATTTTGCAGTTAGAGAGAGTAAGGAACTGCGTTAAATACAAACGGTTTACTGAAGTAGGCTACGGCAACTATTATCTCTATTTTGTTATCACTTCTGTCGGGACTTCGCCGAGTGCCAGAACCAAATTTTGTTCCTTAAAAAGTTCGATAAATAATGTAACATAACCTACGTGTTAAAACAGTTGTTTTACAACATAAAACCAGCTGATATCAAATGTTATAATTTAATTCACTTTGAGGTAACTCATAGCGTAACCTGATAGAATTTATACTGATGCTATTAATCTGACAGAAATTATACTGACGCGAAATTGAATGTCCATCTAATAAGTTTTTGTAGGCGTCGCTATAGAAGTTTTCACTTTAAAAACTTTACTACACTTTAAACTCTGGCAGCAGTGACTGTTAAGAAATAAACAGTTGCTAGTAAGTTTTCTTATAGTAAATATACGCGAGATCCCTGTACCAAATAACATTTACCGCTAAACTATACTTCTTATATTGCAATATATCACAACTCCTCGGTAATATAAAATACAGATCCTACGCATAATAAAAGCAGTATGAAATGATACTTATTTATTATTTATCATAAAAAATACACTATTTTTCTAATAATATAATTCAATTATTTAAAAATGACTGATACATAACCTCAAAATAGGCTCTAAGAAAAGACGAAAATAGAAGTTGGTGTTAACATACCGATATGTTTAGCTTTCGGAAATCTTAGAGACAAAAATTACTTGAACGTAACCTCAAAATAACCTTAAAGTGATGATAAAAATAGCAGTTAGCGATAATCTACTGTCATTCTTAGCCTTCAGAATTCTTCGGGACAATTTGGTTCAAAAATTAAAATATTATTCCGCTGGTATCAATTCTTTAGGGATGTAGGTAAATGAAATTTTTACACCTCTAGATAAAATTACTAATAAATGAAGTTACGTTCTACCAATCACTCTTATGTAAAGTTACACTTCAACAATTTAAAAAAAACAGTTTAAATTTTTTAAAAAATTTAATAATCCAAACAAAATACATTTTTTGTATCGTTGTCGAATGTTTTAAGGTAAAACAGTTGTCCTTTATGTTTTTATATTTCTCATTGTGTTCTCAATGTGAACATTTCGTGGAAACGAGTTTCAAAAAGAAATTCCGAAGTGCCACAATGGCTTAAATTCACTTGGTACCGCACAGATTCACTGCCTGCCGACCAATCGCTTATTAAAGTTTGGGAGGTAACTATAGATAATTGCGTGCAACCGGCGACCTCCAGACACAATATTTTAATGGCCGTTGTTGTGTGCGCTCCTTACACATGCCCGTCCTGCTGTGCTAACAAGACCTTCGCGCCTGGAGATCCTAACTAGAAGTTTCTGACACACGGTAAGGGCTACCGATTTGCTTTACAACTCGCCAACAAACTTTAAATATGATCATTATATAGAGGGGAGCCAAGGTCACTAATATTCCTAAATCTGCGCGACTGCGGGCGCGTAGGATCAAACATATCGTCCTGCCGGACCGGTTCCCGGCTGACGTCACCGCATATGCAAATAATTACAGACGACTTGAGCACGGCCGGCTTTCCTGTGTCGTTAGTTGTACTGTATTTCTTAATTTGGTCACTTTATTTGCGAAGAAAGATTTTAACAGGATGTTATAAATAAGGTTAACGTAGAAAAATAAAGTTAAAACATGAAAACGAAATACAAATAATAAAAAAACTATAAAACACGTTTAATTTTTTTAAAAAATTATCAAAAAAATTATGTAAAGATATGTTTTTAAAGTAATTAAAATTAAAATTTAACAAAATATTGGCTAATTATAGAACAGCAGCCATCTTAATATTTTTATTCTTAAGCGTGAAGAAACTGGTGAACACTTTTAGTTAATGCAGAATTACAACTGAATACCTACTAGACAGGGCTATGTATGGGTATTAGTAGCACTTGTCCCTTAAAATCTGGTAAAACTGCAGAGTACGTTGTTTAGAACACATGGGCAACGTAAGCATTGGTTGGAGAGAAACTTCAACGCACGGGATGTTATGAGCTAGGCCTTCTTAGGTAAGCTGAATTAAAGCAACAGAAAGGAATTTAAAGCTTACGAAACCATGTCAAGATTAATCTGTCTTATTGTGTGGGACAATACAATAAATAAAAGAAAGAATTTCAACAAGATCACAAAAAGGAACTGATAGGTGAAATGAGGAGAGCAGTTATTAATAAACAATACTAGAAAATATAAATAGCAAAAGATGCCTTTATTAAAAGTGTACATGAAAAAATTTCTTACTACAGAAAATTGCTATATTAAACCAGTTAAAACACATTTATGGTAACTATGTTGACGAAATGTAATTAAAGAATTTATGTGCTTTAATAGCAACATTTTTCTATTCAAGGGGTTTTATTGTAATATTAAACCCCTTCTAGCTAATCTGATCTATATTTACTATCGTAAAGAACTGAGAAGTAGAATTAAAATTAGAAACGCATTTTACTGACAAAAACTAGGAGAGTGCAGTTACCAATTGTAACGCTAAATCAGACACTGACAGTTTCGACGACAACTGGGGGTCTACAATGTTGCCAAGTTCTACCACGTTGTTCTCACTTTCCTATTGGTGTGAGATAGATGTCAATGGCACTCCAGTCTATCGACTCGTGACATCTCCAAGTCTCTTCATCTGTAGTGTGACATTTTATGGTGTCGAAACTCGGTGTTAGCACCCTGTGTTGCAGAAATTGGCTTAGGGAGGTAAAATAACTTTGTAAGAGCAACTGGCAATAGAATGAAACACTGGAAAAATGCTGAATATAAAAAGGTTTGCTACAAGAGGATATGACAGACATGAGATAAGGTAACATAAAGAAGAAAATAGAAACGATGAGATGAAATCGAGACCAAAAAT
The DNA here is from genome assembly GCA_036971475.1 of Prosapia bicincta. Lineage (NCBI taxonomy): Eukaryota > Metazoa > Arthropoda > Insecta > Hemiptera > Cercopidae > Prosapia > Prosapia bicincta. The sequence continues at coordinate 246,539,584 of JBAIZL010000004.1, read as the reverse complement.
ATGAAATTTGAGGAAACGTGGCTTCACAATAAGTACTTAGGCAAAAACCAAGGTAGAATGAAAATTGTTTTACTACAAATGAAATTCTATTAAAAAAAAACTAAACCAAAATTCTCTGTACACGCGTTTAAAAATGGTGCTAAATGTCCACTGATAGTTGGGTTCTTATATGTTGACCTTTTACCTGCACCACAAAAAGCCCAAGTTTGTTAAATGGTGTTAACGTCTTTACGTAAACTTTTCTTAAAACCATACATTTTTCCTTTCTTGAACTTTTCACCTTTGCATCTTTTTCTTACTTGACGAGTTTTCCATTTCCTCAAAGAGGTAATAACATCTAATAACAGCGGCCAGGAACATCAAATTTTTGTCAAGAAATGTTTTTTAATCTCAAAAACTAATCGGGCAATACATAATTTCTTGCTATTCAAGATTTATTAAAACAAAAAACAATTAAATAATGAACGATTAGTACACACGGTGATTTTTTAATCTAAGAAGTACAATTAACCTTTTAATATTGTTATAACTTATACTCTGGGATTTTTGTAAAATTCGATACATCTTGTTGCTGTAATGGATTAATTGAAATTTGTTTAACAGTGTCACATAAGTGATTTAGTTTTGAAAAACGTGAATGTAACAAATTGGCTATGAAATTTAAGATATAATAATTTCAATTTTTATCAAACAATTCTAGGTAACGCTAATTCATTAGATTTGTCTTGTATTACAAAACTGTACCCAGAGTCTGAAGAATTGTCTATGCTAGAGACATCCCGTTCTGTCGTTAAAGTCTCTCAGTTCTAACAAGTGGAAAACTCATTGCCTTCGCTACGACGAGTCGACGTTGCCTAATCTTTGGAAATAGAATTTGTAATTTATCGCTTGATTACAAATTTTTATTTTGCAAGAATTCTAACATTTATAGCTAATACGATCTTTTGATCGAATCATACAATCATAGTGGACAAATCCCCTACAAAATGGCGTTTTACTCATAAACGTTCAAGCTGTTGGAATCTGAATTATATCAATTATTTTATTTTAAATTAAAGACATATACTAATTAGTATAATAATTTAAACTTTATTGTTTAAAGATGTAGCCTATATAGTAGTAAAACTAAATTTCTTGGCACGTTTAAGAAATGTATTTTAATTTCCCCAAAAGCTATAAAAATGTTATCGTTAAATGTCTGCGTAAGTTGTCGGTTTCGCTTGTGCTAATCTCAAACCTAATCTGTACTGTACTTTACTGTAACCTAATCTATACTGTAAAAGAAGCTGACTGATTCATGACCAAGGAACAGCCTAATATAGGCTATAGTACTATAGTATGTAGCAGTGGCGGCTCGTAGGAAGGTTGCCCAACCCCCAAACCAGAGATGAATAGCAAACAAAATACAATCATTGTTATGTAACATAAATGTACATTGTTACGAGCTATTATTCATCACATAAAATGATCCATCATTATAAATAATAATAGTAACGTCAAAATCGCAGCGACCATGAAATCCTTCACTCATTCGCAGAGTTTCGTTTGCCCTGGTTGAAGGCAAGCCTGCAAAACCCAGTGACGTCACTCCTAATGGAGAAAAAGCATTGGAAGATCCAGACAGACTGAAACAGTTAGACAGCGCCGTTATTCTCCTTAGGTTGCAAAACGACCTGCAACCTCAGGAGTGCTCGATTAAGATCGGCTCTGTCCGAAGAGACGCATTTCCGCTCCGCTCCGAGTTTGTTGACATTCACAGTTAAGTACGAATTGAGATTGATTTTTTAATAAATTAACCCATGTCTTGAGATCAGGTGTGTTAAATAAGTAAAACTAAAATAAAAATTAAAATATTTTTCCTTCAATAGAATAAATTACAAAGTATTAAGCAGTAAACTATATATTTTCCTTGTAACAACCCTTTAAGTTTTATGATTAGTATTTCTTTGCCTTAAAAAACTAATAATTTTATGATCTGTAAACCCCATAGGTTTTAGACACCAGCCGTTCCTGGTATATACCTTATGTTATAGTAGAGTATAATGTACTTATACTTAACATAGAGTATTACATTTATCATACAATATAAGAGGCACAAACTTGAAATTTGGAGGAGACGCTCGTTTGGTAATGTAGACGCCTGCTAAGGGATTTACAAAAAAGCATTTATAGGCACGTCTTATACTTTATATAGAATTGATTTGAATTATTAAAAAATGTGTATTTCTGAAACATCTAATAAATGTGTTTGTTACCCACATTATTTTATTATCAAATACAATAAATATTAGTCTTTATTAAATACATTCCTCGAATAAAGATGTAAAAATGTAATGAAAAATGTATAAATATGTATTTTTGGTGATTTTTGTTGAAATATTGCGAAACTGCTAGATCTATTTTTGTTATCACTTTTGTAGGGAAATCCCCCCACCGAGGCCATGTTTTCTAAAACACTTATATCACTGCTATTTTAATTTGATATCGTCAAAATAACCCGACTTAACTTATAAATGACCAATAAGTAAATTATAAATAAATATGAATTTACTAAAAACAATCACAAAATTAACCATGAATAACCTTATTTTTAATACATTAAACGAGGCCAATGAAAACACATAAATCGCTGTCACATCATATATAATTAAATAACCTTATTATTTGTGCGTTATTGTTTTAGAGTTTATAATAGCCATTGTATTATATGCTACAGTAATAGTGTGACACAATTTTAAATCGTTCCTTTGGAAGTATAATAATGTAATGCAGTAGTTGAATAAGGGATTTAGAGATATGTTTAGTCCACCCTCTAGAATTATTTGCCGATACTTATGTAGGTGTGATAGCATAAACATTGCGTGGGAGAAGCCGCGACGGGAGTAATGTGTAAATACCTTCTGCACATATTCAAAATGTTTATCGCAAAAGAAGCCGACAAGACTTTAACAGATAAAGAGTAATATTTTTCACTTTTGGCATACAATTTATTTGCCCTATGTATCCCTGCCCTATCACCCTCGTCCCATCATTATGCTCTAAAGGCCCAATCCCGTGACAGCCCGAAGGTCAGGATGTGTTCCCTTTTAAATAAATCTCCATGTGAAACAGAACAAACCGATTTCAAGGTAGACAGAGTTCTCATAAAGTATCTCCTTACGGACCAACATATGCAAACATTTTCATGGCTAAACGTGACTTCATCCGAAGATCAACGATTTCCTCCGAAGGTTTCCGTAGGTAAAATATAATGGTTAATGGCATTCTGCTGTTTAATGCTAGTCTTCTTTTAGAAAATATTTAAGGCTTGTGTTTAAAGCAATTCTTAATGCAATTTCGTACGATTCCATACAAAGCTTTTATTTTTATTACTCAGAGGTTATGCTACGATTTGTATTGTAGATCAGCCGAACGTTAATATATATGGGCATAAAAAAGTATATTATTTCCTACTGTGACAGATTAACTGTAATTATAGTTATCAAATATAATAACATGTTATGATCCAAGTTATGACACTTAATTGGGCCTACGTCAACTCATTAATTAAGCTAATACAGTATATTTAATACACACAAGACATATATACAACTCACAATTACAAAACTTTAATATCAAATGCGTTCATTGATAATATGTCATTATCATCAGTGATTGTATCACAAACATATAACTTTAATTAAAGAAATTGGAATATTATAGTATAAAATATTATAATATTTTAACACAAAGTTAGAACTTGATCTCTTTATTTAATAAAATTTTAAAATTTCGTAAAGTTATAATGCAAGCAATAAAATAAGTTTTAGTAATGGCTTGGTTTTTAAACCTTTGGGAAATTGCTTAAAGACGTTTTTCAAACAGTTTTATTAAGATTATAATTTTTAAAATATTTTTGTAAAACTTTGAAACAATGCATTTCCTGTATTAAAAGTTGAATTAGAAAGGCATTTATGTAACAAAAGCCAGTAACTTGAAGCGACATATTTGTAGCACTAGTTTGACATGTCTACTCAAGTAAATGGCAGTTCTCTTAACCCCAAAGCGAAGTTAACATGAAATTCTTTGTCCAACCCTCTTTCTCGGAAAACGTCCCCTCAACTATTTTTGGGTTGTCTGTTGACCTAAAAGTATTCCCTATATTTTCTTTCACAGGCTGTTCTTTCACAGCCTCATAAGGAAGTGTCAATAATTTTTATATAAGAAAACTAACTTCTGGTTAAAAATTCTACATTCGAAAATTGGAATTAAAATATAATAAATTTAAGTACAGTATTTATATAGTTAAAAATCAGATAAAATATTCTCCAAAACCTATATCTACATCCGGCTTCAGGTTCTATTTTTTGGGTAGGCACAGTTTAGGGGAGTCGTGACTATCTTGGCAAACAATTTTTACTTTCACGTCAAATAGATATAAAAGCTAAGTCAAAGAGCTTTTATTTATTTATTTTAACAAATAAATATAAAAAAGTTGGGTAGGCCCAGCCCTTCCTGCTATAGCCGCCACTGGTTTACATTAATTTAACAAATGTTGTAAGGTTTTAAATGTATTGTACCCCACTATAAACAATTGTTACAAAAATATTTATTTACCATAAAATTTGAAAAAAAACATTAAATTATGAAAGGTAAAATTGTTTATTTCAAAGTAGCTTATAGGCCTACATGATAATAGAAACGTACGAGATACTTGATGAAAATACTTAAATTTTGCACATTATTTATAGTTATAGAATATTGGTACAATATTATGTACATTTTGAAAACAATTATGCTTTACTTTAATTCATGTTATTACATTATCATTTCGTGTAGTATTATTCGTAACGATATCCATGAATTCAATGCATTCATTTAACCATTGGAAATAGGATAATACAATTAACCAATACAGTATAAATTACCAAAGTTATCAGGATAAAACCTTTATACACATTTCAATAGTCATCAGAGTGTATAACTACAAAGGTGTAATAAAACCACCTAACCAGCTGAGCTGTAGTTAAACATAAACACAAAGAAATAACGTTTAGAATGTATGCATATTAGCTGAAACGTATTTTATCCTTTAAAACGCTGAAGGATGTTCTTAATCGAAATGGCAAGTGATAAATGGCAATAGTAATACAAAAAATGTTAAATAGCTTCAACTTTTTCATAACAAGTGCGTGTACTTTTCAACAAGTTGTAAAAGTTTATTTTATAGATGAGATTTACGCACGGAAGCGAACGAATTTTGCGTCAAAAGATGCGGACGAACAGTTGCGTGTCAAGAGACAAGTCACGCAACGATCAAAACATTCTTTTCCGGTGATCGGGTCGAAATAAAGGTGATTAGGTCATAAAGAATGCGCCGGAATGAGGTAGCCAGGAGAAAGGAGGCTATGTTTTCAGGACTGGACTATAAACAGTAAACAGGTAAGGCTTGGAGCGTTTAGAATCGGGGAGGGGAGGGGAGAGGGGTTCCCACGGCCGAGTCCGAGGCGTGTAAAGCCCGAGTGACTCGCGTTAGCAGACAAATTAAATGTGACTCAATGATTAGGCCGCTCCGCCGATAGAGACATTTAGACCAGCTTTCTGACTCGGGTTAATCTAAATAAACTGCATAGTTGGTGGCTCTTTGCACCGTGTGAGCTGTGTAGGATTAGAAATCAGACAGTCTGTAGCGATTCTGGATTAGTAAGAATTTACAAGTGGCTTCATTTACCGCTGTGACAACTAGAACCAATTCGTCCTGGAAGTATATTTCCCTATCCTCTAATAATGTGTACCACTCCCGTATTGGCCCATTCCTGTGTAAAGTTCCACGTAATCTTTGAAAGATTCTTAAATTCTACCTAAATACCTCACATCTTGTAGAGTTAAATGACGTACCAAAGTCAAGCCCTAAAGGACTAATGGCAGGTTGATGGCTGCTGACTGTAGGGTTTTCTTCTCTGAGAACAAGTCTCCATTGTGAGGTAAGGCCAACCAACATTAGATATAGGTCCTATTGCACTTCCTGATCAAACCTTTACGGAAAACCGGGCCGTTCCGAGGGTTCTAGTTCGGTAGTTCTGAAAAAGTGGAAGAAACTCCAGTTTACTGGTTGGAGACCCGTCTCGTCCCAGAAGCGGAGTGTTTGTCAGTTTAGGCTTTACAATTATAGCCCTTGAGCCCTTACACACTGGTACCATCGAGCGCAGAGGCGTAGCCAGTGGGACACAAGGGGGCGTGCCTCCCCAACTAATTAATTGTAGCAGAACAATATTAACCTAGAAACAAATTCATTCTACTCCACCATTGACTATTATTATGTTTGTGAAGCAATACTTCAACAATTGTGCAATTTTAGGAGCCAAAATAGCATGAACTATGATTTCTAAAGACAATAATGTACAAGATTTCCTCAGGTTGTTACCCCTGACCCCTGACCTCTGACCCCTGACCCCTATACATCGTCCTGTCTACGCCCCTGTCTTGCCATACATCGTCCTGTCTACGCCACTGTCTTGCCATACATCGTCCTGTCTACGCCCCTGTCTTGCCATCAAGCCCCTTGGTCCTGGTGACGGAAGTCATCTGAACTGACCAGCCAAGAGATTGGGGCGAAGGATTCTCTCGATATAGACATCTCTCACAGCCTGCTTAGCAGTGTGGAGCCGGTAGAGAACCATCGTGGTCGCAAGATCTCTCGAATAATATACTTCCTTTTCATCTATCTTTCTGCATCCCCTATCTTCACTGAGGTTGAGAGCAGATTTCCTTCAGGTCTCCTCCGTACACAATCCCGTAATTTTCCCCTATTCCAAATACCAATGATCATTACGTCATTCTTTAACGGCGCCCAATTCCATCTAACTTTCTTCATGATTGTTCTTAAATTTTCGTAAGTAACTAGTCGAGATATTTTATGAACCCAGTAGAGAGTGGGTCCAGTACCATAATCTAACCCCTACTTCCCCAGTAACACGTTACAATACCTTTTGTGAGATATACACGTTTAGGAAGTTGTATAATGATTGCGATAGAGTAAACCTACTTCAAGTATACAACTCTGTACACGTGATGTCCTGATCTTTCTACCAGAGAAATTATATCAATTACTATATTACCTATCCTTTCGTGTCCTGATACTAGAATAGCTCGTCCTTCATCAACTTTTTTCTATAGTAGCATCTTTTCTCGTGTAATATCAATATTTGTAAATTTCAAGAAGCCTTACGTTCAAGTTGCCCTCCACGTCCTCAATGAGCTTTTGAAGTATATTAAAAAGTCATTTCACGAAATCCTTCGCTGACTTTAGGAAGCCCTACGTCATCACCGACCTTACATTTATGTTGCCATCCACCGTCGTTACTTCATAAAGTCATTTCACGAAATCCTTCGCTGACTTTAGGAAGCCCTACGCCATCACCGACCTGACATTTATGTTGCCATCCACCGTCGTTACTTCATAAAGTCATTTCACTTATTTCACTAAATCCTTTGCTGACTTTAGGAAGCCCTACGCCATCACCGACCTGACATTTATGTTGCCATCCACCGTCGTTACCTCATTAAGTCATTTCACTTATTTCACGAAATCCTTCGCTGACTTTAGGAAGCCCTACGCCATCACCGACCTGACATTTATGTTGCCATCCACCGTCGTTACTTCATAAAGTCATTTCACTTATTTCACTAAATCCTTTGCTGACTTTAGGAAGCCCTACGCCATCACCGACCTGACATTTATGTTGCCATCCACCGTCGTTACCTCATTAAGTCATTTCACTTATTTCACGAAATCCTTCGCTGACTTTAGGAAGCCCTACGCCATCACCGACCTGACATTTATGTTGCCATCCACCGTCGTTACTTCATAAAGTCATTTCACTTATTTCACTAAATCCTTCGCTGACCTTAGGAAGCACTACGCCATCACCGACCTGACATTTATGTTGCCATCCACCGTCGTTACTTCATAAAGTCATTTCACTTATTTCACGAAATCCTTCGCTGACTTTAGAAATCCCTACGCCATCACCGACCTGACATTTATGTTGCCATCCACCGTCGTTACCTATTTAAGTCATTTCACTTATTTCACGAAATCCTTCGCTGACTTTAGAAATCCATACGCCATCACCGACCTGACATTTATGTTGCCATCCACCGTCGTTACCTCATTAAGTCATTTCACTTATTTCACGAAATCCTTCGCTGACTTTAGAAATCCCTACGACATCACCGACCTGACATTTATGTTGCCATCCACCGTCGTTACCTCATTAAGTCATTTCACTTATTTCACGAAATCCTTCGCTGACTTTAGAAATCCCTACGCCATCACCGACCTGACATTTATGTTGCCATCCACCGTCGTTACCTCATTAAGTCATTTCACTTATTTCACGAAATCCTTCGCTGACTTTAGAAATCCCTACGCCATCACCGACCTGACATTTATGTTGCCATCCACCGTCGTTACTTCATAAAGTCATTTCACTTATTTCACGAAATCCTTCGCTGACTTTAGAAATCCCTACGCCATCACCGACCTGACATTTATGTTGCCATCCACCGTCGTTACCTCATTAAGTCATTTCACTTATTTCAAGAAATCCTTCGCTGACTTTAGAAATCCCTACGCCATCACCGACCTGACATTTATGTTGCCATCCACCGTCGTTACCTCATTAAGTCATTTCACTTATTTCACGAAATCCTTCGCTGACTTTAGGAAGCCCTACGCCATCACCGACCTTACATTTATGTTGCCATCCACCGTCGTTACCTCATTAAGTCATTTCACTTATTTCACGAAATCCTTCGTTGACTTTAGGAAGCCCTACGTCATCACCGACCTTACATTTATGTTGCCATCCACCGTCGTTACCTCATTAAGTCATTTCACTTATTTCACGAAATCCTTCGCTGACTTTAGGAAGCCCTACGCCATCACCGACCTGACATTTATGTTGCCATCCACCGTCGTTACCTCATTAAGTCATTTCACTTATTTCACGAAATCCTTCGTTGACTTTAGGAAGCCCTACGCCATCACCGACCTTACATTTATGTTGCCATCCACCGTCGTTACTTCATAAAGTCATTTCACTTATTTCACGAAATCCTTCGCTGACTTTAGGAAGCCCTACGCCATCACCGACCTGACATTTATGTTGCCATCCACCGTCGTTACTTCATAAAGTCATTTCACTTATTTCACTAAATCCTTTGCTGACTTTAGAAATCCCTACGCCATCACCGACCTGACATTTATGTTGCCATCCACCGTCGTTACTTCATTAAGTCATTTCACTTACCTCACAAAGCATTTCGCAATCCTCTTCTGTTCCTTTTTCGAAATTTCTATAGAGAATGTTTCTACGTTTTAAGAAATGTAGAATGCTTGATTGCTTCCTGTGCAAATGTAAGATAATGCCATGGCAAACTATTGACATCAAACGTACCCTGTAGTTAAAATTGTAAGAATGAAACGACGAAGTAAGCAGGTAACCTAGTTGCGTGTAATCACATTATGAATATTACACGGTAGATGTGGACTTAGCAAGGCGAATGGCCGCGCAACGACCCTAATGCATCCTGAAGGAAGTCATGGGTAACAATAATCAGGCGAGACAAGTGGATATGTCTCGAGAATTACGTTAAATCAAGCGGACAAGGAGTAAAGGTCGCGGTTCTCTTACAAATATCGCAGTCTTCTGTGAATGTAATTTGCAAACGCCAGATTTCAGCAAGCGCCAGATTTTGCATAATTACAAAGCTTAGGGCACAAACCTTCCGTCGCCATTTTCTAATGATTGCGGTATTTTTTTAAATCATTACTCTTGCTTTTTCAACCTCATTAGTCTCTTCGTGTATACTTCCATATGAAGAACCAGTATTAATTAACCAATACTTATGGCACCAACCATTAAAATCTTCAGCGGCCAAAATCTTCTCGGGAAAGGTGATTTGTTATTGGCATTCTGGTGAAGATACATGGTCGATAATTTATGCATTACACGGAAGAAAATATTTTGAAATTAAATTCTCATTTGCGTCATTAAAACCAAGTTATTTTAAAATTAGACATGTTAAAAAAAGTGAATTAAATTTCTTCTTAATTGAAATATATTCCAAGTTTAATGAGTAGTCTACTTATTGAACATTAAATTAAGTATATATAGAGATGGTATTTATTTAGGTAGTAAGGTAAAAGTATTGCAGGAAATACCAAAATCTTAAAAGCAAACTTTAAGTTATTGTTTTCACAAACTACACAAAAATATTGAGAATACGACACTTCTTTTTAGTTTGTTAAATCCTCATCCTCTGTTACAGAATATTCATTCTTTTATGGATATAAACAACACTTAGCCATTTAGTTAATCTTCAAAAGTTTCAATCAACAAATATGAATCTTTTAAGGATATTGTATGGGCATACTTATTAACAGCTAAAAGGTTTCTATCAACTCTTTTAATAGAAAACCCGTCTTTATACAAAATTATAATATGTTTAAAACTCGTTTTTGTTGTTATATATTTTTACGCTTTTTTATATTCCAACTTACCAACTAAGGGAACAATAAACATACTAAAGCAAAATGTTAATAGAGAACAACACATCAATCAACATAACTAAAGAAATAATAACACTATCAGAAGTAAACACATCCCAAAATTACTTCACAGACCATAATAAATACTACCCTCAAAACCTACCATAGAATCCTCTATATCAAACATCTTGTCAGAAATATTTATACACAGCCTCGAACATCACACCTCTAGAACACATTTAACTTCATAGATATTACAATTACAAAACAAGTACACATTTAATTATATACAGAAAGCCCACCATCACAGATAGAGTTATACACAACACTTCTAACCACCCCATGCAACACAAACATGCCGCCTTCCGTTCATGATACACAGACTAATCAACATAAACATGAACAACGAAGACAGAATAAACAAACACAACATTGTGAAATACATAACGCATTGAAACTGTTACAAACACACCCTGATGGACAACATAATACGCAACACATAACCAAAACGACATTAATGTTCACAAAAGTATATAACATTAGCGTATCACAACAATACATCACAAAATAGCTTTTTCGTTACGAAAGCTCAAGTACAAAAGTGCCCTTAAAACATATAAAACAATACCTATACAACACAAACAAAATTCCAAAACATTTTTAAAAATGCCCTTAAACAGTTCTTATTGAACCATACGTGAATTTCGAACCTGCCCAAAAATCTACCTAAGGTATATTTCTAGAGTGTATCTCGTATCCAAAGGTTTACGTTTTTGCTTGCATACTTTTTTTTAACTAAGCATCTTTTTTTAATATAAACAAAACCAACAGGAAATGGATACTAAGACGAACAACATTTAAACACAAAAGTCACTGACAAACTCGTTATAATAAAACTAATAACATAAATTACTTGAGAACATTTCTAAAATATAGTCTACTCCACTGTGTAAAGAAGCTATGTTTACTTCTTTAAAATATAGTCTACTCCACTGTGTAAAGAAGCTATGTTTACTTCTTTAAAATATAGTCTACTCCACTGTGTAAAGAAGCTATGTTTACTTCTTTAAAATATAGTCTATTCCACTGTGTAAAGAAGCCATGTTTACTTCTTTAAAATATAATCTACTCCACTGTGTATAGAAGCCATGTTTACTTCTTCAAAATATAGTCTACTCCACTCTGTAAAGAAGCTTTGTTTACTTCTTTAAAATATAGTCTACTCCACTGTGTAAAGAAGCTATGTTTACTTCTTTAAAATATAGTCTATTCCACTGTGTAAAGAAGCCATGTTTACTTCTTTAAAATATAATCTACTCCACTGTGTAAAGAAGCTATGTTTACTTCTTTAAAATATAGTCTATTCCACTGTGTAAAGAAGCTATGTTTACTTCTTTAAAATATAGTCTATTCCACTGTGTAAAGAAGCCATGTTTACTTCTTTAAAATATAGTCTACTCCACTGTGTAAAGAAGCTATGTTTACTTCTTTAAAATATAGTCTATTCCACTGTGTAAAGAAGCCATGTTTACTTCTTTAAAATATAGTCTACTCCACTGTGTAAAGAAGCCATGTTTACTTCTTTAAAATATAATCTACTCCACTGTGTATAGAAGCCATGTTTACTTCTTCAAAATATAGTCTACTCCACTGTGTAAAGAGGCCATGTTTACGTCTTTAAAATATAGTCTACTCCACTTTGTGAAGAAGATCTACTTACCTTGTAAAATTCCATGATTTTCCAACTTTTTAATAATACAAATTACTGTCAATCTGCGCCAGAGTAATGCCATGACGCCAAAGGCAGAGTCTATCTACACCAGAGTAGAGCCATGACGCCAATGGTATGACGATAGGTGGAGAAACGCTGAATAACAAACGATACGATGCAGCGCTCTGATACTGGCTTGAAACACTGAGGGAGTTATAATGCATATTTTTTAAGGTATACTGAGCTAGTAAAGGACAATTGACAAAAACTAAACATTACAATGGATGTTTACAAGCAAAACTCATAGCAGGTATCCAATAGCAGCGGCGCACCCAGGATTTTGTCAAGGAGGGGGCCCGGATGAATATACCCTATTCACCACTGTAGAAAATGTTGAATTTTTACCACTCTAAAACTCATGTTTTAAGCATTTCCGGTTCTTAAAAAGTCTCAAATTAAGAATAAATCTGTATTTTTAGGTTACGGAGTAGTAGGTTATTTAATATTTGTCGAAGGTAGCACCTTGGGCGCTTTTACATTTTGATTCCTGTACCATTGACATTTATTGCAGTTGTTTTATTATTTTTTTGCTACTCCCAAAATTATTTTAATCAAACAACACTTTCTAATTACGGTCTAAAGTCTAAGACCATTGACAGCAAAAAACTAATCAACCTTTGAAAAATATTTGGGAAATTTATTGTTATAAATTGATTTGTTGTTTTATACTGTTTGTTTATGCCGGCGCGGCGCATGTGTTCTTTTCTTGTTTCCAACTAAGGATGCAGCGTTTAGAAGATATTGGCCTATATTACAGTCCGTTCATTAGGGCAATTACTGATACGAGGAATTCAATTTACAAGTTTGCTAAAATAACATTTTCTATCACTCGTATTACCCTACACCTAAATTTCAGTTGAAACATAATCGTTTCTAATATAACTTTTAATTTATTTATAACTTTTTATTTTTTGGTCAGGCTAAGGGGGCGCCAGGCGACCTTGACCCTTCCCTTCAGTGCGCCACTGTTAAATAGAAGACATTTTATGAAGAAAACATGTTTTATTAAGTGGAGACTTGGACGCCGATATCAAGAGATCGAAAACCTTTGGACTGAGGGTGTACCACTGAGTTTCCTGGGCGTAAAGGAGTACGAACGTAAAAATCTTGAGGATTGAAAAAAGAAAGATTCTGCTCATAGTAAAAATAACAAACACCCAAATATTTGGAAGACATCATGAGAGAAAAACTGTATGGAGTGATGTAACTAAAATATCCAGGGCTGAGTATTGGGGGAAAGGACTATCGGAAGAAGAATGCATTCCTGGAATATGAATTTGAGGGATCGATTTAGTACGACACCAACCAGTTGTTGAGGCTGCGGTACCAAAAAATGCAAGTTACTTTGATGATTCCCCAACTTAGGAACGAAGAAGACGCCTAAAGCAGAAGAAACTATTTAAAACCAAATCTAAGTTTAGAATTGTTTACCTTAATTCATTTACAAACTAATTTTTACAGAAATACAACATTACACAAATATGTCTTGTGCCGTAAACTGTAATTTCACATTGCAGCTCTCCATATTTACAAATGTTTAGCAGAAGTGCATTCATGACTTCGACATTATCTGATTGTCTGTCAGTTTCAGATGAGGAAAGTACAACGCCAGTCAACAGGAAACATTCTTGAATGAATAATCCAGCGATAAGGAATATTCAGCTAGTTCATAGATTTTCTTGGATTTCGAAATTTTCCTGTTAGGACGTAAATCCCTTGAATTGACATAGATAACTGTTGGAGTAAATACCAAAGTTAGAGAAAAAGCGGATTTTAAATGTTTTTAAGACGAGTAGTACAATTTCTGCTATTATAATCTGTAAACGTTTGTAACAAGTACTTTGAATAATGTACAAAGTACATTATTAATCTGTTTCTATCAGATTAAGGCAAATAGAACTTCCCTGGTCTGGAAGGGATGGGTTACTTTGTGCCTCTGTAACGATGTAACAGCCCTGAACCAGACCAATCATTCACTGTGTTTTTTTCAGATTTAACAACACCTACCAGATTTCCCAATATTCTGCCTTGGACAATTGGTTACGTCACTCCATACAGTTTTCCTCTCTAATATGTGTGTGTTTTTTTTTCACTACGAGCCTAATCTCTCTCTCTCTTTTTTCAATCCTTCTTAAGATCTCTACGTTCGTACTCCTTTGCGCTCAGAAAACTCTCAGTGGTACAGCTCCGTCTCAGAGGTTTTGCAATCTCTTGATATCGGCTCCTAGACGTTAAAGTCTCCACTTCATAGAACAACACCGACCGTATGACTACTCCTGCCACTCACATTACATAACAGCCAGTATGACTACTCCTGCCACTCGCACTACATAACAGCCAGTATGACTACTCCTGCCACTCACACTACATAACAGCCAGTATGACTACTCCTGCCACTCGCACTACATAACAGCCAGTATGACTACTCCTGCCACTCGCACTACATAACAGCCAGTATGACTACTCCTGCCACTCACACTACATAACAGCCAGTATGACTACTCCTGCCACTCGCACTACATAACAGCCAGTATGACTACTCCTGCCACTCACACTACATAACAGCCAGTATGACTACTCCTGCCACTCACACTACATAACAGCCAGTATGACTACTCCTGCCACTCACACTACATAACAGCCAGTATGACTACTCCTGCCACTCACACTACATAACAGCCAGTATGACTACTCCTGCCACTCACACTACATAACAGCCAGTATGACTACTCCTGCCACTCACACTACATAACAGCCAGTATGACTACTCCTGCCACTCACACTACATAACAGCCAGTATGACTACTCCTGCCACTCACACTACATAACAGCCAGTATGACTACTCCTGCCACTCACACTACATAACAGCCAGTATGACTACTCCTGCCACTCACACTACATAACAGCCAGTATGACTACTCCTGCCACTCACACTACATAACAGCCAGTATGACTGCTCCTGCCACTCACACTACATAACAGCCAGTATGACTACTCCTGTCACTCACACTACATAGCAGCCAGTATGACTACTCCTGTCACTCACACTACATAGCAGCCAGTATGACTACTCCTGCCACTCACACTACATAACAGCCAGTATGACTACTCCTGCCACTCACACTACATAACAGCCAGTATGACTACTCCTACCACTCACACTACATAACAGCCAGTATGACTACTCCTGCCACTCACACTACATAACAGCCAGTATGACTACTCCTGCCACTCACACTACATAACAGCCAGTATGACTACTCCTGCCACTCACACTACATAACAGCCAGTATGACTACTCCTGCCACTCACACTACATAACAGCCAGTATGACTACTCCTGCCACTCACACTACATAACAGCCAGTATGACTACTCCTACCACTCACACTACATAACAGCCAGTATGACTACTCCTGCCACTCACACTACATAACAGCCAGTATGACTACTCCTGCCACTCACACTACATAACAGCCAGTATGACTACTCCTGCCACTCACACTACATAACAGCCAGTATGACTACTCCTGCCACTCACACTACATAACAGCCAGTATGACTACTCCTACCACTCACACTACATAACAGCCAGTATGACTACTCCTGCCACTCACACTACATAACAGCCAGTATGACTACTCCTGCCACTCACACTACATAACAGCCAGTATGACTACTCCTACCACTCACACTACATAACAGCCAGTATGACTACTCCTGCCACTCACACTACATAACAGCCAGTATGACTACTCCTACCACTCACACTACATAACAGCCAGTATGACTACTCCTACCACTCACACTACATAACAGCCAGTATGACTACTCCTGCCACTCACACTACATAACAGCCAGTATGACTACTCCTGCCACTCACACTACATAACAGCCAGTATGACTACTCCTACCACTCACACTACATAACAGCCAGTATGACTACTCCTACCACTCACACTACATAACAGCCAGTATGACTACTCCTGCCACTCACACTACATAACAGCCAGTATGACTACTCCTGCCACTCACACTACATAACAGCCAGTATGACTACTCCTGTCACTCACACTACATAGCAGCCAGTATGACTACTCCTGCCACTCACACTACATAACAGCCAGTATGACTACTCCTGCCACTCACACTACATAACAGCCAGTATGACTACTCCTACCACTCACACTACATAACAGCCAGTATGACTACTCCTGCCACTTACACTACATAACAGCCAGTATGACTACTCCTGCCACTCACACTACATAACAGCCAGTATGACTACTCCTACCACTCACACTACATAGCAGCCAGTATGACTACTCCTGCCACTCACACTACATAACAGCCAGTATGACTACTCCTGCCACTCACACTACATAACAGCCAGTATGACTACTCCTGCCACTCACACTACATAACAGCCAGTATGACTACTCCTGCCACTCACACTACATAACAACCAGTGTGACTACTCCTGCCACTCACACTACATAACAGCCAGTATGACTACTCCTGCCACTCACACTACATAACAACCAGTGTGACTACTCCTGCCACTCACACTACATAACAGCCAGTATGACTACTCCTGCCACTCACACTACATAACAGCCAGTATGACTACTCCTACCACTCACACTACATAACAGCCAGTATGACTACTCCTGCCACTCACACTACATAACAGCCAGTATGACTACTCCTGCCACTCACACTACATAACAGCCAGTATGACTACTCCTGCCACTCACACTACATAACAACCAGTATGACTACTCCTGCCACTCACACTACATAACAGCCAGTATGACTACTCCTGTCACTCACACTACATAACAGCCAGTATGACTACTCCTGCCACTCACACTACATAACAGCCAGTATGACTACTCCTGCCACTCACACTACATAACAGCCAGTATGACTACTCCTGCCACTCACACTACATAACAGCCAGTAAGACTACTCCTGCCACTCACACTACATAACAGCCAGTATGACTCCTCCTGCCACTCACACTACATAACAGCCAGTATGACTACTCCTGCCACTCACACTACATAACAGCCAGTAAGACTACTCCTGCCACTCACACTACATAACAGCCAGTAAGACTACTCCTGCCACTCACACTACATAACAGCCAGTATGACTCCTCCTGCCACTCACACTACATAACAGCCAGTATGACTCCTCCTGCCACTCACACTACATAACAGCCAGTATGACTACTCCTGCCACTCACACTACATAACAGCCAGTATGACTACTCCTGCCACTCACACTACATAACAGCCAGTATGACTACTCCTGCCACTCACACTACATAACAGCCAGTATGACTACTCCTGCCACTCACACTACATAACAGCCAGTATGACTACTCCTGCCACTCACACTACATAACAGCCAGTAAGACTACTCCTGCCACTCACACTACATAACAGCCAGTATGACTACTCCTGCCACTCACACTACATAACAGCCAGTATGACTACTCCTGCCACTCACACTACATAACAGCCAGTAAGACTCCTCCTGCCACTCACACTACATAACAGCCAGTAAGACTACTCCTGCCACTCACACTACATAACAGCCAGTACGACTACTCCTGCCACTCACACTACATAACAGCCAGTATGACTACTCCTGCCACTCACACTACATAACAGCCAGTATGACTACTCCTGCCACTCACACTACATAACAGGCAGTATGACTACTCCTGTCACTCACAATACATAACAACCAGTATGACTACTCCTGCCACTCACACTACATAACAACCAGTACGACTACTCCTGCCACTCACACTACATAACAGCCAGTACGACTACTCCTGCCACTCACACTACATAACAGCCAGTATGACTGCTCCTGCCACTCACACTACATAACAACCAGTATGACTACTCCTGCCACTCACAATACATAACAACCAGTATGACTACTCCTGCCACTCACACTACATAACAGCCAGTATGACTACTCCTGCCACTCACACTACATAACAGCCAGTATGACTACTCATGCCACTTCCACTACATAACAACCAGTATGACTACTCCTGCCACTCACACTACATAACAGCCAGTATGACTACTCCTGCCACTCACACTACATAACAGCCAGTATGACTACTCCTGCCACTCACACTACATAACAGCCAGTATGACTACTCCTGTCACTCACACTACATAACAGCCAGTATGACTACTCCTGCCACTCACACTACATAACAGCCAGTATGACTACTCCTGCCACTCACACTACATAACAGCCAGTATGACTACTCCTGCCACTCACACTACATAACAGCCAGTATGACTACTCCTGCCACTCACACTACATAACAGCCAGTACGACTACTCCTGCCACTCACACTACATAACAGCCAGTATGACTACTCCTGCCACTCACACTACATAACAGCCAGTACGACTACTCCTGCCACTCACACTACATAACAACCAGTATGACTACTCCTGCCACTCACACTACATAACAGCCAGTATGACTACTCCTGCCACTCACACTACATAACAGCCAGTATGACTACTCCTGCCACTCACACTACATAACAGCCAGTATGACTACTCCTGCCACTCACACTACATAACAGCCAGTATGACTACTCCTGCCACTCACACTACATAACAGCCAGTATGACTACTCCTGCCACTCACACTACATAACAGCCAGTATGACTACTCCTGCCACTCACACTACATAACAGCCAGTATGACTACTCCTGCCACTCACACTACATAACAACCAGTATGACTACTCCTGCCACTCACAATACATAACAGCCAGTATGACTACTCCTGCCACTCACACTACATAACAGCCAGTATGACTACTCCTGCCACTCACACTACATAACAACCAGTATGACTACTCCTGCCACTCACACTACATAACAGCCAGTATGACTACTCCTGCCACTCACACTACATAACAGCCAGTATGACTACTCCTGCCACTCACACTACATAACAGCCAGTATGACTACTCCTGCCACTCACACTACATAACAGCCAGTATGACTACTCCTGCCACTCACACTACATAACAGCCAGTATGACTACTCCTGCCACTCACACTACATAACAGCCAGTATGACTACTCCTGCCACTCACACTACATAACAGCCAGTATGACTACTCCTGCCACTCACACTACATAACAGCCAGTATGACTACTCCTGCCACTCACACTACATAACAGCCAGTATGACTACTCCTGCCACTCACACTACATAACAGCCAGTATGACTACTCCTGCCACTCACACTACATAACAGCCAGTATGACTACTCCTGCCACTCACACTACATAACAGCCAGTATGACTACTCCTGCCACTCACACTACATAACAGCCAGTATGACTACTCCTACCACTCACACTACATAACAGCCAGTATGACTACTCCTGCCACTCACACTACATAACAGCCAGTATGACTACTCCTGCCACTCACACTACATAACAGCCAGTATGACTACTCCTGCCACTCACACTACATAACAGCCAGTATGACTACTCCTGCCACTCACACTACATAACAGCCAGTATGACTACTCCTACCACTCACACTACATAACAGCCAGTATGACTACTCCTGCCACTCACACTACATAACAGCCAGTATGACTACTCCTGCCACTCACACTACATAACAGCCAGTATGACTACTCCTCCCACTCACACTACATAACAGCCAGTATGACTACTCCTGCCACTCACACTACATAACAGCCAGTATGACTACTCCTACCACTCACACTACATAACAGCCAGTATGACTACTCCTGCCACTCACACTACATAACAGCCAGTATGACTACTCCTACCACTCACACTACATAACAGCCAGTATGACTACTCCTACCACTCACACTACATAACAGCCAGTATGACTACTCCTGCCACTCACACTACATAACAGCCAGTATGACTACTCCTGCCACTCACACTACATAACAGCCAGTATGACTACTCCTGCCACTCACACTACATAACAGCCAGTATGACTACTCCTGCCACTCACACTACATAACAGCCAGTATGACTACTCCTGTCACTCACACTACATAGCAGCCAGTATGACTACTCCTGCCACTCACACTACATAACAGCCAGTATGACTACTCCTGCCACTCACACTACATAACAGCCAGTATGACTACTCCTACCACTCACACTACATAACAGCCAGTATGACTACTCCTGCCACTTACACTACATAACAGCCAGTATGACTACTCCTGCCACTCACACTACATAACAGCCAGTATGACTACTCCTGCCACTCACACTACATAGCAGCCAGTATGACTACTCCTGCCACTCACACTACATAACAGCCAGTATGACTACTCCTGCCACTCACACTACATAACAGCCAGTATGACTACTCCTGCCACTTACACTACATAACAGCCAGTATGACTACTCCTGCCACTCACACTACATAACAGCCAGTATGACTACTCCTACCACTCACACTACATAACAGCCAGTATGACTACTCCTGCCACTCACACTACATAACAACCAGTGTGACTACTCCTGCCACTCACACTACATAACAGCCAGTATGACTACTCCTGCCACTCACACTACATAACAGCCAGTATGACTA
This sequence comes from Prosapia bicincta, assembly GCA_036971475.1. NCBI lineage: Eukaryota > Metazoa > Arthropoda > Insecta > Hemiptera > Cercopidae > Prosapia > Prosapia bicincta. The sequence continues at coordinate 246,518,622 of JBAIZL010000004.1, read as the reverse complement.
CTCCTGCCACTCACACTACATAACAGCCAGTATGACTACTCCTGCCACTCACACTACATAACAGCCAGTATGACTACTCCTACCACTCACACTACATAACAGCCAGTATGACTACTCCTGCCACTCACACTACATAACAACCAGTATGACTACTCCTGCCACTCACACTACATAACAGCCAGTATGACTACTCCTGTCACTCACACTACATAACAGCCAGTATGACTACTCCTGCCACTCACACTACATAACAGCCAGTATGACTACTCCTGCCACTCACACTACATAACAGCCAGTATGACTACTCCTGCCACTCACACTACATAACAGCCAGTAAGACTACTCCTGCCACTCACACTACATAACAGCCAGTATGACTCCTCCTGCCACTCACACTACATAACAGCCAGTATGACTACTCCTGCCACTCACACTACATAACAGCCAGTAAGACTACTCCTGCCACTCACACTACATAACAGCCAGTAAGACTACTCCTGCCACTCACACTACATAACAGCCAGTATGACTCCTCCTGCCACTCACACTACATAACAGCCAGTATGACTCCTCCTGCCACTCACACTACATAACAGCCAGTATGACTACTCCTGCCACTCACACTACATAACAGCCAGTATGACTACTCCTGCCACTCACACTACATAACAGCCAGTATGACTACTCCTGCCACTCACACTACATAACAGCCAGTATGACTACTCCTGCCACTCACACTACATAACAGCCAGTATGACTACTCCTGCCACTCACACTACATAACAGCCAGTAAGACTACTCCTGCCACTCACACTACATAACAGCCAGTATGACTACTCCTGCCACTCACACTATATAACAGCCAGTATGACTACTCCTGCCACTCACACTACATAACAGCCAGTAAGACTCCTCCTGCCACTCACACTACATAACAGCCAGTATGACTGCTCCTGCCACTCACACTACATAACAACCAGTATGACTCCTCCTGCCACTCACAATACATAACAACCAGTATGACTACTCCTGCCACTCACACTACATAACAGCCAGTATGACTACTCCTGCCACTCACACTACATAACAGCCAGTATGACTACTCCTGCCACTCACACTACATAACAGCCAGTAAGACTACTCCTGCCACTCACACTACATAACAGCCAGTACGACTACTCCTGCCACTCACACTACATAACAGCCAGTATGACTACTCCTGCCACTCACACTACATAACAGCCAGTATGACTACTCCTGCCACTCACACTACATAACAGGCAGTATGACTACTCCTGTCACTCACAATACATAACAACCAGTATGACTACTCCTGCCACTCACACTACATAACAACCAGTACGACTACTCCTGCCACTCACACTACATAACAGCCAGTACGACTACTCCTGCCACTCACACTACATAACAGCCAGTATGACTACTCCTGCCACTCACACTACATAACAGCCAGTATGACTCCTCCTGCCACTCACACTACATAACAGCCAGTATGACTGCTCCTGCCACTCACACTACATAACAACCAGTATGACTACTCCTGCCACTCACAATACATAACAACCAGTATGACTACTCCTGCCACTCACACTACATAACAGCCAGTATGACTACTCCTGCCACTCACACTACATAACAGCCAGTATGACTACTCATGCCACTTCCACTACATAACAACCAGTATGACTACTCCTGCCACTCACACTACATAACAGCCAGTATGACTACTCCTGCCACTCACACTACATAACAGCCAGTATGACTACTCCTGCCACTCACACTACATAACAGCCAGTATGACTACTCCTGTCACTCACACTACATAACAACCAGTATGACTACTCCTGCCACTCACACTACATAACAGCCAGTATGACTACTCCTGCCACTCACACTACATAACAGCCAGTATGACTACTCCTGCCACTCACACTACATAACAGCCAGTATGACTACTCCTGCCACTCACACTACATAACAGCCAGTACGACTACTCCTGCCACTCACACTACATAACAGCCAGTATGACTACTCCTGCCACTCACACTACATAACAGCCAGTATGACTACTCCTGCCACTCACACTACATAACAACCAGTATGACTACTCCTGCCACTCACACTACATAACAGCCAGTATGACTACTCCTGCCACTCACACTACATAACAGCCAGTATGACTACTCCTGCCACTCACACTACATAACAGCCAGTATGACTACTCCTGCCACTCACACTACGTAACAGCCAGTATGACTACTCCTGCCACTCACACTACATAACAGCCAGTATGACTACTCCTGCCACTCACACTACATAACAGCCAGTATGACTACTCCTGCCACTCACACTACATAACAGCCAGTATGACTACTCCTGCCACTCACACTACATAACAACCAGTATGACTACTCCTGCCACTCACAATACATAACAGCCAGTATGACTACTCCTGCCACTCACACTACATAACAGCCAGTATGACTACTCCTGCCACTCACACTACATAACAACCAGTATGACTACTCCTGCCACTCACACTACATAACAGCCAGTATGACTACTCCTGCCACTCACACTACATAACAGCCAGTATGACTACTCCTGCCACTCACACTACATAACAGCCAGTATGACTACTCCTGCCACTCACACTACATAACAGCCAGTATGACTACTCCTGCCACTCACACTACATAACAGCCAGTATGACTACTCCTGCCACTCACACTACATAACAGCCAGTATGACTACTCCTGCCACTCACACTACATAACAGCCAGTATGACTACTCCTGCCACTCACACTACATAACAGCCAGTATGACTACTCCTGCCACTCACACTACATAACAGCCAGTATGACTACTCCTGCCACTCACACTACATAACAGCCAGTATGACTACTCCTGCCACTCACACTACATAACAGCCAGTATGACTACTCCTGCCACTCACACTACATAACAGCCAGTATGACTACTCCTGCCACTCACACTACATAACAGCCAGTATGACTACTCCTGCCACTCACACTACATAACAGCCAGTATGACTACTCCTGCCACTCACACTACATAACAACCAGTATGACGGTGTCATCATCCCCTGCGAAGCATCGGAAAACATAGCGGGGAAAGGGAGGTTAAATGTAAGGACATAGAACCCTCTGGAAGCCCATTACATGTTTCCATATAATAGTCTATGATGGAAACGTAGCAACATAGGTTTACGATCGAGTACCTGATATATTCATAGTTTTTTATAGGACTATCTTAGGTTTTTAAGCGTTATTCCTTCTAGGAAATATCATTCTTCTACGAAAAATGATAACGAATGGCGGATGAGATTAAGGAAGACTAAGTAAAGGGCGTAAATATCCCTTGATCCGCGGTACTGGGAGTAGGAAAAATTATACCATCGCGCATGCAGAGTCGCGTATCTGAAGAAGACCTGCTCCCTACCAGCCCCGCATCCATCCCCCTTGTACCAAGAAGAACTTATGCTACTACGTACGGCTAAAAAAAGGACCTAATGATAGCTGGAATTGTGTGTCAAAGACATAATGCCATCCTATCGGACATACTCACTATCGGGCTCATAAATGGGTGTCTCTACCCGCTACACCCCCTTCTAGGAAGAAGGGTAAATAAGGGTTGATAGAGTTAGGTAGGACTAAAGGAAGAGCCTAGTGATCCCTGAAAGTGGGAATATGAAGGAACTATGGCAATAAGTGTGCAAGATCGTTTACCTATAGATCTACCCTCTATCGAGGTTTTAAAGAGGTATCTACAAGGGGGGAATGTGGGATAAAGAGACTGAGGAAGGAACAAGATGCTTCGTGGTAAGAAGAGTATGAATGACTTAATAGTAGTGTGGGAAGGGACGCACAATAGATCTATACCAATTGTTTACCTAGCTCATATACAAATAATGTATTACAATCGATTATCGGACCAAATTTGATAAAACTCATACTTAAATTGACATTAAAGGTTAAAACTATAGACATTTACAAAATTTTTGTTTTAATTTTTCTAGATATTTATTTAGAACGGGCAATTGGGTTTATACACACCACACGTATTTGATTAAAATCAAGTTTTCAGTTTCGATTATTTAATTTATTTCTTGATGAATACAAAATTGTGATAAACTTTTTTGGTCCTCTGTTTACTAAAAACGTTTTCGCCAGTTTGATCTATTTGGTCATTACACAAAGTTTTTATCCAAATTTTTCAAACACCTATACATTTGACCATTCTTTGCCGGGAGTAAACTGTCAGTGCAGACAATCTGTTGATGAATTTACACTCTGATTGACGCCAATTAGAATGTGTGTATTTACAATTGAAAATTTTATAATTTTTTACTGAAGCTATTATCATTTCTTTGAACACTTTTAAGAACTCTAATATAAACATAAGAGCAAATACATTACGTTAATTCTCTCCCTTAACCTCTAAATACGGTAGCCTTAAAAAAGAATTATAAGGTATTCTATACGAAAAATATTCTACACAAGATTTCAGATCTAAAAGAAAGAAATTAATAATACATTATTTTGATATCATAATATCTCCAAGTTGATAACCTTTTCTACACTCCGAAGTTCAAAATTAGATTCCGCCCACACTTTCACCGATCCAAGAGCAGTAGCCAATAAGATAAAGGGTTGTTCACATGACAAGTGCGTAGACTTTACCTAAAGTACGTCACTGTCTCTGAGCGGGTTGTGCTGCATAAAGTGACTGTCAGGGGATCTAGTGATACGTCACGCCAATAGGGGGAGGAGCTAAACTCTCGCCGAAAGGAATCTAGCAGGCAGTGAGAAGAATGGGAGGGAAATTAAAAGGTTTGGAAATGTTCATTAAATACTGTATCAGTAAAACTGGATGAAAAGATTAAAGGACTTAAGGTTGTCTAAGGACGATTATAAAGGTAGATGAGTAACAAAAGAATTAATCTTATCTAAATGGGATTTGTCTATTTAACATCGATCCAGTTGCAGTGTTAATATAGGCTGAATGAAAACTATTAAGGTTAAAAACAATAAAGCTGACAATATTTTCAAATGATTTTTGCAAATTAAGGGTTCAAATTCTAAAATACTAGATCGTACTTAAAATATAATCTACATCTTTGTACTATGAAATCTCAGCTGTGCCCTATATACGTATTAAGGTTGTGGTTCTCGACGTATCAAACTTGAGTCAGTATACTGAACTCAGCGTCTAAAAGGATATAGTCAGAGAACGTGTTGACTAAAAAAAAAGTTCTCTTGCCGTTAATGTTGAAAAGTAAATAGAAACGGGTTTTCTTTTGCCCTTTTCCAAACACTAAGATCCTTCATTGTTGGATTTTCTCTCTGCCGTTGTAATAATGCGTACAATAAAAGCCAACATGATTAGCCAATACTGCAGGCTTGTTTTCTCCCAACAATCAACATGCCATGTCACGAAATCAAGACGATATCGGAAGACATTTCAAATAATCTAAATGGACTGATAATGAACAATGAATGAGCAGGAGATCGAGAGCTTAGTGAGGAATGCACAGAAGAGAGACGACTTTATGTTTCAATAAAATAACCTTCGACCTGCGCACTGGATCTTAGACAATAATGTCAGGAACGAGCGAAGCTTTGTGTTAGCGGGCACTGCAAGAGTAGAGCGAGGCTATTCCCCTCCCCCATTGCCCCTCCCAGGCGGGAACCCGTGTTACCCATCGGCCGCCTGGGAGTCACCCTGCTCAAGCTACTACACGTGTTGAAAACATTTACTCCGTAATATTTCACAGATTTTTGTGTATGTTACTAACGCCTAGTGTCTGTGTTTACTGGGTCGTACTTACTAACCTTGTTGAGACTGGAAGCTTTTTAAAAAAGTATTCTATGATGGCCTTTTACTTTCTTTTCTATTAATTTTTTAAAAAAATTGTTACAAAACAATCTTAGGCCTTACTTTTAGTTATCAAATTTCTTGACAAACAAAACCAAATTCTTACTCAGAATTGGCAAAATCTACAGCGCTTTAAGTAATTTTTCTTTCTTTTCTAAACACCCTTAATTGTAGTTTATAAACACATTAAAGGCATCAGTGAAGACGACTCTGAAGACAATATTTGTCAAACTGCATCATCTTCGTTTTTACCTTTTCTACATATGTTACATTATAAACAAAAAAAAGAGTGACTTTAAATATCACAACTCATAAATGGAGGTTAATATATGATAAAAAGACAAACATAACCTTAATTTACAAAAACACACATAACCCTATAAACTCAATATTAGTTAATAAAACAAGGTGCTATACAGTATTACACTACATTGCTATGTAACTAAAGGTTAGGTTAGATTTGGTGAAAAAACCTCAAGTTTACTAATGTGAGCTAATCACATATGTTTTAACCTGTATGTGTTGCAAGACCAACGAAATGAAGGCCTCTCGTTCATCTCGGTAATCGGTTAGTCCACGTGGACAAACTATTTTTTTTTTTTTTAATAACTAAATTTGTAGCTATATTTTAATATTGGTATAGTAATAGTTACATAGTGGTCATTTCTGAAGGGTTTCTTGATAAATCAGTGAGTAAATAAGCGTAAAGGTTTTTAAAAACCAAGAGTAAAGGAATCTATGTCAAGCATTACCACAAGCGACCACAGTTGTTTCTGTGCTAGCTGATTACCACTGTGAGATCATTACCAATTATTGCTGTGAACAAGGAGGAAAGTGTTAACGTATTTATGAATTGATTACGTCAGATTTCAAAGAAGACGGCCCAAGAATGTAAGAATAAGGGAAACCAATCTGTGGGGAGTATCTAAGGAAAAGTTATTCGGAATAAGAAGCAAGTGTTAGTCACGTACGCGTTAATATTACAAGAACTACAGGAAATGGTATTACGTCGACTGCCCTGACAGAAAACGATATCGCATAGCCTGTGGTGTCTGTGGTTTTCGTAAAACCATAAATTATTTGCTTAAAACTATACTTTGAAAAAGCTGAAGATTTTTTACATGTCTGTTTAAAGGCCAAAATGCCAAGTAACAAAACATTTAAAGGTTTACTACTAGGCTATATAGGTTTTTTAGAATATTAGTCATACTGATTATTATCGCCTATAAATAGGTATTAATATAAGAATAAATTAGCGATATACAGGCTCTAAAGTGACCAGGCGTCCCGTTACGTTTTTCAGACGAGTGTCCCGTTGTCCTGACTTTCCTCCTGGGGGCGCGTATTTGTCCTGTTTTGGCAGATTAGTAATCGGTATAGAACTTTTTAATATTTTTTATAACTATATTTTGAACAGATAAATATTTAATGCTTTTTAACACTAAATTGAAAGTCTCATATAAATGATTTGAAAGTACAAATTCTTAGTACATCTTATCGCGTAGATTCATGGGGTACAAGAATCCAGAGGTTTAACCCGGACCCATACCACGGGTCTGGAGTTATTCATTCCATACTCCAAAACCACCCAGGAGGGACTCCGTTTTGATCTTCTAGAAAACTAGTCTCCTTAGATATAACTGAAAACGCCTATTCCACCACAGTCATAGGGATAGGCTTAAGTCATAATCCTGTGTATTGTATGAAGGATAACTTTAGGCTCACGAGGAAATGACCTTGAGGAAGTTAGGTTCAAAGGTTGTGGTCAGTAAATTTGTTTCGGAGTTGCTGAGAAATCAGTAATAGTGTTTTTTTGAAAAGTAAATAGATAAATATGTGTTTAAAGAAAACAAATATTTCTATCGCAAGAACGTTTTATAGTAGAGGCTAATTTAAGGTACAATTGTAATAATATAGGCCTGTTCACTGAACTTTCTTTTACACGTAATTACTGCTTTCTTTAAATTAAGAAAAATTAAGATTCTATGCGAATTAGAGTAAAAATTTAGTTTAAAAAATAATTTTACATCCGAATTATTTATAATTAATTATTTTTCGGTTAAGATCTTCTTAATATTCATTTATTATTATTTTCTTGTTTTAAAGAGATCAGCCCGTATCACTTTTATCTCCTGTCAAGGGATAAGGTAGGGATACAAAACCCCTCTGGTAAAGGATAAAGGTAGGATCAAGTGTGCAGTGTCGCGTCCCTGAAATAGACTTATTCTAGAATAAGGAAGTAAAGACTGCATCACTTCCTAGGGGATTTCCATGTACTCCTAGGTACGAATAAATAAATGACGTCGACTAATCATCCTTTGGTATTAGGAATAGGCGAGAATCAGGGCATCGCACCTGATGTTGATCTGCTCTCTAGTGGCGTGAATAGGGATGTTAAAAAACAGGAGTGTTCGTCTACCTGTTATCTGGACCAGACACTTACGTGCCAACCAAGAGGGTTCGGAAGAGTTTAAGAGGGATAGGCAGGGATAAAGTAGGCAGAAGAATCTCCCTATTGTAAGACAGAATACACGACTTCGCGTGATGGTAAAGGATTTTCTTCCAGTGCTCTAACAAAAAAAGAATGGAAAGAATTTAAATGCCTTTAGCACAGCCTATAAGTTACACAAACTCCTATAATACGTAATCCAAACTGTAATGCAAAGAGAAAGAAGTAATTGGCACCAATAAAACCAGGGTAGTCTGTCCCTTGCAGCGATATTTTTGGAACAGCTTTTCCTCGTTAGCTTCAGAACGCTTTATCTTCGTTACCCTTTTGTCGACGGGCGAAACTCGCAGCGTGTTTGTTCTCCCGACAGAGCGCAGCACAGCGACATAAATAACATTCCTCTGTAACTGGAACCGACGGATTCCAAATATAAATCATGACAACAATGCAACAAATCATATTTGACACGAGGGGCGGGCTTTGGTATCAGGTGGATGTTTGCAGTACTTGTTGCAGGTAGGTCAATAATGATATGTATGTTATACACGAGGTCTTTAAACCTGTTGGACTAATGAACGCCAGGAAAGAAATAACAAGGACGGGAGAGGAAGTGTAAAAGAGTGTAAATCATCCTGCTGTTGCAAACTCACGAAACGCATTTTGTTTGTTTGTTATTAAAATAAAGAGTTATTGTCAGAATGAAATGGAGCCAACGAACTTTACCCAAAATTTCCAACTTTTCCAACGCTTACAAAATATATTTCATTACAAATGTCAAAAAAAAACTAAATAAAGAGGAAAGAAGAATCAAGATTAAGGGGATATGAATAGTAAATATTAAGAAGAAATAAATAGTAAAGATTAAGGAGAGATAAACAGTAAAGAAAAAAGAGAAATGAACAGTATACATTAAGGGCGATATGAATAGTAAATATTAAGGAAAAATGAAAAGTAAATATTAAGGAGAAATGAACAGTAAAGATTAAGGAGAAATGAACAGTAAAGATTAAAGAGAAATGAACAGTATACATTAAGGGCGATATGAATAGTAAATATTAAGGAAAGATGAAAAGTAAATATTAAGGAGAAATAAATAGTAAAGATTAAGGAGAGATGAACAGTAAAGATGAAGAAGAGATGAACAGTAAAGATAAAAGAGAAATGAACAACAAAGATTAAGGAGAAATGAACAATAAAAATGAGAGAAAAATGAACAGTATATATTAAGGAGAAATAAAAAGTAAATATTAAGACTAAATGAACAGTAAAGATTAGGGAGACTTGAGAAAGAGAAATGAACAGTAAATACAAATTACGAGATACAGTATAATGTCAGCTGGAATAGAAAAATTCCTGACATACGTTGAACTATCCTAGTGGAAAGAACAGCAAGCTGCTATCAGAGTTAACGCATTGCTTACACCGAACGCCAAGCTGCTTACTAGGACCAGTGTATTACGGCACTCGTGTTGACGTTATAGTCTCGCTTTTAAATGCAACTTGGAATGACATCTAAACCAGAGAATTATTGTAAAGCGTAGAAAACTGGGTCTATCTTCAGTACGTAGATCATCTGACAGCTCGGGAGTTCACGATATGCGAAGTAAGTGTGACTTGAAGTAACGGGCTAAGACCAACGATTATTTATAAAAATTGGGTATTTTTTTGTAAATATTATTTTATATTATGTATAACTTTTATTTCAATAATTTTAATCTGTCAAACGTTATTGAATCAGCACCCTAATTCACCCTGGATTTGTTCACAAGACTAGTTTTTCCAGACCTTGATATTAAGAAGATGTCAAATGTAGGTATAAACTCAGTTATAAATCGAAGTTATGTGGAAATCTTCCAAATATCTGGGGGTGGTGACAGCCGAGTTAGAGAAGTGACAAACGCAGAAGAAATAAGAAACGTTGAACAGAAAGAAGAAAGACCCGAGGAACATGTGACGAGGTTACAAGATAGTGTAGAAGTCAGATAATTCTTTATTTACACTGGAGTACACTAGCGAATTAACTTCATGTTCACACTTAATGTGAGACTAGTTATCGACCTAGACACGGACACTTTGAACTATTTCTATTTACTCATAGTTACGTTTGCATCCTCAGTTCCTCTGTTACTGAACCAAGTTTTTGTTTACAAATGACAAAGGTTTCTAAAGATATCTGACACTTTTACTCACAATGACAGTATGCGGTAACGGCAACTTGAAGGATAGATCAGATTTGGATATTTATTTCTCCATTAATGAGAGTTTTAAACAACAAACTATCTAAAGTGTTAAAGGTTACTCATCGAAGAATCTGCTAACTCTTATCAAAGACAGGAAGTTCTTCAGATGTGCTCGGTACAAGGCTATTTGCATCGTAAACATTCTAAGCTTATCAAAACAACTTTTATTGCTCATCGTCCACTCAACGCAACGTAAAGCGAGCTATTAATATGCAAATTAAATATGTTATGATCATCATTAAAATGTGGATTTAACAAACAATATTTATAATTAAACAATTATAGCCTACGTATGTTACTAAATCAAAGTTCAAACCAAAAAGCTCTTCTGAATAAAAAAACATAAAAATTAGTGGTTGTAAAAGAGGTTTTATTTTATTAAGCAAATTGAGAATCAGTGAGCAGAACGACTTTGGTCTGAAAGATCTAAAGAATCGAGATTCTCAAAGTGAATCCTTGAAGAACACCCTAGCTTTTATATCGCTGTAGAGGAATAAGTTGCATGCAGAGCATTGAGGTCTGAGGGGGAGAAACTTAGAAAAACAGAAGTAAGAGAAAAGCTATATATAAAAAGTACCTAACTAAATGAATACCTGATTGCTCACTTGCTGAAGCGTTTCTAAACATTCGTTCCTTTCACGAAACTAACCCTCTACTCATAGAGAAAAGGTTTCGTCAGTTAAATTTACTATAAGTTAGATAAAGTGCGAGATGAAAACTTGAGAAAACAAATGAATGTAAAACAATCCCTAAATGAAGAATTAGAAACATGAACACTACTTAGATATGGGCAAAGATGAACGAGACACGAATAACACTGAGGGCTTGGAAATGGAAACCAAATAAAAGAATAAAGAGCGTTCTAGATTGAAATGGAACAAATAAATGAAAATGGTGATGGGAAAAAGAAATGGGGAAATGGATGTGGTAATTTGCAAATATATGCTGTGCAAGACCTTAGCATGCAAGGTCTAACAGAATCAGTTATGCCCACACAGGACCAAGTCCCAAGTCTGTCAGTCTGTATAAAGCCAGAAAATGTGGATTGAGATCCGATTGCACTACCTGGACCGAACTAATCAGATAATGAAAATACTGAAAATCTGGTCGTGGCCTGGAAGGTTCTATTGGTCCTGAATAGTTCTGTTAAAGCGGTAGGAAGCGTAGTGTGTGGTTGGTGCTCGTCTCTTCTCAGGGGCCAGTAGACTTTACAATGAGGTCGCGGTTGGATTCTTGAGACGAGGATTCAATATGCTTGATAGTAGATATCTAAATGCGCATCTATCTGTATTTCTTTAGGGCTTGGAGATAAGAGCCTAGAGGGTAGGTGTTCCAAGTACACAATCTTCTTATTTTCACCAGCTTTCTTTCTTCTAACATTTTTACACAAAACACATACGATTCAATACAGTCTGTAAAAGTATCCTTAATCATTAGAGGATTGGAAAAACCATAATTTTCCTCATTATGGAACTACTTTGTGTTCTTTGACAAGAAGGTTAGGTACTCCTTGTCACACTTCTTCTTTTCACCATCTTTCTTTCTCTTCTTCATTTTCCCGCAAAACACTCCGGCTGATAGGTAGCAAGTAAGTAACTAAAGAAAAGGCTAGACTCTTATGAATGGATTAGGTGTTACGGAATTTTAACTGTGACAAAGAGAGCTTACCCAGAAGAATTATAGAGATATAAATAGTGGACAAGAAAAGTAATTGGTGCGACAGAAAACTATTATAGTCTGGTACCGTGTTGAAAGATTTATAAAACAATATAAATAGAGCGGTAAATATTTCACGAGAATGAGCGAGTTACACAGAAAAAAATTCAGAAAGAAGGAAGTGGAAATTGAAGAGAACAAGAAAAGAGTGAACATTAAGAAGGAAACGAGAGGGGAAATGTAAAAAGGGAGATAAAATGACGTTGATATGAACTAGCTCATAATACTTCCCAATCTGCCCTTTGTGCAACAAAGGAGATGAAAAACCGAGCACCTGGTTGTATATGGGGCTCTGGAAGAGGATGAGGACAGAGTAGAGGACTGGTAAGGCTGTTTGGACGTCACAGCATCTAATAAGCAAGGACGGGCGTTGGATAGAAAAAGAAGCTTTTCCAAGGAATTACTTGTGTGTATTTTTAAACTTCAAGTCACAAATACTCCTGAGATGTCGTACAGCTTGCTTATATTACAGTAGCCTATCCACCAATAGGTTAGTAAAAAACAGATTTGGCTTTCTATTACGCCAATAACTAACGACTTCAACACGCTGTAGATACGTCAATTTGCAGTTTCAAAATTGTGACAAATAAACTTTAAGAAAGAGTATATAAATATTCAGCTTAAGCACTGAAAATAACCAAAACTTGAAAAATTCCACACTTCTAATATTTAACTTTGAAAATATTAATTGGAAAATAGACGGAGTTGTATCAAGTCTAGAAAAGGGAGTTTTAGAAAGAGATTTAACGGGAAAATTATTAATAAGGTTATTGAACAAGGTATTTCAACAGGTTTAAAATGAAATCGGTAAAACTTATACTACATAATTTTGAAGAAAATTTTGTTTTATTTATAAATCCTACGAGCGTTGTGCTCCATCTCCGGATGCCTAATTTCCATTCCTCTCTACTTAACAGTAAGTTTTACAGTTTCTTTTTCTTAGTTATTTTTGAAACAACGCCTTTTGTTGGCTCTGTTACTTCTCTCCATCAGGGGTCGGTTAAGCATCTTTTTTTACATAATTTTTACGGAAGAGCCTGTCACGTAGATTTTCACTGTCCAATCTTGCAAGTCTGCGCAATGGGCAGGTTTCATAAACAACGAGGCCAATGTGGAGGAGATGAACCGGCAGGCAGTTATCCCCTGTGGCTAAGTGGGAGCGAACCACAGCTTCCCTTCTTCCCATGGTAGCACAGATATCCTGAGGTTAGTCCCATTGTAGCAAGGGTCTCTCACATTCTGTCTGTGCTCAAAATCTTCAGAGTTCTATGATTGGGGTTGGTGACTCTAGTACCTATCAAGTATCTTGGCTCTACTTAAAGTGAGTGGAATATTTGACTAGACGCGCTATCGCCATGGTTCCGTAAATGGAGAACGGCGGTCAACGATGGCAAGTCAGAAGCGATATGGTTCACTAGAAAATATCGGTCGCAGACCGGAGCCATCACTCTCGACGGGGGGGTCTATTGCATGGAGGACCTCAGTCAAATGCCTTGACGTCATCCTCGACAAGCGCTTATCCTTCTCATGCCACGTTAACTCCATCCTATCCAAAGGGATAGCTTAAAGTTATTCCCCCTCCTGTTCCACCACAGTCCTCTACCTTTAAAAGTAAAATACCTCATCTACCTTATGCTTATCCGTCCTGTCATCACCTACTCCGCTCCAGTCTCGTGGCCACTTTGCACCAAAACATCCAAGAAACGTCTCGAAGCCTTCCAGGCACGATCGCTGAGGTTCATCTCTAACTCCTTCTTCCTCACAAATCAAAACATTCGTCAATCCTTTCATGCTGCTACCCTGCCCGACTTCATACGTTCCCTCTCTGCAAAACTCTTCGGCACAGCCGAAAGCTCCAAATACCCTCACATATGGAACACCAGCTATATTTCTGGACCCCTCCCATCTTCCGCCCCCGTCCCAAAATCCTCCTTGACCCCCCAGAACACTATTTTTAACGCACCCCCATCTCTTTTACTTCACTCCGTCCTCTAAGCTATTTACACATTACTACACTCTTGTGTCACAACATCCGTTTTACACACATGTTTACAGCATGTGCAGAATTGTAAATGTCATTTAAAAAAAAAATGTCAGTCAGTCCCAAACCTAATAAATATACGTTGACCCCCACCATAAAACCCGGATCCGTCCCACCCAATAAAACGTCCTGCCGTGCAGAAACACCTCCTCAGCCCTAACCAAAAAGCCCTGATCCCATATTCCTACCCGCAGCCAGTATCGCGCGACAGACGCTGCAAAACCTCGGGAGCCACCATACCCCCTCCTTCTCTGGCTGACTGGTAGGGCTGACTCAGCTCCTTACTTGGCCTTAATGTTAGCTTATTTATTCTCAGGAATTCCTACGTCACTGAGTACCAATTGTATCCACCCAGTTGAGATGGGTTCTGCCAGTCAAGTGCGCTACTGGATTCTTTTCAAGCACTCATTACTACGTAGGCCTATATGATTGCTATTTGTACTTGAAAATCATTAAAATTATTATATTCCTTAAACAATATCGGGTGGTTACCCCACCTCCTTTTATATGGTTTGGTAGTGAAATATCGATCGTTTTATGATTTCAGTATTAGAAGATTCCTTTGTCATGTTACTACAAGAACATATATTCTTTGCTGATCTGCTATCCACGTAATTTTTTATCTATTCTATTCCTTGTTCCAACATGTGATTTAATTTCTTCAACTAGAGTATAGATTTTCCGTCACTGATATCATGCATTTTTCATTAACTTACAAATTTGAATTTAAGCTAAGTGATTTGTCTGGAGACCAACTCCAGTCACTTTACAAAAAATTGTGGAATGTAATGATATAGATACTGAAAATAATTAATTTAAAATTAGAATACGAAAGTGTAAAAATTCCAGTACGAAATAATGCAACTTGTTTCAACAACAAGGTGAACGTGCTGCACATAGAAGAAGCAAACTAACTGTCAGGAGTGGGGACTCGTATATGGTCCTTTGTGACTAAAAAACGCTTCAGTGCTAGACAAGTAAAGCTAACTGCGAGTAAAGGTAGTTCCTAAGTGATGAAATATCCGAGTCTAGCCTTAACAAGACTGGTATAAGTTTAAATAAAAGTAATTTCATAGCGTACTCATGTGTGTATTAAAAGAGCACCTGGCCTCGAACTACTGAACGTCACGTCGTTCCTGTTTCAGTTATGCTGGCATCTTCATGTCTGACTATATTTATACCCTCCAACGCACCCAAATAACAACCACCCGAACGCGCATTCACACGAGTGACTCACGAGATGTTTTCGAGACAGACGGAACGCTCTTGTGATTGACTGGCCGCAGAAAAGGGCAATTCAGGTAGCGCGCCCGTCCTGCCTAGCCTTGTTCCCGGCCTTAATAAATACTAATACGTATGCAAATAACGCCTGAGCATCTCTGAGACGCTGAGAAACTCTCTCACAGATGGAACAAACCTTGACAACATAGAGATGTTATTCCAGGTGGGTGCGTTTGTTACTTAACCCTTGCTAAGCCCGTTCGGCGCGTGACCCTTAACTAATCTGACTTACCAGCGGGTTTCATGTAGGCCTACTCCATTCTTTAGCTATTTTTCTTTCTGTATGTGATCTTTGGAAACCAGGTAGTTATTCATTCAATTAAACACACAAGAATTTACCAGAGAATTATCTCAAGTTTTACAAGTACTGTATGATGAGACTACTGTAGTTAGGGCTAGATACGGAGGGTTAAACCTCTTCTATTCACAAATAGACACGTTTACCCTTAGTTCTTGACTTACTTAAACAATTTTGGTGTTTCCAAGGACAGGATGTTAGTCAACACCTCTGATGGTTAGTCGTTTATTCCGTCTCCAGACGTTTGCATACAATATCGCTTTCTTCACAATATTGCAAAGACGAATTTCGTACGAAATATTTAAAAACATCTTTTACTTTCTATTCTAATGTACAATTAATTATTTTCAGTGACTTTATTACATCTGCCATTTTTAAATAAAGTGAGCAGATTCAGTGGCGGTTCGTTGCGCAACCCCCAAACCAAAGATAAATAGAAAAAAAATATTTAATATTAAGAATTATGTACATTGTTATGAGCAATTATTCACAAATTACCATGCTCCATCGTTATAAATAATAATAAAAACGTCAGAACCGCAGCGACCGTGTGACCATTCACTCAGTCGCAGACAATCTCGTTCGGCCTGGTTGCAGGGAAACATGCAACACCCAGTGACGTCACTCCTAATAAAGAAAAGCATTAGAAGGCCCAGATAGACTGAAACCACTAGGCAGTGCCTTAAGACTCCTTAGGTTGCACACAGACTGCAACCTTGGGAGTAAGATCGTCTTCGTCCGAAAAGACTCATCTTTCTTTACAAGCTTCCTTTACACATGATGTGTACTGGATATATGCATTACATGACCGTACAAGAAAATACCTTAGGTCCCTTCGCATACAAGCCATGATTCTCCTCATCTCCCCCAATAAGAAAAACTACCCCCTAAAACTACCCATGGTCTCCTACATTCCTAAGGACGAAGATATCAACACTCCTAATAATTAAGCCTGTATTTAAAAATCTAATTGTTGTGTATACTGTAGTGATATTTAAAATTACCACTCAATACTACATTTTCTTGCCTAGGAATTATTCAGGGTAAGAATGTATTACGAATAGTCAATAAATAGGGAGAACAAAATAGTATTTTCCAGCCTGGATAAAACTTAAGCAAAGATAATAACGTGTGCAAGTTCGCATACAGTAAAACAGATAGAGCAAGGGTGGTATAAAAGTACGGTCTATAGCAGGCATCCTCACTACGCGGCCCGCATGCGGCCCTCGGG
This sequence comes from Prosapia bicincta, assembly GCA_036971475.1. Taxonomy (NCBI): domain Eukaryota; kingdom Metazoa; phylum Arthropoda; class Insecta; order Hemiptera; family Cercopidae; genus Prosapia; species Prosapia bicincta. The sequence continues at coordinate 246,501,446 of JBAIZL010000004.1, read as the reverse complement.
ACGATTTTTTGCGGCCCTTAGACGGTTACGATTGAAGTCAAAATATTTTATACCTTAAATAAATATTATATTTATTTACTGAGTGTTTTGAAAATCTGTCGTTGTTTTACTAAACTTAATTAATTACTCAAACTACTGAAGTTAAAAACCCCGCCCGCTGTATCTTTGCCTCGGGCTTTACTGAAGTTTAGCAAGCAATAGTATCGGCAACACCGCAACGCAACGCAACTTAACGTGTGACGGTGGAGACGTGCAAAAGGTAGGTAAGAAAGAAGGCACTGCCTTATGTTTGATATGTCGTGAAACTGTACCATTTCGCTTGGTAGAAAATCCATGGGCAATGAAACCAGCTAATGTAGCTCAAGTTTGTAAAAAACAAGTACAGATCTAGGCCAACAAGTGAGAATGTTGAGAACATTTTAAGAATTTCAGTTTCTTCCCAACCTGCCAACATGGATGCCATATTAGAGGACTGTGAAAGATTTCGCCCATCAACGTCAAAGAATTAACTAAGTAAAAAAAAGACATTTTCAAGCTTTTTTATGCGCAAAACAGTATATTTATGTTGGTAATGTAATAAACGTATGTTATAATCATATTGTTTGTCAGTTATTTAGTGCCTCTTGTACTTGCGGCCCTCAGGAAAATTTTATGCATAATTTTTGGCTCTCAAAGTATTCCTAGTGAGGACCCCTGGTTTATAGGAATCATCGCGCGGCCAAGGTACACCTTAGGTTTATAGACAGTTTAGTTTCTAATTCTGCCCCTGCCTGATCCTAGTTTTCTTGAACGTTTCACAGTGTTGAATAATTATATTTTATATATCTGTTCCAATAAATCTTCGTTAATCTGCAAAAACAGTTTTGAAACTGATCGCAGTAAATTGAGATTCTCGCACGTGTATAAAATAACACTTTTTCACGACCATGTACCAAACCTCTTAAATACAAAATGTTTGTAGAAACGCTTTTACACTAAATGCGTGATTTTCCACTGTAAATTTTCTAATCTGACCCAATTTCTTCAAATCGTGAATATTTTTACAAGTAGGCCTATAAGTTCAAAATTCGAAGTCAGTTGAAATAACGTTACTTGTAGGTCTAGTGTCTATTTCGTTTAAATTCGACTGTGTTTTTCACACAAAATACGATTAAAACAGTTTGTCTACTTAAGTGAAATACAAACCTGAGGTAGCGACGTTTAACTTGCAAAGTACAGTGCATTCTTTACCGAACTAATGTTTTTAGAAAAGCTACTAGAACGCGGAGACTTGAATGATGGGTCAAGATGAAGGTGGTGATCACCGATACCTGTCTGAAATCCGTTTACATGTTCAAACATGTATGCATTCTCTAGCTTTCTCAAAAGATGTCTGCTGTACTTTACAGTGGTTTTGTCCTTCCTGTAAGTAATGTTCAAAACTTGAATCTACTGTAGATGAAAAAATATAGTTATTATATGTCACAGGTTTTAGACAAATTGGGACCGAATCTATCCTCTTTGACCCTATTGGAGCATTTACAAATCCCTGATTGATAGATTTATGTTTTTACAATTTATTGTGGGGTTTAAAAAAAATTAATTTGATCATTATCTACACCGTAACCTACTGTTGTTTTGGAATTAGTTTTATTATTCTTAGCGAAGATTAAATACAAACAATTTAATCTAACCTAACTTGTATAATTTGTTTTGATTATTATCCACTACGTAGGATGTGATAGGATTACAAATATAGACAGGATTAAATGAATAACACAAAACTCTTTGCTGTGAGACAGGCCTACTGCCTACGTTCACGTCCCATGGTCGTATAGCCAACGTAGGGCAGTCATAAATAAATTATTTCCAATAGCCAAGAACCAAAAAATTTTATAACTTGTGTTTAATAGAAAAATATAAAAAAAAAACAGTAACGAAAAAAAATTAAATATTATTCACTTATTATTATTTGTCCAATTTAGCACTTATTATTCAAAAAGTCCTATTTGGTGTTATTGCCATGTGTTACTTATATAAAAAATCAACAATATAGACTAATATTTAAAAGAAGCACATTAAATATACGACCTGTAATTAAACTAGAATTAATTTGTAAACTCATATTAAAATTTTGTAGAAACTTTATGTAAGCTTGCCACGTGAGCCATGATGATTCCCACTTCCAGTTCCCAGGATATCCAACCTCGGTACCTATCTCTCCGACACATGTCCCCGATAGAAACGATTTGCATGCTGTAACCCTCCTTAATCACCCAAAACAGAGGCGTTTCATGGCCTACCCTGAGCCTACCAATGAATCAGCCTCTTTTCCACAGTCGTCAAAGAAGGTTAAGATGCTGTTATTATAAAAAGAAGGTTTTTTGTATATAATAAATAAATTCATTGGTATTCACTGTAACTCTAAACATTTGTAAAATAAATTGTAAACTAATTCTAATAATTTATTACAATAATTTATTAAGCCTATAACAAAAAATAGCATTTACAGTAGAACCTCTCTAATTCGTCACCTTCTGTAACTCACCACCGTATTTGTCATAGTAATAACAAGCATCGTCTGCATTGTCACGTAGTATAGGCGCCATCAGAAAAGAATTCGTTAGTACAAAAGAAAATTACTGACGTTTTTAAAAAATAAAACGTAAATGGGTTTAATACGCTGTATTTTTTTCTTGCTAGTGTTATTATTCTTTAAAGGCTCTGTAATATGCTTTTTCTGTCTTTTATGAAAGTAGAGTAACCTACTGTATTTGTAATTACGCACTGTACTCCAGGCTACTAGTGTTTTATAGTGTTGTTGATATTTTCGGCCGACATAAATCTTGTAAGTAGGCCTACAACATTAATTACATTACATACCTATTTACGTATTTATGTGTTATTTTCAGCACAATTACATGTTAATTTCACGACTTACGCAATTTGTCTTTTCCTCGAATTTGTCACCTTCTCGGTCCCGAACGTGACGTGTTAGAGAGGTTCTACTGTACATATATAATTTTACAAATGAAGAGGGAAAAAGATGAATGTTCATTCAAATGGATTTATTTTGAGAAAACAGAAATTTAATTTTTCAAGACCCGTATTTAGTAAAGTACGCAATAAAAATATTTTAGATTGCAATAACTTTGTAACCCTCTCCTTTTATGCGTACAAAGATTAGATTAGAAGATTCTACGTGTTATAATGTGTAAGAAATAACCTTAACCTAGCTATCTAAAGAAATGAACCCTCATATTTTCCCCCTGGTCACTTCAAATGCTATAGCAATCTTACTTTGTTATAAATCATTACAACAATGTATAACAATTGGGCTATATTGATATAAATCTTTGTATAAAAAAATAAACTTATATAATGCTCAAAGTAGAAACCTTTCATGTACGTTCCGGTAAAATGATCGAATTTTATTGATCGGAGAATAACATGCATCGACTTAAGATCGATGTTAGGCCTAATAATTTCGAAGTCATTGTGACGATTGCTTAAAATAAGCTATGCAAAATTATCAAAATTAGATAAGGAAAGTTTAAATTAATTTCAGGGCTAAATGTAACTGATAGGAGATGGTAATAGTTTGGCTTTTGCTTTGTAAAACAATTTTCCAGCCACGAAATGCAATATAACGAAAGGCTAGTCGATAGTTTTAACGCTGTTGATTTCTGAGTTATTTGAAAAATTGTGGATGCCGATTTCCAAAAATATTTGAAAAATATAGGCAACAAAAATAATTACATTTAAAATTATAAAGGTATTTGAATGTCGGAAGATAATTGAATAACTGGAAATGGTTACTCTGCCAACCCCGTGACTATGGAAAGCACCAGTCTCTGATTGATCGAGAGCGTTGATGTGTTATAAAGCAATTTTTAACTTCACTGAAAATACCATTTTTATTTCAATCCTCCTGTATAATCAAATTTTAAAAAATTACGGGGCATGGATTTCAATAAAAGAAAATAATATTTCAGGTCTACCGGCAGATACAATCAAATTAGCAATATTAAGTGTACACTTTAGACTATAAAGATTCGGACTTCGAATGCAAACATCAGGCTACTGGCCGCAGATATGTTAATGTAGGAGGATGTTTCAGCGCTGAAAGAGACATCACTACAATATTTAGCCTCACTTCAACAACATGCCCATTATGAAAATTCGACTGTAAAATATTTTTGTAAAAAATTATGAACAATTTATATCCGTATATTTATATGTTTTGAAATAATCACCAGACAAATTTCGTCCGTAAATCCTGACTCACGCCACTGTCTAGATGTGGAGATCTAGGAATGCAGATGGACAGAAATTAATGTTTGCCTTGTAGTAGCAGATACGGTTGTGTCTAAGCATACACCTGCCGGCAAGTATAAACAAGTCACTGACATCTAGATTCACACCTCTGTCTCCTTTATCTAGGAATGTAGACGGACAGACAACAACGTTTGCGATGTCATAGAAGACAAGGTTGGGTCTGCACATACGTCTTCCAACACGAATAACAATGGTACCCAACCACTGCCTAATAGATTCACACCTGCGTCTTGTTACGGATATCTAGGAATGTAGACGGTCAGACAACCACGTTTGCGATGTCATAGAAGACAAGGTTGGGTCTGCACATACGTCTTCCAACACGAATAACAATGGTACCCAACCACTGCCTAATAGATTCACACCTGCGTCTTGTTACGGATATCTAGGAATGTAGACGGACAGACAACAACGTTTGCGATGTCATAGAAGACAAGGTTGGGTCTGCACATACGTCTTCCAACACGAATAACAATGGTACCCAACCACTGCCTAATAGATTCACACCTGCGTCTTGTTACGGATATCTAGGAATGTAGACGGTCAGACAACCACGTTTGCGATGTCGTAGAAGACAAGGTTGGGTCTGCACATACGTCTTCCAACACGAATAACAATGGTACCCAACCACTGCCTAATAGATTCACACCTGCGTCTTGTTACGGATATCTAGGAATGTAGACGGTCAGACAACAACGTTTGCGATGTCATAGAAGACAAGGTTGGGTCTGCACATACGTCTTCCAACACGAATAACAATGGTACCCAACCACTGCCTAATAGATTCACACCTGCGTCTTGTTACGGATATCTAGGAATGTAGACGGACAGACAACAACGTTTGCGATGTCATAGAAGACAAGGTTGGGTCTGCACATACGTCTTCCAACACGAATAACAATGGTACCCAACCACTGCCTAATAGATTCACACCTGCGTCTTGTTACGGATATCTAGGAATGTAGACGGACAGACAACAACGTTTGCGATGTCATAGAAGACAAGGTTGGGTCTGCACATACGTCTTCCAACACGAATAACAATGGTACCCAACCACTGCCTAATAGATTCACACCTGCATCTTGTTACGGATATCTAGGAATGTAGACGGACAGACAACAACGTTTGCGATGTCATAGAAGACAAGGTTGGGTCTGCACATACGTCTTCCAACACGAATAACAATGGTACCCAACCACTGCCTAATAGATTCACACCTGCGTCTTGTTACGGATATCTAGGAATGTAGACGGTCAGACAACAACGTTTGCGATGTCATAGAAGACAAGGTTGGGTCTGCACATACGTCTTCCAACACGAATAACAATGGTACCCAACCACTGCCTAATAGATTCACACCTGCGTCTTGTTACATATATCTAGGAATGTAGACGGTCAGACAACAACGTTTGCGATGTCATAGAAGACAAGGTTGGGTCTGCACATACGTCTTCCAACACGATTAACAATGGTACCCAACCACTGCCTAATAGATTCACACCTGTGTCTTGTTACGGATATCTAGGAATGTAGACGGACAGACAACAACGTTTGCGATGTCATAGAAGACAAGGTTGGGTCTGCACATACGTCTTCCAACACGAATAACAATGGTACCCAACCACTGCCTAATAGATTCACACCTGCGTCTTGTTACGGATATCTAGGAATGTAGACGGACAGACAACAACGTTTGCGATGTCATAGAAGACAAGGTTGGGTCTGCACATACGTCTTCCAACACGAATAACAATGGTACCCAACCACTGCCTAATAGATTCACACCTGCGTCTTGTTACGGATATCTAGGAATGTAGACGGACAGACAACAACGTTTGCGATGTCATAGAAGACAAGGTTGGGTCTGCACATACGTCTTCCAACACGAATAACAATGGTACCCAACCACTGCCTAATAGATTCACACCTGCGTATTGTTACGGATATCTAGGAATGTAGACGGTCAGACAACAACGTTTGCGATGTCATAGAAGACAAGGTTGGGTCTGCACATACGTCTTCCAACACGAATAACAATGGTACCCAACCACTGCCTAATAGATTCACACCTGCGTCTTGTTACGGATATCTAGGAATGTAGACGGTCAGACAACAACGTTTGCGATGTCATAGAAGACAAGGTTGGGTCTGCACATACGTCTTCCAACACGAATAACAATGGTACCCAACCACTGCCTAATAGATTCACACCTGCGTATTGTTACGGATATCTAGGAATGTAGACGGACAGACAACCACGTTTGCGATGTCATAGAAGACAAGGTTGGGTCTGCACATACGTCTTCCAACACGAATAACAATGGTACCCAACCACTGCCTAATAGATTCACACCTGCGTCTTGTTACGGATATCTAGGAATGTAGACGGACAGACAACAACGTTTGCGATGTCATAGAAGACAAGGTTGGGTCTGCACATACGTCTTCCAACACGAATAACAATGGTACCCAACCACTGCCTAATAGATTCACACCTGCGTATTGTTACGGATATCTAGGAATGTAGACGGACAGACAACCACGTTTGCGATGTCATAGAAGACAAGGTTGGGTCTGCACATACGTCTTCCAACACGAATAACAATGGTACCCAACCACTGCCTAATAGATTCACACCTGTGTCTTGTTACGGATATCTAGGAATGTAGACGGACAGACAACAACGTTTGCGATGTCATAGAAGACAAGGTTGGGTCTGCACATACGTCTTCCAACACGAATAACAATGGTACCCAACCACTGCCTAATAGATTCACACCTGCGTCTTGTTACGGATATCTAGGAATGTAGACGGACAGACAACGTTTACGCTGTCATAGAAGACAAGGTTGGGTCTGCACATACGTCTTCCAACACGAATAACAATGGTACCCAACCACTGCCTAATAGATTCACACCTGCGTCTTGTTACGGATATCTAGGAATGTAGACGGACAGACAACGTTTACGCTGTCATAGAAGACAAGGTTGGGTCTGCACATACGTCTTCCAACACGAATAACAATGGTACCCAACCACTGCCTAATAGATTCACACCTGCGTCTTGTTACGGATATCTAGGAATGTAGACGGACAGACAACGTTTACGCTGTCATAGAAGACAAGGTTGGGTCTGCACATACCCCTGCCACAAGGATAATATTACTAACCCAGCCACTGCCTTCTAGATTCTTTCAAATAAATTAATACGCTTCCCACATAATTGGTATGATCATATATAGGACCTATATACAATAAATATACTATAGTAAATATTTTTAACAGACAGTTTTTAAGAATGTTAACTCTGTTTAAGAGAAATTTAATGTACCTGACTGTAACGAGGGATAACAGAATTTCAACAGCATAATATTACTCCACAGTATGCCCTGCAACAAACATATAAAATTGTACATAGGGATGTTTGTAAGACAATCTATACTACTGTAAAACTATTTAATAACTAAAAAGAATTGATTTAACAGCAATACAAACTTTCACATTGGATTACCAGATTTGACTCTGGCGTCTTCTATAATCTTATTGCAATATAATAGTCTATTTAGAACTGCACGAGCAGTTTTGACAGCCAGTTTATCCACTGTCGAGGTTTAAACCATGCACAGAAAAACGTTTTTTTGGATATTTTCAACAATAGGTATTTCATTTAACAATATTTGATTACTATAATAGTTTATTTAGACAATGACGTAATAGAACGAATTAAGTATTCTTTATATAAAATAGTTAAGTGAAGTTGTAATACCTATCTATTATCCTTGAAAATACCCACAAAGTTTTCCGGTAAATATCTATAATAAAGTATCTATCAAAACAAAAGACTTGTGCGGCAAACTTGTGTGTTTGTAATTAGTAGCATTATCAGAGCTGTAACCAGGAATGGGTTTTTATATAACCAGGAATGGGTGGGGGAATATCATTCTATACTCTATCTAAAATAAACTTATTCCAGGATTAAATTAATAGTTACGTTTCATTTTAAAAAAATTGACTTTTTATTGGAAAATAATTCCGAAGCTCGGAGAGTGAATTACTTTCACATATTTTCCAAAGCACATATGTGTAAACAACAATGAAATATAAAGTGAACGCCCGAAGAGGGACTTGAAACTGAATTCGTTTTAAAAAAATTTGACTTTTTATTGGAAAATAATTGCGTAGTTCGGAGAGTGAATTAAATTCCATATTTTCCACAGCAGATTTGATGTGTATGTAACAACAATGAAATAAAAATTTATCGCCCGAACAGGGACTTGAACCCTGGACCCTTAGGTTAAAAGCCTAATGCTCTACCGACTGAGCTATCCGGGCTTATTGAAACTAGGTGAACATAGCGTCTTTTAAGGAGAACGTAACTCAGATATTTTTGGTGTACTGTCATAAAATTATTTCTATAATTACTACAACACACTATAAATACTAATCCACACTGTTGTTAATATTATTAATAATAAATATTATTATTGTTTTTAAATTCCTTCTATGAGCTCATATTCTCCTGATATATATATATATATATATATATATATATATATATATCTTGTACAAATTTTCAATAATTAATAAATATGTTTTTATTCCTTCAATCAGCTTCAAATATATATTTTTTTAAAACCTATAGTAGATAGCAATTGATGTTAATAAAGGTTTTTTAAATATTTATTGAATAATTAAATTATAAAAATTTGGGGTCTAGGTCGGATTCGAAATGCTCGAAGTCTAGCGCGTTTTGGCACTGAGCCAACTTTCCATGATAGAATTAAACATCTCAAAGATCTATCTGAAAAACTTTCATTGCACAATCTTAAATTGTTGCCATGGTTACCACACAATATTATAAATAATACTCTAGGATTAAAAATGAAAAAATGAATAAAATGAAGAAACAAACTGGATTAACGTTAAACAATAGTTTATGACTATCCGAACTTTAAATTAAGTTTATACATAAGTCAGATTAACAATATTAAGTGGCAAAATTGAAACAGAATTTCCTTGAATTTTCCATTTCCCTTTCTATGTATGGTGTTGGACTATTATTTTTATTTTTTACTATTTATACGCTTTTTTTCGTCGTTTGCATTGTGTTGTAGTTTCTTTTCGATTTCCTTTCGTATTGTTCGTTGGTGATGCAGGGTTTATTAAGTGATTAATAAGATTCAACCGAACGTAATGTACTATAAAATTCAAGAATATATAGAACCTAAAAAAATTGTCTTTTTTGATATAAGCAGGAATTGTACTTTAATTTTTTTTAATATTACTTGTTTATAGTTTAATTACGTATTCCCGATAATACAGTGATAACGGAAATGGCAAGTGGCAAACTGTCGGTTATATTTAGTTTGTATTTAGCAAGTTTAGGAATTTGGTATTAAAAGAAATTATTCCAAAGCTATGAAGTGAACAATTCTTTTCCTCATATTAATGTAATCATTTATGTTTGCGTTAGGAACATTGGTAAACATTTGAGCTCCCTCTTCTGCCTTTCCTAACATTAAACCATTGTTCTTTGTTGGGGCGTTTCGGAATGTCTACATTTTCAAACTTTAACTGGACTCTTTTACTATCAAAAACCTATTCTGTGTTATGAATACAGTATAGTTCTGAATACGTTAGTTTTATGCTAACAAAGAACAATGGTTTAAGGTTAGGAAATTCTTTTGCATTTTAACGGAATGTATTGCAACGAACCAATTAGGCTAATAGAATATAAGGTAAATACAATAATTTATAAATGAAAGAGTGGGACACAAAAGAGGTTTAAGGTAAAACCGCAAAGGTTAAATTTGAGTGTTTCATGTTACAAAGTAATTACTTTTTTGAAAATGCAATTTCTATTTTTGTTTAGTTATAATTACTTTTTTTAAATTTGTTTTCAGCTTATTTTAGCTTTTTATAAAGTTTTAGTCGCTTATAGAAATTATAGGCTATTTTTATGATGTTTATGCAGAACCTGTTTCTTTATAATTTGATAGTCAGTTTTGTTTGTTTTCTATTATTTTATATTTAGATTCCCACTTCTTTCATTCTTTACTTTTCATGCAGCTTTCAGAACAATTTAGGCCTACCTTTAAAGCAATATTGTTTTCCTCTCACACTATCCACCCATAACTTAGACCCAGTGGCGGACTTCCCCTTAGGCACACTAGGCACGTGCCTATGGGCGCAGCCTCGAGGGGGCGGCAGACGTTTTGTTTTGTACCGATGAGTTTTAGTGACAATAGTAATAGTACCTAGTTAAATTTGGTGAATGTCATAATGTGAACCTCAGTTAAATCAGTGGCTGATCCAGCAGGGGGGCGCCCTCCCCCTGAGAATAGAAAACTTCCTTTTATTTTATTGTTTTTTAATTTTATCGATGGAACCAAAATAAACGTTTTAATTTATTTTTATAAAAATAGTCTTTGAATAATATCTTATCTTGGAATTTTGTTTAATAAATTGAAAATATCACCAAAAATGTTTAAAAATGTATACTTGTGTACTGTCTGAGTGTGCATGTGTGACGTCACGTGTGTGTATGTATATATGTGTATGTGTATTATACGCGCTTCAGCTGCTGGACAATTTAAAAATTCCGTAGTTCATGCCATCGGATGTTTTAGGTATCTCCAAATAAGGAGATAACGTAAAACATCCGATGCCATGTACCGTTGAATGCGTATCTCGCGGCCTTGAATGCAAGGCATACTAGGGCCACGTACTGCCTCCCACGCGAATTCTCTCCCCTAAATTTTCCACCGAAAAAACGGCCCGACACTCCCGAAAACGCTTTCATTATAAACTATTATCCAAAAAAGTAAAAATATACGTTAATTGCTCTTGTTAATACTAAGAGGCTGAAAATATTACTTCTTAATCTTGTGTGTAATAAATAACACTTTCTAATCTCAGTGTCCTTATTTTCAATTGTCTTCACCAACAAATATAAAAGTGAAGTAATGTATGTATATTTTCCAAATATATTTCATGAAAATATAGTGTCCAATATATAGCATATTATTATACATTATTATTTAATATGTACTTTACGTTTATTAATATTGCATTAGGACAGTAAACTATGGTCGGCACGGTAATCGGTAATTAATTTAAACGTAAAATGCATTATTGCATGAATACCAACATATTTTTTAATCTCAAAGCGCATCATTATTAAAAGTTAATTATATTTTTATTATGCATTTCTTCGAACAGGCATGAAAACGGATTCGTATGGTGAAAAATTAAAAGCATTATCTTATATTACGTTGGGACGTTTCAAATAAATTCGCGAACGGTTCGGCCGGCCGAATTGTGCCTAGGGACGGCATGGCAAAGTCCGCCACTGCTTAGACCTAAGTATAGATATCAAGAGCTATACAGTTCCATATGCTTTTTATTATTGCTCATTACTCCGACCGACATTGAAAAAAATTCTCTCGTTAGTTCAAGTCAGCTTTTACCCGTAACGTGTTGTCATAGTCGTCCTGTATTGTTCACAAATATCTGTATTTTACAAACTCTCATCAGATGACAATTCCAGTCAATCTTCTACACTTTGACTAGCAGAACTATTAGCCATAACAATTTGGCCAAAACTATCTTCGACGCAAGATTAGCCAGCAGGCTATAACTTGTATCGCCTAAAAAGGATAGAAAATGGTTGTGAATATAGGATTAAAGTAGGGACATAAACCCTACTGGTAGAGACTGTCGGTAGAATCGTGGTACCCCGCTATCAGGATGGCTCCCCATTCTCTATCGTGATCATAAAAAGTATCTCCCCATTCTCTATCGTGATCATAAAAAGTATCTCCCCATTCTCTATCGTGATCATAAAAAGTATCTCCCCATTACATCCTTCGACAATAACTAGAAGTATTGTACATAAGATATATAATGGATCCTTTTACAATGGAAATTTTCTTGTAGTGCTCTACATGGTTGTAACTGTACCAGCCGTAATCTGAGAGTTAACATACTAAGACTAATTTGTAATAGTCTAACATACCAAGTTATTAATGAGAGCTTTTTGGGCTGTTTGGTTTTTTTTGTAGTTTTAAAAATTGTAAATACATGGGGAGGATTAATTAAGGGACATAAATCTTCTTATTAGAAGTTGTAAGTAGATAATGGGATCTAACGTTCAGGCTCCTGTGTTTGATGTAGACCTGTTCTTTTTTGAGCTGTTAAAGAGGTGTTTTCATCAAGTACTCACACTTGCAAGAAAAAGGATCAGAAATAGTAGGTGGAATAGTGGCACGAAAAATGCGTACGGCGAAAAATGCGTACGGCGAAAAATGCGTACGGCAAAATATGCGTATTGGAAGAAACAATAGAAATTGACGAGGGTAAGTCGTAAATTTGACAAGCGAAATAAAAGTGCAAACCAGACTCCAGTTCTCATGCCAGGTCATCTACCCCTAAACTATTTGTTAGTAACTTCCAAGATTAGACCAAAGAAATTACATGATAAGATCACATAAAATGGTCGAGTTGTAATAGGCCTATAGATTAAGATTAAACATATTTCTGAGACTAAAACATTGTTTAAAAATTTAAAATATAAAAAACAAAACACAATTACGGGTTACAAGTTAATTCGCGCAACATATCTTTATCATTTTGTCAGTCCAATGCCTGGAAAAAATGTGATGGAAATCAGATTTAATAAAGTTTTAAAGTATCTCCGGCCCCTACTAAGGGACATCTATGTTTTAGTGGTAAACTCATTTAAGTAGCTCAATGATTTCAAAAGATCTATGTGCGCCTAAAGCTTGTACGCTTTTTTCGCCTGTCACAATGTTCTGGCGTCATTGCTTACCTTCACCATCGGACAAAACGTGATCCTGTACACATCTTTCACAAGATTCCTGGTGTACGCATCTTTCATGTATTCTGTGGAATTAGGTAGGTGTAAGGAAATAGGTGGTCACATAGTATGACAATAGAATAAGTTATGCCATCGCTTGGGCAGGATCGCTTACCTGAAGAAGACGTTTTTAGGGGTTATATAGAGTGTATATTAGTTACATTATATTGTAAGGAGAAGGATAATGAAATAGATGAAAACTGTTAGAATCAATGATCCCCTGGGCACAGTAGAGTTATTGCTTCGCTTGCACAGAGTACTTTACCTGAAGTATGTGTTTTCAGGGGTAATATAGAGTGTATATTAGTTACAATATATTGTAAGGAGAACGATAATGAAATAGATGAAAACTGTTAGAATCAATGATCCCCTGGGCACAGTAGAGTTATTGCTTCGCTTGGGCAGAGTACTTTACCTGAAGTATGTGTTTTCAGGGGTAATATAGAGTGTATATTAGTTACAATATATTGTAAGGAGAACGATAATGAAATAGATGAAAACTGTTAGAATCAATGATCCCCTGGGCACAGTAGAGTTATTGCTTCGCTTGCACAGAGTACTTTACCTGAAGTATGTGGTTTCAAGGGTTATATAGAGTGTATATTAGTTACAATATTTTGTAAGGAGAAGGATAATGAAATAGATGGAAACTAGTAGGAGCAATGACCCCCTGGGCACAGAGTACAAGTATGTCTTTTCATTGGACAGAGTCGTTTACTTGACGTAGGGGTAATATAGAGTGTCTACTAGTTACATTACATTGTAAGGAGAAGGATAATGAAGTAGATGATAACTGTTAGAATCAATGATCCCCTGGGAACAGCAGAATTATTGCTTCGCTTGGGCAGAGTACTTTACCTGAAGTATGTGTTTTCAGGGGTAATATAGAGTGTATATTAGTTACATTATATTGTAAGGAGAAGGATAATGAAATAGATGAAAACTGTTAGAATCAATGATCCCCTGGGCACAGTAGAGTTATTGCTTCGCTTGCACAGAGTACTTTACCTGAAGTATGTGTTTTCAGGGGTAATATAGAGTGTATATTAGTTACAATATATTGTAAGGAGAACGATAATGAAATAGATGAAAACTGTTAGAATCAATGATCCCCTGGGCACAGTAGAGTTATTGCTTCGCTTGCACAGAGTACTTTACCTGAAGTATGTGGTTTCAAGGGTTATATAGAGTGTATATTAGTTACAATATTTTGTAAGGAGAAGGATAATGAAATAGATGGAAACTAGTAGGAGCAATGACCCCCTGGGCACAGAGTACAAGTATGTCTTTTCATTGGACAGAGTCGTTTACTTGACGTAGGGGTAATATAGAGTGTCTACTAGTTACATTACATTGTAAGGAGAAGGATAATGAAGTAGATGATAACTGTTAGAATCAATGATCCCCTGGGAACAGTAGAATTATTGCTTCGCTTGGGCAGAGTACTTTACCTGAAGTATGTGTTTTCAGGGGTAATATAGAGTGTATATTAGTTACATTATATTGTAAGGAGAAGGATAATGAAGTAGATGATAACTGTTAGAATCAATGATCCCCTGGGAACAGTAGAATTATTGCTTCGCTTGGGCAGAGTACTTTACCTGAAGTATGTGTTTTCAAGGGTTATATAGAGTGTATATTAGTTACATTATATTGTAAGGAGAAGGATAATGAAGTAGATGATAACTGTTAGAATCAATGATCCCCTGGGAACAGTAGAATTATTGCTTCGCTTGGGCAGAGTACTTTACCTGAAGTATGTGTTTTCAGGGGTAATATAGAGTGTATATTAGTTACATTATATTGTAAGGAGAAGGATAATGAAGTAGATGATAACTGTTAGAATCAATGAACCCCTGGGAACAGTAGAATTATTGCTTCGCTTGGGCAGAGTACTTTACCTGAAGTATGTGTTTTCAGGGGTAATATAGAGTGTATATTAGTTACATTATATTGTAAGGAGAAGGATAATGAAGTAGATGATAACTGTTAGAATCAATGATCCCCTGGGAACAGTAGAATTATTGCTTCGCTTGGGCAGAGTACTTTACCTGAAGTATGTGTTTTCAGGGGTAATATAGAGTGTATATTAGTTACATTATATTGTAAGGAGAAGGATAATGAAGTAGATGATAACTGTTAGAATCAATGATCCCCTGGGAACAGTAGAATTATTGCTTCGCTTGGGCAGAGTACTTTACCTGAAGTATGTGTTTTCAGGGGTAATATAGAGTGTATATTAGTTACATTATATTGTAAGGAGAAGGAAAATGAAGTAGATGATAACTGTTAGAATCAATGATCCCCTGGGCACAGTAGAGTTATTGCTTCGCTTGCACAGAGTACTTTACCTGAAGTATGTGTTTTCAGGGGTAATATAGAGTGTATATTAGTTACATTATATTGTAAGGAGAAGGATAATGAAGTAGATGGAAACTGGTAGAATCAATGTTCCCCTGGGCACAGTAGAATTATTGCTTCGCTTGGGCAGAGTACTTTACCTGAAGTATGTGTTTTCAGGGGTAATATAGAGTGTATATTAGTTACATTATATTGTAAGGAGAAGGATAATGAAGTAGATGGAAACTGGTAGAATCAATGTTCCCCTGGGCACAGTAGAATTATTGCTTCGCTTGGGCAGAGTACTTTACCTGAAGTATGTGTTTTCAGGGGTAATATAGAGTGTATATTAGTTACATTATATTGTAAGGAGAAGGATAATGAAGTAGATGATAACTGTTAGAATCAATGATCCCCTGGGAACAGTAGAATTATTGCTTCGCTTGGGCAGAGTACTTTACCTGAAGTATGTGTTTTCAGGGGTAATATAGAGTGTATATTAGTTACATTATATTGTAAGGAGAAGGATAATGAAGTAGATGATAACTGTTAGAATCAATGATCCCCTGGGAACAGTAGAATTATTGCTTCGCTTGGGCAGAGTACTTTACCTGAAGTATGTGTTTTCAGGGGTAATATAGAGTGTATATTAGTTACATTATATTGTAAGGAGAAGGATAATGAAGTAGATGATAACTGTTAGAATCAATGATCCCCTGGGAACAGTAGAATTATTGCTTCGCTTGGGCAGAGTACTTTACCTGAAGTATGTGTTTTCAGGGGTAATATAGAGTGTATATTAGTTACATTATATTGTAAGGAGAAGGATAATGAAGTAGATGATAACTGTTAGAATCAATGATCCCCTGGGAACAGTAGAATTATTGCTTCGCTTGGGCAGAGTACTTTACCTGAAGTATGTGTTTTCAGGGGTAATATAGAGTGTATATTAGTTACATTATATTGCAAGGAGAAGGATAATGAAGTAGATGATAACTGTTAGAATCAATGATCCCCTGGGAACAGTAGAATTATTGCTTCGCTTGGGCAGAGTACTTTACCTGAAGTATGTGTTTTCAGGGGTAATATAGAGTGTATATTAGTTACATTATATTGTAAGGAGAAGGATAATGAAGTAGATGATAACTGTTAGAATCAATGATCCCCTGGGCACAGTAGAGTTATTGCTTCGCTTGCACAGAGTACTTTACCTGAAGTATGTGTTTTCAGGGGTAATATAGAGTGTATATTAGTTACATTATATTGTAAGGAGAAGGATAATGAAGTAGATGGAAACTGGTAGAATCAATGTTCCCCTGGGCACAGTAGAATTATTGCTTCGCTTGGGCAGAGTACTTTACCTGAAGTATGTGTTTTCAGGGGTAATATAGAGTGTATATTAGTTACATTATATTGTAAGGAGAAGGATAATGAAGTAGATGGAAACTGGTAGAATCAATGTTCCCCTGGGCACAGTAGAATTATTGCTTCGCTTGGGCAGAGTACTTTACCTGAAGTATGTGTTTTCAGGGGTAATATAGAGTGTATATTAGTTACATTATATTGTAAGGAGAAGGATAATGAAGTAGATGGAAACTGGTAGAATCAATGTTCCCCTGGGCACAGTAGAATTATTGCTTCGCTTGGGCAGAGTACTTTACCTGAAGTATGTGTTTTCAGGGGTAATATAGAGTGTATATTAGTTACATTATATTGTAAGGAGAAGGATAATGAAGTAGATGATAACTGTTAGAATCAATGATTCCCTAGGAACAGTAGAATTATTGCTTCGCTTGGTCAGAGTACTTTACCTGAAGTATGTGTTTTCAGGGGTAATATAGAGTGTATATTAGTTACATTATATTGTAAGGAGAAGGATAATGAAGTAGATGATAACTGGTAGAATCAATGTTCCCCTGGGCACAGTAGAATTATTGCTTCCCTTGGGCAGAGTACTTAACCTGAAGTATGTGTTTTCAGGGGTAATATAGAGTGTATATTAGTTACATTATATTGTAAGGAGAAGGATAATGAAGTAGATGATAACTGTTAGAATCAATGATTCCCTGGGAACAGTAGAATTATTGCTTCGCTTGGGCAGAGTACTTTACCTGAAGTATGTGTTTTCAGGGGTAATATAGAGTGTATATTAGTTACATTATATTGTAAGGAGAAGGATAATGAAGTAGATGATAACTGTTAGAATCAATGATCCCCTGGGAACAGTAGAATTATTGCTTCGCTTGGGCAGAGTACTTTACTTGAAGTATGTGTTTTCAGGGGTAATATAGAGTGTATATTAGTTACATTATATTGTAAGGAGAAGGATAATGAAGTAGATGATAACTGTTAGAATCAATGATCCCCTGGGAACAGTAGAATTATTGCTTCGCTTGGGCAGAGTACTTTACCTGAAGTATGTGTTTTCAGGGGTAATATAGAGTGTATATTAGTTACATTATATTGTAAGGAGAAGGATAATGAAGTAGATGATAACTGTTAGAATCAATGATTCCCTAGGAACAGTAGAATTATTGCTTCGCTTGGTCAGAGTACTTTACCTGAAGTATGTGTTTTCAGGGGTAATATAGAGTGTATATTAGTTACATTATATTGTAAGGAGAAGGATAATGAAGTAGATGATAACTGTTAGAATCAATGATCCCCTGGGAACAGTAGAATTATTGCTTCGCTTGGGCAGAGTACTTTACCTGAAGTATGTGTTTTCAGGGGTAATATAGAGTGTATATTAGTTACATTATATTGTAAGGAGAAGGATAATGAAGTAGATGATAACTGTTAGAATCAATGATCCCCTGGGAACAGTAGAATTATTGCTTCGCTTGGGCAGAGTACTTTACCTGAAGTATGTGTTTTCAGGGGTAATATAGAGTGTATATTAGTTACATTATATTGTAAGGAGAAGGATAATGAAGTAGATGGAAACTAGCAGGAGCAATGATTCTCTGGGCGCAGAATAAAAATTTGGCCTTTGCTTGGACAGAGTACTTTACGTGAAGTAGGCGTTTTCAGGAGTTATATATAATGTCTACTAGTTACATTATATTGTAAGGAGAAGGATAATGAAGTAGATGGAAACTTGTAGGAGCAATGATCCCTTTGGCACGGAGTAAAATTATGTCTTTTCATTGCACAGTGTCGTTTACTTGACGTAGGCGTTTTAAGGGGCTATAGGCCTATAGATTGTCTACTAGTTACATTATATTGTAAGTAGAGGGATAACGAAGTAGATGGAAACTGAGAGAATCAGGGACACCTGGGCACAGTAAAATTATGGCTTCGCTTGGACAGGGTCGTTTACCCGAAATAAATAATTTCAGGGGTCATATAGAGGGTCTACTAGTTACAATATATATTTAAAGACAGAAAATGAAGTAGATGAAAACTGGAAGGAGCAATAATCCCCTGGGCACAGAGTAAAATTATGGCCTCTGCTTAGACATGGTCGTTTACCTGAAGTATGTGTTTTCAGAGGTCATATAGAGTGACTACTAGTTACATTATATTTAAAGAAGAATAATGAAGTAGATTTAAACCTGTTGGAAGCAATGATCCCCTGGGCGCATTAAAATAATGGCTTCGCTTGGACAGGATCGTTTACCTGAAGTAAGGGTTTTCAGGATACATATAGAATGTCTGCTAGTTACATTCTATTGTAAAGAGAAGAATAATGAAGTAGATGAAAACTGTTAAAATCAATGAATTCCTGGGCTCAGTAAAATTACGGCTTCTCTTGGACAAGGTCGTTTTTCCTGAAGTATATGTTTTCAGGGGCCATATAGAGTGTCTAGTAGTTACATTATATTGTAGGAAGGGTAATGAAGTATACGGAACTGGTAGGAGCGATGGTCCTCTGGGCACAGAGTAAAATTATGGCTTCAGTTTAGACAAGGTCGTTTACCTGAAGTAGGTGTTTTCAGGAGTCATATATAGTGTTTACTAATTACAGTATATTGTGAGAAGAAGGATATTGAAGTAGATGATAACTGTTAGAATCAATGATCCCCTGGGCACAGAGTAAAATTTTTGTCTTCTCTTTGGCGGTGTCGCTTACCTGAAGTACACCTACTCTCTATTGGCGCAATAAATCTACCCTTTACATTCCCTTGTTAGAGAAAGGATTAGGAGGGATAGAAAGATAGAACAAGCTCCTGGAACTTAGAACAATCTACTAGAATGACTTCCAAAACTACTACATCAATCTTCCAATACAATCTACTAGCATGACCTTTCTTCCATTTCGCCTTGTCATGACAACTCTGGGAGTTCTTTGTAATTAAAACAGAGTGAAATTCCCAAACAGGTTGCCTACTTAAGAGCGTTTAATAAAATCTCCGAGGAAATATTAAACCCAAACAAATCGCGAAACGACCAGGTCTGGAATATTAGGCATCGATTATATTGGCCAAGGGGTCTATGTATGTAATAACGGTAATTATATAGATTTAGAGTCAGGAACTTAATGGTCCATTCCGTCGTTCCCTGTGCACAGTTTAATGGCCGTAAAATGCAACTTATAGAGAATCCCGAGTGATAATTACGTGTTCGCCGAGCTGCTGTGTTGAAAGTCGGTTGTCCGAACAGATTAACTGGACCTCCTCCGTCTGATTTCTTGATATTTTGTTAAATTTTTGTTTTCATTGTTGTTTTAATATTCAACAATAATGTATGTTGGGTTTACAATTTTGGTAGTATGATTCTATAGGTCTACTGTAGAATCAGAGAAGTACGTTCATACCAAAACCATTCGATGAATTTACAAGACATTAATGAATTTAACTCTCTAGTAAAAACTGTTCAGTAAATTCTAGAAAGACCACATTTTTCATCATTCATAGAGTAACGAATAATCAATATGGTGTCCCTTAATCGCAAAATTAGCATCGCGATTTCAACCTCGTAAGAAACATAATAACCTATTTTCGTTTATGTTTGTCCCACGTACTGAAATATTAGGCCTACATTTTATTGCAAAATACAAATTTAGTACAAATATCCTTTACGAAGAAGAATATCCTATTCTTTACGAAGAAATATTACAAATTATATGACAGATAGTGCTATTATCGTAATGGCAGCACATCTAGAAAAAACAATTTGAATCAGCTATTTATTTTTTTATTGAAATAAATTAAAACTCCTAACCACAAAGAATTGTTTTAATTTAAAGCCGTTCAATTCATTGCAAAGTGATCATCTTCAGAGAAATTTATAACAAAACAACAAACATTTAAACCATATTAGCCTAAAATATAAAAATTAAATTTAAAACTTTTAACGGTAATCCACACCTTTTTAAGATGCTAGACCTGACTTTCTGCGCCGCTATTGGTCGGCTGATAGGAGAGGGGGATCTTGCCACAACGCTAATAGTGGGATAATGTATAAGGGTAGTGGGGAGTTGAAAATGTAGGCTATATGTGGCCACTGCGGGGACCACATATATATTCTTAATGTAATATAGTTTGTATATAGAGCTTATCAGCTTGGCACATGGACAGTCTTCCTGAATCCTTCACGCGCGTTAGGGATACTAACCGCATGCGCATGTGAGACGGAGGCAGCTCGCTAGAGGTTGGCTGGGCGGGCTTTGGGGGCTTAGACCCGGAGGGGAGGGGGGGAATTTTTATATAGTGTATTTTTTAAAATTATTGTATAATAAATATTCCTGCAGATGATTGCTTTGCAATCGAAACGTACATAAGGATTTTAATACACAGTTCATTTGTGGTTAGAAGGTTTTAAATAACGGAATATTTATTGTACGCATAATTATTTTTACGAAAAAATGATTCAACTATAAACATTATTTTAAAAGATCTTTCAAACTATAGACGACAAGAAAACGGTCAATATTATGTTATAATATGTTTTCGATGAGGGCTACTTCCTCAGTATATTTCCAATTTTTAATGAAAAATATAATTTTTAACGTTTAGCTATTTACAGAAATGTTTAAATGTAAAATTATTTTTTTAAAATATCTCTTAAAACCCACATAAGAATCCATTTTGGCCTACGTGTTCTGGTAAACAAGCAAGACTACTCCAAATAACGAAGTGACCATTTTCGTAGTTCACAAACACTCCAGAATCAGAGGAGCGCTGGTGTCAGCTGTGAAACTACTTTTTTTTCAATGTGCATGAAGTTTTCTCTCTTCTCCTCTCTTGGTTTTCAGGTGTCTAAATTTTTGTTTAAAGGTGGTGATTTGCATTTCAGCCATGTGAGAAGAAGAAATGACTGGAAATGAAAACGACAGTCAAAAGTAGTCTTCAACGCTTGCTTCGTCACAAACAAGTCTCCCGGACATTGCGGACTGGATTTGACAATGTTGCCACATTGATCTTGCAAAGTAAAGACACTTTGTACAACCTTTGAAAACCTCTGGTTACCGAAGGAATAGTGAGGGCAAATGATGAAAATGTTGAACAAGTAGAAAGATTCTGACACCTTGAACCTGCTTTAGGTTACTTACCTCTGGTTACCGAAGGAATAGTGAGGGCACATGATGAAAATGTTGAACAAGTAGAAAGATTCTGACACCTTGAATCTGCTTTAGGTTACTTACCTCTGGTTACCGAAGGAATAGTGAAGGCAAATGATGAAAATGTTGAACAAGTAGAAAGATTCTGACACCTTGAACCTGCTTTAGGTTACTTACCTCTGGTTACCGAAGGAATAGTGAGGGCAAATGATGAAAATGTTGAACAAGTAGAAAGATTCTGACACCTTGAACCTGCTTTAGGTTACTTACCTCTGGTTACCGAAGGAATAGTGAGGGCAAATGATGAAAATGTTGAACAAGTAGAAAGATTCTGACACCTTGAACCTGCTTTAGGTTACTTACTTCTGGTTACCGAAGGAATAGTGAGGGCAAATGATGAAAATGTTGAACAAGTAGAAAGATTCTGACACCTTGAACCTGCTTTAGGTTTCTTAAATATTTGCTTGAACGCTTGAAACAAGAAAGAGTATAATATTGCTATCAACATCTGAACATTACGTTGTAGTGAAACGAAGTGAACAATAGACAACTGGAGTGTTAATATTACAAAATGACGTTATTCAGTGAAAAGCCAAAAGTATTAAAACTGTTTTAGAAGATTTATTCTTGTCTAAAATGATTGTTTAACTAGAAAATGTTTACTGAAGGATGTAATGTTCAAGTTAAAATTACTGATTCTAAAAGTAATATTCCCTGAAAGGTTAAAAAAATTACTTGTCATATGATAGAAGTTAAATGGATCTTTCTGAAACACAACGGATGTAGGTAGGGAGGATCTATGGAAGAAGTTGGGTCCTTCTACGTCCAGCTGAAAGAAATACAACGGATGAAAGTTGTCAGAAGCAAAAATATATATCAGATGATACGGGGTATGATATAAAATGGCCATGCTTCAACCATAGTAGATCGAGAGAGGAAGGTTGAGGACGTTGGGTAGTAAATTCCAAAGGAACTGCGAAAGGAAAAACGTTCGTGAGCAGAATCAGGTATCAGATTATAAAAGATATAATTATTGTCTTTTTCTTACAAATAGAGGATGCAGAGAGGACGACTTATGGAAGACATAGGGTGTAATATTAAGCCGAAGGAAGTATAGAGGAAGACGGTTAGGGAGCAGAAACATATCACATGATGAAAGGCAATTTAGTCGTTTTTTTTAAGCACAAGGGTTTTAGTAATGAAGGACGCTTGAGTAGAAACTTCCCGCTGGAAAGAAAGGCACTAACGACCACAGGAAAAAAATGAAAGAAAAGTTGAGGAGCAGAACCGATATCAGATGATGAAAGACAAAATGGTTGTTTTCTTTGGAGTTATGTTTGCGTTGCATAGAAAACTGTTTATGACCGAACAGTGAAAATAAACTTAGTTTACACTCCAAGCGATATGTCTAGTTGTAAGGTAAAACCACCCCAAGTGCGAATTCGCTAAAAATGTCAGTTAATTGTTTAAATTACCAGCTGTTCAACCCCTTCATTTTACCTGTTCTGCAAAGTTAGTCTAAACTGCACTCGAGTCTGCGTGTAGCTGTGTAATCCAAGGCGAACATAAAGTCCTCCGGACAGACAGACCACACATGACGGATACCATTGCAAATTGCCTAGCAGGGGACCTCACGCTGTTTCATACCCATTATTTATGGTTCCATTAACCAAATGACCTCTCCTCCTTATGGACGCATGCTTCGCAACAACCTCTGCTTCTGTTAATTTTCACTCGCCTACTCTAGATAAGATCGAAAACACAGAAACTGAAATATCAATCAATTTCTTTCTATGGTTGTGTAGACGTTTTACTACTCTGCGATCACTTCATTTGTCTTTACTTCACTTTGCCTAGTTGACATCTGTAGACCGACTACACTGAGGCAAACAAGGGTAGCGAAACTGGATTGCATGGCTGAAGTTGTGATACCAAATGTTGTGGGAGAAGTAAAAGTTACATTTCATCCTAATAATTATCGGGAGAATATTTTTCTTAGTATTTAACACACTTTTATATCTTTTTTGTTTTTTCCTCCTGCTATTTTATTGTTTAACAATGCATTCTTTCAATCTTTAAACTCCATTTAAGATCTTCACTTGGAAAAATACCACTACTTACTGTTATTTTGCAGCAGACGCGTTCGCACCAGATCGGTCCATTGTTCAATGCTGTGCAGTACGGACAAAAATATCAAGTCTGCTAAAAAATATCAGTAAGTAGAGGTTTTTTGCCAAGTGATGCCAATTAGTATATAATTAAAAAATGCTTAAAGACGTGCAACACAAAAACTGAAAGTTTTGTTATTTTCTTTATTTTAATAATTTTTCTTCTTTTTAAGTAGATCAGAAAAAAATCTAGAGCTTTGTCCACACTATTGTCGATTGATTGTCTATAAACAATGTATCTAGACATTTTAGAGGATTTGTTACGTGTAGGCCTACACACTTGTTGGTTACTTGCTAGACATGGCTGACCTCGTTGGAATCGTTGCTTCCGCTGTTATAATTTTTAATAATATAAAAAAGCGGAAGCGTGCTTTTGGTTGGTGGTGGCGTGAAATTTTTGCAGAGGTACCTCGTTTCGGGTGCAACACTTAAATTGGAAGACCCCGTGGGTTCCAGACACTTTCCCGGTTTTACTCCAAGTGATTTTGAAGAATTATTACAGCTTTTAAGCAGAAATATCGAAGTAAGAGAAATCACATATAGAGAAATAATTTTACCATACATGGATTTGTTTTCCACATCCCTCAAGGATATTTCATATTTTTTGGCCTCCGATAGCCTTTTTTTTTATTGCGATTTTTATAATCGGGATTTGTAACTTCCCATAAACAATTTGCACAAGTGACAATTTTCTATGAAAAACAAAAATGTTTCCGTAGGCCACTTATTTAAATAATGGAAACAATCGTAAACAAAACTTGAGCGAAATAAACAAACGCAATTGAATGAACACATTGTCCAAACACAGAAATCGTTCGACTTTGTGTGTTGACAAGCCTTAAATGTAATACCAATTTTTTGCTTAGGATATAAAATTAGAATGCCTGAATTTACAGTGGAAATGAGTTTTGGGGCTGCATGATTCATAATTTTTAAAGAGAGGGGTAGGCCCTCCTGGTATCAAACTATAGATGTTTTAAAAGTAGAGTGTAAGATTGGTTCAAAGTTGACACTGATTAGTGCCCACTTATGAAATTAATCTGTAAATAACATGAGATGCAAACACTAAGTATACTACATCGTATATACGTTTAAATGCTATTAAATTAATAAATAACAGCAAACACTTGCTGATCGTGAATATAAATCGAATCTAACGGTTATAGAGCAATGTGAAGCTACATTTGAAAATTATATAACGTCTAAATGAATAGGAAACCACTATAGACTACAATGTTCAAAAACGTAGAAATTATAGATGGTCTTTTCATGTAAAATACGGGTAGGACGGACTAAGTTAGTACGACTCAAAGACGCTGAAGCGAAGCAAACAAATTCCCTTACCCAGAACCCAAACATTGACTTGAACTGGATCCAAATGGAAGACAAACGTGAACACTCAGCATCAATTTAAAACCATTTAATCTCTTTAACTGACTTTGTTTACTTGTTGAACAGCTGACAGAACATGGCTAAGTGAATATAAGGTGTGCGTTCTTCTTAAACACTTTTCACACGCACACGCAGAATCCCAAGGGCGCATGTAACCCGCAGCTGGTACCACACTCAGATTACTATACTTAGTCGGCACGCACTATGATTAGTTGCCGGCGAAAACGCTCTGATGTCAATTTAACGATATAATAGTACGCCTTGTTTGGCCGACATAAGGTAGGATCAGATCTAGAACTACTGTGTGCTGTAAACCTTCACAGAGCAAAGTTCTTACGCTACACTATCGAACAATTTTAGTAAGTACAGTAGAATTGAAATTAGAAAGGGATCTGGTTGTCAATTTAACGATATAATGGTACGCCTTGTTTGACCGACATAAGGCAGGATCAGATCTAGAACTACTGTGTGCTGTAAATATTCACAGCGCAAGTTCTTACGCTACACTAACGAACAATTTTAGTAAGTACAGTAGAATTGAAATTAGAAAGGGATCTGGTTGTCAATTTAACGATATAATGGTACGGCTTGTTTGACCGACATAAAGCAGGATCAGATCGAGAACTACTGTGTGCTGTAAATTTTCACAGAGCAAAGTTCTTACGCTGCATTATCGAATAATCTTAGTAAGTATACTAAAATTAAAATTAGAAAGGGATCTGGATGTGGACAGGTTGTGAGATGACAGAGAGCGATGCTATCACTAATATTGCCCTTACCTTTGCTCCAGTCACATATTTTATAAGCAGAAGGCCGAAGAGAAGAACAAGCGTTTGACAAGTACACCAAGATACATGGTGATACAATATCTAATTTTATAAAGCCTATCTGATATTCTAGTCAGTTTGTCCTGTTTTTGGAGGCCATTGGGACGTATCTGTTACAATCCCTTGGTATTAAAGCTTTTGTTGAACCTCCAAATATATTTATAATGTAATAATTTTTAATGACACCTCGAAATCTGAAGAATGGCACGAATTTAAAATTAAACTCACATATACATGAGGTTTCGATTGTACTAGGTAATCTTCAACATTGTCTAAAATTTGCAACCGCTATGACCAGTAAAGTCAAAGAGTGCAAAATTTCGTTTCCGATTCAAACGAATCTGTTCGCCGCTTATCAGATAGGATGACGGTTTTTGTAAGAGAAGGATAACAGAAAGTGTAGATGAATATGGGTTTGAAGAATAGCACTGAGGAAAGGAGGCAAGAAGAGTGAAGTAGACACTGGACACGCTATGAGTATACAGATAAAATGAAACTTCTTAAGTGAGCATTATACAACTGAATTGTAGCTTAGCACTCTTAGCATTCTCCTCTTCTTAGCATTCTCCTCTTAGCATGCACGTTCTCCTCTTCCCATTCCCTTTCAACTAATACTTCCTCTTTCGCTTTTAACGAGAAATATATATAAGTTTAACAATATATAATACAATTATATGTCGGTTCTGTATAACCAAAATACTATGATAATTGCCTCTTAAAGTGCCATAAATCATCTAGAATAATATGCAGACTTGACTAACACGGCCTGAGAAAAGGTAACTTGAAACTAATTCTTCAGAGCAACGTCCACAAAATTAATCAATGACTTGAAACGACCTTCAAATAACTTTGCAACTTTACACTGAGCCTAAGCGGTCTGGGACATTGTGTCAAGTCAAGACAAAGGAACGGTGGAATGTAGGAACAAAAGATTCGCACAGCAGGGATTATGAACTCGCTTGCAAAAGCTTTGCAGACGTCCTATTCAATGAGAGGACATCCTGACCATATTGTCTGGCAATGCTCGTTGAATGGTTCATTCTATCTTGCCGAATAATATTGCACTTTGTTCGAGCCTGCTTTTGTAGACTAATGTGAACAGATTGGCTAGGAAACGATACTATAATTTCGTCTAAATTTTTCTTGTATAACTCACTCGGTCAGAAAATGGTCTGCAGAAAGTGAATCTAGTAGGAAGAGTCACAGAGGACGGTTATTTTCGAAAATCAAGTGAAACTAGCCAAGATGAAACCGGTTTTGAGTGGCCGGCAAAAAGGAAAAACGTAGCCTATTCAATAATAATTGATTTATTCAACTGGTGTTAGGCTTCTGTAGAACAGAACAAGGTAAATTCATCAATATTAGGTTCCAATATTTAATACTTCGTCAAGGTTTGGCCATTCATCAACTTTTCAAGGTAAAAACAATAAAATCTACAATATGTAGTTTTATATAAATTGTCAATAAACACTAACAACGCATATATATGTACTAAATTATATCACAAAATATAAAAATCACAGAACAACAGACACACATATAAAACTAATATAAAATACATTTATAATTTTTATATAACCTAATTAAATAATAGAAATGTAACAACCAAACATATGTACTACAATGAGTACCAAGCCTATACTTTGATGTAAAGTAGAATAGGAATGGGTCTGTGGCAGGGTAGGGATGCGATGTTGTTAGTTCGAACGCATTGGCAGTCAACCGCCACGGCCATCGACTGAAATTACAGAACGAAGCAAGCTACACCACTAGTAAATCACTCCACCACAGTTACGATATCACTGAGCCATGAACGGAAGTTTAAAGTCGAATTGGTAACAAGCCTCACCCACGCAGCAAGATGTTAACCTCCTATTCGCTCAGAAGGCTGTAATCACCACTTCCTCTGGTCGATTTCGCTTACGTATAATCCTATTCTGTTTTAAATCAAACTATAGTTTACTTAGAATGCACAAAGTAAATAGTTTAGTCCAACTCTACCCTAATCAGATTTATTGTATCCTGATATAAACATTGAAGTTAATCGGTGTCTCTCATGAGTATTACAGGATCTAAAAGTAGTTGAGCATGCGCTGAAAGCATTTTATTTCACGCAATTTTATTTCAGATTAATGTTCTGGGCACGTGGATAGTTGTAAAAATGTGTGTTGTTTCCTCCACATGGTTGACATAACAGGGAGAGAGGGGGTAACATGGCGGGGAACGCACTGTACTGAAACCGTTGTATCTTTTAAACTATAAAAGATAAAATAATTTTAAAATGTTTTTAAACTCACGAAAATAAGGGCTTCAATAATGGTACTTAAGTAAAAATGAAAAAAACCGTTTGTTTTAAGGGCTGGAATTCTAAAATGTTTTTTTGAAATTTATACACACAAATATATACCAATATCATGATAATTTTCGTGTCTAAAATCATGGTAACTTTGGAACAATTTTCTTCAAATTTAGTAAGCAGAAGTACTTGTAATTTATTATTTATGGGAAAATGTTTGTTAATAGGAATAATCAATCAATCAGACGTTGACTCTTCACCCGCCATTTTTAGTATAAAAAATGGATTTTCTACCAAAAATGTTATGTATTTCTGAAATACATTTACAAAGATGGAAACGCAATCTGGAGGAACACAATTGTACATAAGATTTTTAAAGTATAATAAAAAGTATAGGGGACCAATCATACACTAAAATACCGAATAGTGTCGCCGCCCAGAAGAAACATTCTAGATGTACTGACATCTGTACTGATTAAAACCATTATTTCTTTAATAAAGTATGGTTTTAAAGTTTTTTTACTATTTATTAAGCTAAGAACAGGTTTTAGTGTAATTAGTTTACAATCAAACATAGGGGACGATTGTAGGTTTGTTTACAGGAATGACATTTCAGTAAATAGTCTGTTATTATAATAATCTGCAACATCTAAAATATTCTGAACAGAATTACTTCTATGGTTAAGATCTATAGCGTGTCTTCCTGCTTTCAAGTTACCACTTGGAAAGACTTACTTTCCAGCTCGATATATTATCGGCAGCACATCAACTGTTTTGGAGGATTAAGAAACAAAGACGAGAACCAACAGTCGCCTTTCTGGCCGACTGACTTCTTACGCCAACGTTAAAGCTAAGGCTTGTCTGCACGACTGTTAGACTGAATTTCTTGCCGACTGGAATGAATTGTTCTAGAATGAATAAGTTGTATCTAAATTTTGAATGATATGTATAGATAAATGTTGCTATTTTAATGTAAATTTTCTATTTTTATTTTAAAACACGGTTTTCATTAGGTAGTTTCATTGAGCCCTACAATGCTCTCGCTTCTTAAAATGTTCGTAAATATTGATGCAGACCCCATTTTCGCCTTTAAGCTTGTATATACAGTAGACACCTCTCTATAACCCTTCTCTTTTCCTTTCCTATTATGACAACCCGTTCCTATTGTTTGCAGTGGTATTGACAAGAACAACCAGCTGCTGCAGTCTGGGAGGTGAGGGATTACGATAGTTTTCTCGTACAGGCTAGTTTCTTGGGGTTGAATACGTGTCACGGTTCCAACGTAGGCTGATCTCGGTGGGGCTACAACCCCCCCCCCCCCAATAAAACACTAAATGAACTCGTGCTGTCAGCAAGCATGTAATACAATATTACTACTAGAAGGGAACGAAGAATATTTATAATATATTTTCTTGAAGTTCGAATATCCAATTACCGTTTACCGAATATTATATACTGCTATAAAGTTAGCAAAACATATATTTTAAGTATTACAAAAGTAAAGGTATATTTCGGTGTATCTAGCTGACAGACATCAGACTGAGAAAACTAGTACAGAAGAGCGTTAGTAATTCGGACGTCAAAAATCCAGACCGTCGCAAATCCGGATCAGGGTTTCAGCTTGCTCTGCACTCGGCGTGGAGAGCGCGGCGCTCGGTGCTACTACAATACATATATCTAAACTAGGTGTTAAGAAACGTACGTCGACTTTTGTTCAAAAACCAATAAAGGGCTTTTTCACTCAGTACGTTTGTGCCGGTATATTTTTCCTTTCTGTATTATGAATTACTATTTAGGCTACATTATGTGTTCTGTCACTAATTTCGTAACCCCTCTAACGTCTATTTTGTAATAATTCCAGGTTGAATTCAAAGCTAGTCGATACTTTAAGCATTAAAATAGTTTATAGTTAATTACGCAGTAGTTTAAAGATCATTTGAAAATCCGGATAAAACCGTAGTCCGGTTGGGTCTCGGTCATAACTGATCCGGAGTTTTCTAAATGACTTTAGTCTCGTCCCATATTTGTGGATAAATATCTCCAGCCTATTTTTAACGATTGGATTATCATTATTCTATGCTGACTATTTCATATTAAGCTTCCTTAAAGAATTATTTATATATACGTTATAAAGATAATAATATTACCAAACCACTTGTATTTTTACATTAATTAATTTTGTTTTTTATACACTAATATTTTTTACTTATACTTCATGTATTTTACTAATATGAGACTATGCATACTATTTTGTCCATAATTGTACATTGGTCTTTCCTGTTTACAAGAAATAAATAATTTAATAATAAAATAATTTTAATGATTAGGTGTACACACCCAAAATTTTGTTAGATAAAATCTGAGTCACAGAAATCGATTTTTAGGAAGTTGGCAACGTTTGGAGGACTAAATTGTCACCCTCATTCAGTCCCACAAATATAATAGACAGAATTAACATCTAAGTCATAAAAATTCACCACAAAATTAACATAAAATCAAAATATTACAATAAGTTATTAATACTAATAAATTAACAAAACAAATTTAATTAGAGAATTTGATCCTGCATATTTGTTCAAGAATTAATTACAGGTTTAAACGTAGACCTAAAGGAAATGTCTGTCGAGCATGAACGTATACAGGACGATGATAACTTCAGAAAGTTCTACTAGAAGAAATGCGAAAAGAAAGAATTGAATCAATAGCAAATAATTCCAACATTATACGTCAAAGGCACCAAAACCATATAGAATACGTTGACCTGTTCGAATTTTAAAAAATTGTTCGAGATTCATTCATGGCCACCAGAATGTCTCTAGCATAAATTAAAGCTTTCCGAAATACGCTCCGATAAACATTTCACTCTTACAAGAAATCCAGAAAGACTTTGACATATCGCTGGCATTACCTAACAATAAAAGTCCATCGGCAGACACCGGAGACTTGTAAAGGGACTACTGGCAACGTTCCAAGTGAGCGATAATGAACTCTTCAAAACGAGACGGGTTTTTGTTAAATCAATGAACCTCCAACTTCCTTTTTGCTGTTATCATGACATCTCTTTCCAATCCATCATTAAAATCTGATGCAAATAGGTTTCCACCTCTTCGTTTCACGTCGAGTAGATTGTAACAGTTAAGCACTGATAATGCTCTTCATTACGGCGGAACACATATTTCCAGGTTCAATTCAATTCCTTCTATTAGCTCACACTCTCCTAATACATATCTTGTACTAATTTTCAATCGTTAATAAAATACGTTTTTATTCATCCAATCAAGATCAAATACATTTTTTTTAACCAATAGTGGATGACAATTGATGTTAATACAGTTATTTAAAATATTTATTTAATAATTTAATTATAAAAATTTATGGGGTCAAGATGGGACTCGAACTGTATGTTTTCATGTTCGAAAATCTAGGGCGCTTTGGCACTGCTCCAACTTTCCCATAGCTATAAATGTATTCCTCAAAGATGTGTAAGTATGAATTTTTTGTTCCTATCTGGCTGTAGTTGAATACCTCAATTGCACAGCCTTAAATTGTTGCCATGGTTACCAACACAATATCATAAATATGTGATTAAAACTGAATGAAAAGGTTAAAATAAACAAACCTGATTGACGGTACCGAAGCTTGCTTCGCAAACGGACAATACGAAAGGAAAGCGAAAAGAAACTACAACACAATGCAAGCAACGAAAAAAAGGGTATAAATAGTAACAAAACAAAAATCATAGAAACGAAAATGGATTACAAGGAAATTCTCTTTCTATTTTGCCACTTAGGCTAATATTGTCATTCTAACATATGAATACACACACACACACACACACACACACACACACACACACACACACACACACACACACACACACACACACACACACACACACACACACACACACACACACACACACACACACACACACACACACACACACACACACACACACACACACACACACACACACACACACACACACACACACACACACACACACATATATATATATATATATATGTTTAACAATATCAATTGTTTATTCAATTGTATATTCCTGAGGATGTTGGTACTGTTAGCCAACGAAAAGCTTTGAATTGTAAATTCAATTATAATTCTTGTATTTGTATTGTGACTTAGTTCTTTATATATATATATATATATTAAATGTAATTATACATTTTTTTAAAAAACTAAAATTAATTTTTATCTCTATTTATCTATGTAGGAATAGACTTTTTTTTATTTATATTACTTGTTTTTATGTTAAAAGCATAATTTTAGGCATTTATTTTTCAGTCACTGGTAATAATTTACACCAACCGACAGACTGGAATAGATTATTTGAAACCATAGATAGAATGAATAGATTGAACTCTATCGATTCTATGGAACCATTGATAGAAACCATAGAATAGATCATTTGTCATTGCTAAAATGTCCTCTCCAAAAAACAATGTTATTTAAATCCCTACTTTTGCAGATGTTCACCTCTAAACGGTTTTTGTAACATCCACACACTATCGACATACACGAGGCTGTAATTCTTTCTAACGTATTAGTTTAATAGAATGAAAATTACGTAACAATTTATAAAAATGAGAAATTAATATTTATTTGTTATTTAGTTATTAATACAAAATATTAATTTTTAAATAGGAATTTTTCCTTT
This sequence comes from Prosapia bicincta, assembly GCA_036971475.1. Classification (NCBI taxonomy): domain Eukaryota; kingdom Metazoa; phylum Arthropoda; class Insecta; order Hemiptera; family Cercopidae; genus Prosapia; species Prosapia bicincta. The sequence goes on along the minus strand of JBAIZL010000004.1, from coordinate 246,468,045 downwards.
TCTATTTGAAAGTATTAACTATTTAAGAAAAGCACAAGATGGGCTGAAGTGGCCTGGTAGTGTGATTATTGTCTTTCCTATAAGGGCGTGTGTGTAACGGTTAGTCACGGAGCTGGAGCACTACAGACAAAACAAGAACAAATTCTCAAATGGGTTCAAGTTTTTAGCATGTGTTATACAAAAAACGTTTACCTTTAATTGACCTTTTATTAGAGTATTACTTAAAAATGTAAAACTTTTTTTAATACAGCAATTTTTCTTTGAAATTTGTCTTGTTCATTGACTCAATAACTTGTTCTTAACAAGAAAAAGCTCAACGTTACTTAAAAGTGTAAAACATAAATGTAATTTATTTATATTTGTAATTTACATACATTTTTTTTTGTTGATCGAAAGTTCTATTCGACAACAAGTAAGATTCTTGTTTAAGTACAATAAAATGTAAGATTATATATATATATTTATATATATATATATATATATATATATATATATATATATATATATGTGTGTGTGTGTGTGTGTGTGTGTGTGTGTGTGTAAAATATGTTTTCTTGAATAATAATTAAAAACAACTAAGGCTATTCAACTACAAGAATATTTATTAATTTATAACTAAATTAAATTAAATAATACTCATTATATAAAAAAATCGATTAAGCTTATTAAAAAATAAAATATATTAAAATTGATAATAATACAAAATTAATATCATTTGATGTCACTAACATGTATAATAACATACCTATAATGAAAACACTTGAAATAATAAAAAATAATATAGATACATTTGAAAAAGATAACACATTAACACAAGAAATAATAAATACATTAAAAATCATATTAAATCAAAATTATTTTGTACATAATAATAAAATTTATAAACAAAAGGATGGATTAACAATGGGCTCTCCAATGTCCAGCATATTATCGGAAATATTTTTACAAAATATAGACATTGAAATAGATAACATTATTAAAACATATGATCAAAATGGACACCGGTTTAGATATGCAGATGATGGATTATACATATCAAATAATGATGCTTTAAATATTGACAAAATATTAAAATGTATAAATAATATACACGAAAATATAAAATTTACTCATGAGTTTGAATAAAAAAGTAAACTAAATTATTTAGATATTACAATTACTAGAAATAATAAATCATTTGAATATAATATATATAGAAAACCAACGCAAACAAATCAAATAATACCTAATTATTCAAATCATCCATACAACCAAAAAATGGCAGCGCTTTATAATTTACTACATAGAATGGACAAAATACCAATGATCAAATAAAAGAGAAAAATATAATATATCAAATTGGTTTAGAAAATGGATATAAAAGAAAAACTATAGATAAATTAAATAATAACATAATAAGAAAACCGAAACTCGAAAATAACTTTGTACCTAATAAGAGAGAAAATATTTGGACAACCTTTACATTCACTGGTAACGAAATAAATAAAATTACAAGATTATTTAAAGAAACAAATTTACAAATTACATATAAAACTGATAATAAAATTAAAAATTTAATAAATAATAACAAAAATCAAAATAATATGCACGAAAGAAATGGAGTATATAATATAAAATGTCAAACTTGTAATAAATTATATGTAGGACAAATAAAAAGAAATTAAAAGAAAGATACAAAGAACATTTAAACGCTTCCCTATATCAAACCAAACATATACAAACCATATTTAGCTACGCATTGTATTAATAATGGACACGAGTTTCCGGAGATAGAAAGTATGAAATTATTAAAAGAATCAAATAAAGGATTAAAAATGAATATATTTGAAACATTGGAAATTTATAAGCATTAAGTTAAAGACAAATTAATTAATGAACAAATTCAAGTAAGACCAAGGCATCAAACTGTTTATAAGGTCATTGATGTTATAGAAAAAATTACATAAAGTCCAATACTTATAAACATATGGTCGTTTGTAGCACATATGATTTAATTTTGTAAAAATATTTTATTAGATAATTATTTTCCTGAAGATGCTGGTACTATTTTATCGGCGAAAAGCTTTGAATAAATATATTCATTAAAAGTATTCTTGTTTTTGAAATATTTTTAATTTATTAACTATATTACAAGAAAACATAAAACCATACTTAATATAATATAATATATATATGTATATATATATATATATATATATATATATATATATATATCCCTTTTTTCTATATCTCCTTATCACTTATACTTTAATGTACTTGAACAAGAATTTTATTTGGTATATTCGGGAGTTGACTTTTGAGAATTTTTAATTACGCGATCGCTTTTCGAGCTTATTCTGCTACTGAGTAACAGTATAAGCTCGAAATGAGTACACTTAATTAAGTTTTCGAAAGTCGACTCGCATATATACCAAATAAAATTCTTGTTCAAGTACATTAAAGTGTAAGTGATATATATGTGTATAGACTATATATATATATATATAATATTAATTTATCTATATTTAATATACGAATAACAACTGATACCTTTGCTGCAATACAATTCAACATATAGAAGTTACAAAAGAGACTAATAAAAAATATAGCATCTTGTCTAATTTTAAGCCTTTGGTCGCAATATATTAATTTTTCAAAACTGTCCAAATTTGCAGATATTTCCTGGCGGCAAAACAGATTGATGTTATAATACATATAAGTATTATTTATTCTAATATTTATTAGAAGTTGCCTAACTATTATAAGTAATTGTATATAAAGTACTTATAAGTATATGTATAAGTATATGTATAAATATAATATTTTGTAGAAAGAATTTTTACAGTTCTCTAGAAGTAGTCTTTTTAACCTGAAAATAACTAGAGCCAAACAGTTTTTACAGTTAACCCATACAGGTCTATATAGAAACGGAAACAGTTTCACAGATACATTTCCACTTATAAAAGTAAATGAATTGGTATTTATTTCTCGTTCCCACGTAATCGATTTTAATAAAAATAATTATACCAGGCGATGAAGAAAGTTATCAGGAATACGAAAAATATACGAATACGAAATAAGCACTATCGCTCACATCTAAAAAACTAAACATTTTGGATAGTAGCGATCCCCCCTCCCTCCACGGGACACTTAAAACTTTACAAAGTAAACGTTTTGGCTTTATTTTTTTTGACATAGTAACTCGCAAAATGCCTCGAAATGTAATTAAACGTGACCCTCAAAGAATTACAAAATGAATATAAGTTGATTTTATATTTAATTTGTAATTTTTTGGGAGCCAGAAGCAAGTTTAATTACATTTCGAGGCATTTTGTGGGTTATTAGTAACGTTTTACGTGTGCTGTGGATGGGGGATTTTTATTTTCCAAAATTTCTAATTTTTGGGGCATGATCAGAAGTTTTTATAATTCTTTTCGTGTTCCTCATGACTTTTTGCATCACCCGGTATATGGCTAAAATCGTTTTTGCTAAAATCGTTTTCGAAGGAACGGGAAATAAATACCAATGAATTTACCAAACTGTAACAATCGCCAAATTTATGTATTTTAATGAAGATCAAATAACGATAGCAATAAGAAAGGTTGACAAGCTAATCTTCATAACTACGAGATTTTTGGAAAAATAGAAAAGAGTAATTAATATAAATAATAATAACATAAAGAAATAAAAACGAATGTGTACAACAATGCTGACAAATAGTATTGAGATAGGTATACCTAAGAAATTAATTATTCAATAGAGACCAATATAAACCTGCTTACTGACAGATGCAGGACCGTCAGCCACCGAGGCAGTTATAGAAGCTGTAAAGCCGATAGCATGCAGAGCAATGATTCACTTTTATTGCTTTTTAAAACATAAAATAAATACACTTTGAGAGCCATTCCTCATCCTACATGACTTCTGAACCAATTAACTCTATGAACCAGGTTCTTAACGGCTCTTAGATTAGGATTTTAATACAAGTGTTTGTATAGCAGGAAGATCTGATACAGTGTTAATACTTATAACACATGCTTTTATCTAGCGTGTACATAACGGCTATTAGGTGAACCATTCTTCTCCAGTTCCTTGTTTATGACCAATAAACAGAGAGAACCGACTCAATTCTTTGTATTATACATCTTGAATAATCACTATTTTCACAAAACGGAGAAAACGTTTTTAAATATTTTTTTTTTTAGAAAAATATAGCCTACAAGGTTTTATTGGATTTATAGGTTAGTCTTTACTGATATATTAATTAAAGTCATAAAAGAATTGCATTTTTAGTTTTTTTCACCTTGGATTCCTTTTAATGTTACGTTATCAACCCTAAAAATATTTTATTTTGTCCACTAAATTTCCTCTTATGATGCGTAATCAATCCTATAAAAGCTGTCTTTTTATATCCCCCCCACATTACTTTTACATGATAGTTTATTAATTCTATAAATATTACTTTTATTATTTTCTTCTTAAATTCCTTTTAATGTTACGTTATCAACCATAAAAATATTTTATTTTGTCCACTAAATTTCCTCTTATGATGCGTTAGCAATCCTATAAAAGCTGTCTTTTTATATCCCCCCCACATTACTTTTACATGATAGTTTATTAATTCTATAAATATTACTTTTATTATTTTCTTCTTAAATTCGTTTTAATGTTACGTTATCAACCCTAAAAGTATTTTATTTTGTCCACTAAATTTCCTCTTATGATGCGTTAGCAATCCTATAAAAGCTGTCTTTTTATATCCCCCCACATTACTTTTACATGATAGTTTATTAATTCTATAAATATTACTTTTATTATTTTCTTCTTAAATTCCTTTTAATGTTACGTTATCAACCATAAAAATATTTTATTTTGTCCACTAAATTTCCTCTTATGATGCGTTAGCAATCCTATAAAAGCTGTCTTTTTATATCCCCCCCACATTACTTTCACATGATAGTTTATTAATCCTATAAATATTACTTTTATTATTTTCTTCCTAAATTCCTTTTAATGTTACGTTATCAACCCTAAAAATATATATTATTTTGTCCACTAAATTCCCTCTTATGATGCGTTAGCAATCCTATAAAGGCTGTCTTTTTATATCCCCCCCACATTATTTTTACATGATAGTTTATTAATCCTATAAATATAACTTTTATTATTTTCTTCTTAAATTCCTTTTAATGTTACGTTATCAACCCTAAAAATATTTTATTTTGTCCACTAAATTCCCTCTTATGATGCGTTAGCAATCCTATAAAAGCTGTCTTTTTATATCCCCCCCACATTACTTTTACATGATAGTTTATCAATCCTATAAATATTACTTTTATTATTTTCTTCTTAAATTCCTTTTAATGTTACGTTATCAACCCTAAAAATACTTTATTTTGTCCACTAAATTCCCTCTTATGATGCGTTAGCAATCCTATAAAAGCTGTTTTTTTATATCCCCCCCACATTACTTTTACATGATAGTTTATTAATCCTATAAATATTGTTTTTATTATTTTCTTCCTAAATTCCTTTTAATGTTACGTTATCTACCCTAAAAATATTTTATTTTGTCCACTAAATTCCCTCTTATGATGCGTTAGCAATCCTATAAAAGCTGTCTTTTTATATCCCCCCACATTACTTTTACATGATAGTTTATTAATTCTATAAATATTACTTTTATTATTTTCTTCTTAAATTCCTTTTAATGTTACGTTATCAACCCTAAAAATATTTTATTTTGTCCACTAAATTCCCTCTTATGATGCGTTAGCAATCCTATAAAAGCTGTCTTTTTATATCCCCCCCACATTACTTTTACATGATAGTTTATCAATCCTATAAATATTACTTTTATTATTTTCTTCCTAAATTCCTTTTAATGTTACGTTATCAACCCTAAAAATATTTTATTTTGTCCACTAAATTCCCTCTTATGATGCGTTAGCAATCCTATAAAAGCTGTCTTTTTATATCCCCCCCCACATTACTTTTACATGATAGTTTATCAATCCTATAAATATTACTTTTATTATTTTCTTCCTAAATTCCTTTTAATGTTACGTTATCAACCCTAAAAATATTTAATTTTGTCCACTAAATTCCCTCTTATGATGCGTTAGCAATCCTATAAAAGCTGTCTTTTTATATCCCCCCCCACATTACTTTTACATGATAGTTTATTAATCCTATAAATATTACTTTTATTATTTTCTTCTTAAATTCCTTTTAATGTTACGTTATCAACCCTAAAAATATTTTATTTTGTCCACTAAATTCCCTCTTTTGATGCGTTAGCAATCCTATAAAAGCTGTCTTTTTATACCCCCCCCACATTACTTTTACATGATAGTTTATCAATCCTATAAATATTACTTTTATTATTTTCTTCCTAAATTCCTTTTAATGTTACGTTATCAACCCTAAAAATATTTAATTTTGTCCACTAAATTCCCTCTTATGATGCGTTAGCAATCCTATAAAAGCTGTCTTTTTATATCCCCCCCCACATTACTTTTACATGATAGTTTATTAATCCTATAAATATTACTTTTATTATTTTCTTCTTAAATTCCTTTTAATGTTACGTTATCAACCCTAAAAATATTTTATTTTGTCCACTAAATTCCCTCTTTTGATGCGTTAGCAATCCTATAAAAGCTGTCTTTTTATATCCCCCCACATTACTTTTACATGATAGTTTATCAATCCTATAAATATTACTTTTATTATTTTCTTCCTAAATTCCTTTTCATGTTACGTTATTAATCCTATAAATATTACTTTTATTATTTTCTTCCTAAATTCCTTTTAATGTTACGTTATCAACCCTAAAAATATTTTATTTTGTCCACTAAATTCCCTCTTAAGATGCGTTAGCAATCCTATAAAAGCTGTCTTTTTATATCCCCCCCACATTACTTTTACATGATAGTTTATCAATCCTATAAATATTACTTTTATTATTTTCTTCCTAAATTCCTTTTAATGTTACGTTATTAATCCTATAAATATTACTTTTATTATTTTCTTCCTAAATTCCTTTTAATGTTACGTTATCAACCCTAAAAATATTTTATTTTGTCCACTAAATTCCCTCTTATGATGCGGTAGCAATCCTATAAAAGCTGTCTTTTTATATCCCCCCCACATTACTTTTACATGATAGTTTATCAATCCTATAAATATTACTTTTATTATTTTCTTCCTAAATTCCTTTTAATGTTACGTTATCAACCCTAAAAATATTTTATTTTGTCCACTAAATTCCCTCTTATGATGCGTTAGCAATCCTATAAAAGCTGTCTTTTTATATCCCCCCCACATTACTTTTACATGATAGTTTATCAATCCTATAAATATTACTTTTATTATTTTCTTCCTAAATTCCTTTTAATGTTACGTTATCAACCCTAAAAATATTTTATTTTGTCCACTAAATTCCCTCTTATGATGCGTTAGCAATCCTATAAAAGCTGTCTTTTTACATCCCCCCCACATTACTTTTACATGATAGTTTATCAATCCTATAAATATTACTTTTATTATTTCCTTCCTAAATTCCTTTTAATGTTACGTTATCAACCCTAAAAATATTTTATTTTGTCCACTAAATTCCCTCTTATGATGCGTTAGCAATCCTATAAAAGCTGTCTTTTTATATCCCCCCCACATTACTTTTACATGATAGTTTATTAATCCTATAAATATTACTTTTATTATTTTCTTCTTAAATTCCTTTTAATGTTACGTTATCAACCCTAAAAATATTTTATTTTGTCCACTAAATTCCCTCTTATGATGCGTTAGCAATCCTATAAAAGCTGTCTTTTTATATCCCCCCCACATTACTTTTACATGATAGTTTATCAATCCTATAAATATTACTTTTATTATTTTCTTCCTAAATTCCTTTTAATGTTACGTTATCAACCCTAAAAATATTTTATTTTGTCCACTAAATTCCCTCTTTTGATGCGTTAGCAATCCTATAAAAGCTGTCTTTTTATATCCCCCCCACATTACTTTTACATGATAGTTTATCAATCCTATAAATATTACTTTTATTATTTTCTTCCTAAATTCCTTTTAATGTTACGTTATCAACCCTAAAAATATTTTATTTTGTCCACTATAGTCCCTCTTATGATGCGTTAGCAATCCTATAAAAGCTGTCTTTTTATATCCCCCCCCACATTACTTTTACATGATAGTTTATTAATCCTATAAATATTACTTTTATTATTTTCTTCTTAAATTCCTTTTAATGTTACGTTATCAACCCTAAAAATATTTTATTTTGTCCACTAAATTCCCTCTTATGATGCGTTAGCAATCCTATAAAAGCTGTCTTTTTATATCCCCCCCACATTACTTTTACATGATAGTTTATCAATTATATAAATATTACTTTTATTATTTTCTTCCTAAATTCCTTTTAATGTTACGTTATCAACCCTAAAAATATTTTATTTTGTCCACTAAATTCCCTCTTATGATGCGTTAGCAATCCTATAAAAGCTGTCTTTTTATATCCCCCCCACATTACTTTTACATGATAGTTTATCAATCCTATAAATATTACTTTTATTATTTTCTTCCTAAATTCCTTTTAATGTTACGTTATCAACCCTAAAAATATTTAATTTTGTCCACTAAATTCCCTCTTATGATGCGTTAGCAATCCTATAAAAGCTGTCTTTTTATATCCCCCCCCACATTACTTTTACATGATAGTTTATTAATCCTATAAATATTACTTTTATTATTTTCTTCTTAAATTCCTTTTAATGTTACGTTATCAACCCTAAAAATATTTTATTTTGTCCACTAAATTCCCTCTTTTGATGCGTTAGCAATCCTATAAAAGCTGTCTTTTTATATCCCCCCCACATTACTTTTACATGATAGTTTATCAATCCTATAAATATTACTTTTATTATTTTCTTCCTAAATTCCTTTTCATGTTACGTTATTAATCCTATAAATATTACTTTTATTATTTTCTTCCTAAATTCCTTTTAATGTTACGTTATCAACCCTAAAAATATTTTATTTTGTCCACTAAATTCCCTCTTAAGATGCGTTAGCAATCCTATAAAAGCTGTCTTTTTATATCCCCCCCACATTACTTTTACATGATAGTTTATCAATCCTATAAATATTACTTTTATTATTTTCTTCCTAAATTCCTTTTAATGTTACGTTATTAATCCTATAAATATTACTTTTATTATTTTCTTCCTAAATTCCTTTTAATGTTACGTTATCAACCCTAAAAATATTTTATTTTGTCCACTAAATTCCCTCTTATGATGCGTCAGCAATCCTATAAAAGCTGTCTTTTTATATCCCCCCCACATTACTTTTACATGATAGTTTATCAATCCTATAAATATTACTTTTATTATTTTCTTCCTAAATTCCTTTTAATGTTACGTTATCAACCCTAAAAATATTTTATTTTGTCCACTAAATTCCCTCTTATGATGCGTTAGCAATCCTATAAAAGCTGTCTTTTTATATCCCCCCCACATTACTTTTACATGATAGTTTATCAATCCTATAAATATTACTTTTATTATTTTCTTCCTAAATTCCTTTTAATGTTACGTTATCAACCCTAAAAATATTTTATTTTGTCCACTAAATTCCCTCTTATGATGCGTTAGCAATCCTATAAAAGCTGTCTTTTTATATCCCCCCCACATTACTTTTACATGATAGTTTATCAATCCTATAAATATCACTTTTATTATTTCCTTCCTAAATTCCTTTTAATGTTACGTTATCAACCCTAAAAATATTTAATTTTGTCCACTAAATTCCCTCTTATGATGCGTTAGCAATCCTATAAAAGCTGTCTTTTTATATCCCCCCCACATTACTTTTACATGATAGTTTATTAATCCTATAAATATTACTTTTATTATTTTCTTCTTAAATTCCTTTTAATGTTACGTTATCAACCCTAAAAATATTTTATTTTGTCCACTAAATTCCCTCTTATGATGCGTTAGCAATCCTATAAAAGCTGTCTTTTTATATCCCCCCCACATTACTTTTACATGATAGTTTATCAATCCTATAAATATTACTTTTATTATTTTCTTCCTAAATTCCTTTTAATGTTACGTTATCAACCCTAAAAATATTTTATTTTGTCCACTAAATTCCCTCTTTTGATGCGTTAGCAATCCTATAAAAGCTGTCTTTTTATATCCCCCCCACATTACTTTTACATGATAGTTTATCAATCCTATAAATATTACTTTTATTATTTTCTTTCTAAATTCCTTTTAATGTTACGTTATCAACCCTAAAAATATTTTATTTTGTCCACTATAGTCCCTCTTATGATGCGTTAGCAATCCTATAAAAGCTGTCTTTTTATATCCCCCCCCACATTACTTTTACATGATAGTTTATTAATCCTATAAATATTACTTTTATTATTTTCTTCTTAAATTCCTTTTAATGTTACGTTATCAACCCTAAAAATATTTTATTTTGTCCACTAAATTCCCTCTTATGATGCGTTAGCAATCCTATAAAAGCTGTCTTTTTATATCCCCCCCCCCACATTACTTTTACATGATAGTTTATTAATCCTATAAATATTACTTTTATTATTTTCTTCTTAAATTCCTTTTAATGTTACGTTATCAACCCTAAAAATATTTTATTTTGTCCACTAAATTCCCTCTTATGATGCGTTAGCAATCCTATAAAAGCTGTCTTTTTATATCCCCCCCACATTACTTTTACATGATAGTTTATCAATCCTATAAATATTACTTTTATTATTTTCTTCCTAAATTCCTTTTAATGTTACGTTATCAACCCTAAAAATATTTTATTTTGTCCACTAAATTCCCTCTTATGATGCGTTAGCAATCCTATAAAAGCTGTCTTTTTATATCCCCCCCACATTACTTTTACATGATAGTTTATCAATCCTATAAATATTACTTTTATTATTTTCTTCCTAAATTCCTTTTAATGTTACGTTATCAACCCTAAAAATATTTAATTTTGTCCACTAAATTCCCTCTTATGATGCGTTAGCAATCCTATAAAAGCTGTCTTTTTATATCCCCCCCCCCACATTACTTTTACATGATAGTTTATTAATCCTATAAATATTACTTTTATTATTTTCTTCTTAAATTCCTTTTAATGTTACGTTATCAACCCTAAAAATATTTTATTTTGTCCACTAAATTCCCTCTTTTGATGCGTTAGCAATCCTATAAAAGCTGTCTTTTTATATCCCCCCCACATTACTTTTACATGATAGTTTATCAATCCTATAAATATTACTTTTATTATTTTCTTCCTAAATTCCTTTTAATGTTACGTTATCAACCCTAAAAATATTTTATTTTGTCCACTATAGTCCCTCTTTTGATGCGTTAGCAATCCTATAAAAGCTGTCTTTTTATATCCCCCCCACATTACTTTTACATGATAGTTTATCAATCCTATAAATATTACTTTTATTATTTTCTTCCTAAATTCCTTTTCATGTTACGTTATTAATCCTATAAATATTACTTTTATTATTTTCTTCCTAAATTCCTTTTAATGTTACGTTATCAACCCTAAAAATATTTTATTTTGTCCACTAAATTCCCTCTTAAGATGCGTTAGCAATCCTATAAAAGCTGTCTTTTTATATCCCCCCCACATTACTTTTACATGATAGTTTATCAATCCTATAAATATTACTTTTATTATTTTCTTCCTAAATTCCTTTTAATGTTACGTTATTAATCCTATAAATATTACTTTTATTATTTTCTTCCTAAATTCCTTTTAATGTTACGTTATCAACCCTAAAAATATTTTATTTTGTCCACTAAATTCCCTCTTATGATGCGTTAGCAATCCTATAAAAGCTGTCTTTTTATATCCCCCCCACATTACTTTTACATGATAGTTTATCAATCCTATAAATATTACTTTTATTATTTTCTTCCTAAATTCCTTTTAATGTTACGTTATCAACCCTAAAAATATTTTATTTTGTCCACTAAATTCCCTCTTATGATGCGTTAGCAATCCTATAAAAGCTGTCTTTTTATATCCCCCCCACATTACTTTTACATGATAGTTTATCAATCCTATAAATATTACTTTTATTATTTTCTTCCTAAATTCCTTTTAATGTTACGTTATCAACCCTAAAAATATTTTATTTTGTCCACTAAATTCCCTCTTATGATGCGTTAGCAATCCTATAAAAGCTGTCTTTTTATATCCCCCCCACATTACTTTTACATGATAGTTTATCAATCCTATAAATATTACTTTTATTATTTCCTTCCTAAATTCCTTTTAATGTTACGTTATCAACCCTAAAAATATTTTATTTTGTCCACTAAATTCCCTCTTATGATGCGTTAGCAATCCTATAAAAGCTGTCTTTTTATATCCCCCCCACATTACTTTTACATGATAGTTTATTAATCCTATAAATATTACTTTTATTATTTTCTTCTTAAATTCCTTTTAATGTTACGTTATCAACCCTAAAAATATTTAATTTTGTCCACTAAATTCCCTCTTATGATGCGTTAGCAATCCTATAAAAGCTGTCTTTTTATATCCCCCCCACATTACTTTTACATGATAGTTTATCAATCCTATAAATATTACTTTTATTATTTTCTTCCTAAATTCCTTTTAATGTTACGTTATCAACCCTAAAAATATTTTATTTTGTCCACTAAATTCCCTCTTTTGATGCGTTAGCAATCCTATAAAAGCTGTCTTTTTATATCCCCCCCACATTACTTTTACATGATAGTTTATCAATCCTATAAATATTACTTTTATTATTTTCTTCCTAAATTCCTTTTAATGTTACGTTATCAACCCTAAAAATATTTTATTTTGTCCACTATAGTCCCTCTTATGATGCGTTAGCAATCCTATAAAAGCTGTCTTTTTATATCCCCCCCCACATTACTTTTACATGATAGTTTATTAATCCTATAAATATTACTTTTATTATTTTCTTCTTAAATTCCTTTTAATGTTACGTTATCAACCCTAAAAATATTTTATTTTGTCCACTAAATTCCCTCTTATGATGCGTTAGCAATCCTATAAAAGCTGTCTTTTTATATCCCCCCCACATTACTTTTACATGATAGTTTATCAATTATATAAATATTACTTTTATTATTTTCTTCCTAAATTCCTTTTAATGTTACGTTATCAACCCTAAAAATATTTTATTTTGTCCACTAAATTCCCTCTTATGATGCGTTAGCAATCCTATAAAAGCTGTCTTTTTATATCCCCCCCACATTACTTTTACATGATAGTTTATCAATCCTATAAATATTACTTTTATTATTTTCTTCCTAAATTCCTTTTAATGTTACGTTATCAACCCTAAAAATATTTAATTTTGTCCACTAAATTCCCTCTTATGATGCGTTAGCAATCCTATAAAAGCTGTCTTTTTATATCCCCCCCCACATTACTTTTACATGATAGTTTATTAATCCTATAAATATTACTTTTATTATTTTCTTCTTAAATTCCTTTTAATGTTACGTTATCAACCCTAAAAATATTTTATTTTGTCCACTAAATTCCCTCTTTTGATGCGTTAGCAATCCTATAAAAGCTGTCTTTTTATATCCCCCCCACATTACTTTTACATGATAGTTTATCAATCCTATAAATATTACTTTTATTATTTTCTTCCTAAATTCCTTTTCATGTTACGTTATTAATCCTATAAATATTACTTTTATTATTTTCTTCCTAAATTCCTTTTAGTGTTACGTTATCAACCCTAAAAATATTTTATTTTGTCCACTAAATTCCCTCTTATGATGCGTCAGCAATCCTATAAAAGCTGTCTTTTTATATCCCCCCCACATTACTTTTACATGATAGTTTATCAATCCTATAAATATTACTTTTATTATTTTCTTCCTAAATTCCTTTTAATGTTACGTTATCAACCCTAAAAATATTTTATTTTGTCCACTAAATTCCCTCTTATGATGCGTTAGCAATCCTATAAAAGCTGTCTTTTTATATCCCCCCCACATTACTTTTACATGATAGTTTATCAATCCTATAAATATTACTTTTATTATTTTCTTCCTAAATTCCTTTTAATGTTACGTTATCAACCCTAAAAATATTTTATTTTGTCCACTAAATTCCCTCTTATGATGCGTTAGCAATCCTATAAAAGCTGTCTTTTTATATCCCCCCCACATTACTTTTACATGATAGTTTATCAATCCTATAAATATCACTTTTATTATTTCCTTCCTAAATTCCTTTTAATGTTACGTTATCAACCCTAAAAATATTTTATTTTGTCCACTAAATTCCCTCTTATGATGCGTTAGCAATCCTATAAAAGCTGTCTTTTTATATCCCCCCCACATTACTTTTACATGATAGTTTATTAATCCTATAAATATTACTTTTATTATTTTCTTCTTAAATTCCTTTTAATGTTACGTTATCAACCCTAAAAATATTTTATTTTGTCCACTAAATTCCCTCTTATGATGCGTTAGCAATCCTATAAAAGCTGTCTTTTTATATCCCCCCCACATTACTTTTACATGATAGTTTATCAATCCTATAAATATTACTTTTATTATTTTCTTCCTAAATTCCTTTTAATGTTACGTTATCAACCCTAAAAATATTTTATTTTGTCCACTAAATTCCCTCTTTTGATGCGTTAGCAATCCTATAAAAGCTGTCTTTTTATATCCCCCCCACATTACTTTTACATGATAGTTTATCAATCCTATAAATATTACTTTTATTATTTTCTTCCTAAATTCCTTTTAATGTTACGTTATCAACCCTAAAAATATTTTATTTTGTCCACTATAGTCCCTCTTATGATGCGTTAGCAATCCTATAAAAGCTGTCTTTTTATATCCCCCCCCACATTACTTTTACATGATAGTTTATTAATCCTATAAATATTACTTTTATTATTTTCTTCTTAAATTCCTTTTAATGTTACGTTATCAACCCTAAAAATATTTTATTTTGTCCACTAAATTCCCTCTTATGATGCGTTAGCAATCCTATAAAAGCTGTCTTTTTATATCCCCCCCCCACATTACTTTTACATGATAGTTTATTAATCCTATAAATATTACTTTTATTATTTTCTTCTTAAATTCCTTTTAATGTTACGTTATCAACCCTAAAAATATTTTATTTTGTCCACTAAATTCCCTCTTATGATGCGTTAGCAATCCTATAAAAGCTGTCTTTTTATATCCCCCCCACATTACTTTTACATGATAGTTTATCAATCCTATAAATATTACTTTTATTATTTTCTTCCTAAATTCCTTTTAATGTTACGTTATCAACCCTAAAAATATTTTATTTTGTCCACTAAATTCCCTCTTATGATGCGTTAGCAATCCTATAAAAGCTGTCTTTTTATATCCCCCCCACATTACTTTTACATGATAGTTTATCAATCCTATAAATATTACTTTTATTATTTTCTTCCTAAATTCCTTTTAATGTTACGTTATCAACCCTAAAAATATTTAATTTTGTCCACTAAATTCCCTCTTATGATGCGTTAGCAATCCTATAAAAGCTGTCTTTTTATATCCCCCCCCACATTACTTTTACATGATAGTTTATTAATCCTATAAATATTACTTTTATTATTTTCTTCTTAAATTCCTTTTAATGTTACGTTATCAACCCTAAAAATATTTTATTTTGTCCACTAAATTCCCTCTTTTGATGCGTTAGCAATCCTATAAAAGCTGTCTTTTTATATCCCCCCCACATTACTTTTACATGATAGTTTATCAATCCTATAAATATTACTTTTATTATTTTCTTCCTAAATTCCTTTTAATGTTACGTTATCAACCCTAAAAATATTTTATTTTGTCCACTATAGTCCCTCTTATGATGCGTTAGCAATCCTATAAAAGCTGTCTTTTTATATCCCCCCCCACATTACTTTTACATGATAGTTTATTAATCCTATAAATATTACTTTTATTATTTTCTTCTTAAATTCCTTTTAATGTTACGTTATCAACCCTAAAAATATTTTATTTTGTCCACTAAATTCCCTCTTATGATGCGTTAGCAATCCTATAAAAGCTGTCTTTTTATATCCCCCCCACATTACTTTTACATGATAGTTTATCAATCCTATAAATATTACTTTTATTATTTTCTTCCTAAATTCCTTTTAATGTTACGTTATCAACCCTAAAAATATTTTATTTTGTCCACTAAATTCCCTCTTATGATGCGTTAGCAATCCTATAAAAGCTGTCTTTTTATATCCCCCCCACATTACTTTTACATGATAGTTTATCAATCCTATAAATATTACTTTTATTATTTTCTTCCTAAATTCCTTTTAATGTTACGTTATCAACCCTAAAAATATTTTATTTTGTCCACTAAATTCCCTCTTATGATGCGTTAGCAATCCTATAAAAGCTGTCTTTTTATATCCCCCCCACATTACTTTTACATGATAGTTTATCAATCCTATAAATATTACTTTTATTATTTTCTTCCTAAATTCCTTTTAATGTTACGTTATCAACCCTAAAAATATTTAATTTTGTCCACTAAATTCCCTCTTATGATGCGTTAGCAATCCTATAAAAGCTGTCTTTTTATATCCCCCCCCACATTACTTTTACATGATAGTTTATTAATCCTATAAATATTACTTTTATTATTTTCTTCTTAAATTCCTTTTAATGTTACGTTATCAACCCTAAAAATATTTTATTTTGTCCACTAAATTCCCTCTTTTGATGCGTTAGCAATCCTATAAAAGCTGTCTTTTTATATCCCCCCCACATTACTTTTACATGATAGTTTATCAATCCTATAAATATTACTTTTATTATTTTCTTCCTAAATTCCTTTTAATGTTACGTTATCAACCCTAAAAATATTTTATTTTGTCCACTATAGTCCCTCTTATGATGCGTTAGCAATCCTATAAAAGCTGTCTTTTTATATCCCCCCCACATTACTTTTACATGATAGTTTATTAATCCTATAAATATTACTTTTATTATTTTCTTCTTAAATTCCTTTTAATGTTACGTTATCAACCCTAAAAATATTTTATTTTGTCCACTAAATTCCCTCTTATGATGCGTTAGCAATCCTATAAAAGCTGTCTTTTTATATCCCCCCCACATTACTTTTACATGATAGTTTATCAATCCTATAAATATTACTTTTATTATTTTCTTCCTAAATTCCTTTTAATGTTACGTTATCAACCCTAAAAATATTTTATTTTGTCCACTAAATTCCCTCTTATGATGCGTTAGCAATCCTATAAAAGCTGTCTTTTTATATCCCCCCCACATTACTTTTACATGATAGTTTATCAATCCTATAAATATTACTTTTATTATTTTCTTCCTAAATTCCTTTTAATGTTACGTTATCAACCCTAAAAATATTTAATTTTGTCCACTAAATTCCCTCTTATGATGCGTTAGCAATCCTATAAAAGCTGTCTTTTTATATCCCCCCCCACATTACTTTTACATGATAGTTTATTAATCCTATAAATATTACTTTTATTATTTTCTTCTTAAATTCCTTTTAATGTTACGTTATCAACCCTAAAAATATTTTATTTTGTCCACTAAATTCCCTCTTTTGATGCGTTAGCAATCCTATAAAAGCTGTCTTTTTATATCCCCCCCACATTACTTTTACATGATAGTTTATCAATCCTATAAATATTACTTTTATTATTTTCTTCCTAAATTCCTTTTCATGTTACGTTATTAATCCTATAAATATTACTTTTATTATTTTCTTCCTAAATTCCTTTTAATGTTACGTTATCAACCCTAAAAATATTTTATTTTGTCCACTAAATTCCCTCTTAAGATGCGTTAGCAATCCTATAAAAGCTGTCTTTTAATATCCCCCCCACATTACTTTTACATGATAGTTTATCAATCCTATAAATATTACTTTTATTATTTTCTTCCTAAATTCCTTTTATTGTTACGTTATTAATCCTATAAATATTACTTTTATTATTTTCTTCCTAAATTCCTTTTAATGTTACGTTATCAACCCTAAAAATATTTTATTTTGTCCACTAAATTCCCTCTTATGATGCGTTAGCAATCCTATAAAAGCTGTCTTTTTATATCCCCCCCACATTACTTTTACATGATAGTTTATCAATCCTATAAATATTACTTTTATTATTTTCTTCCTAAATTCCTTTTAATGTTACGTTATCAACCCTAAAAATATTTTATTTTGTCCACTAAATTCCCTCTTATGATGCGTTAGCAATCCTATAAAAGCTGTCTTTTTATATCCCCCCCACATTACTTTTACATGATAATTTATCAATCCTATAAATATTACTTTTATTATTTTCTTCCTAAATTCCTTTTAATGTTACGTTATCAACCCTAAAAATATTTTATTTTGTCCACTAAATTCCCTCTTATGATGCGTTAGCAATCCTATAAAAGCTGTCTTTTTATATCCCCCCCACATTACTTTTACATGATAGTTTATCAATCCTATAAATATTACTTTTATTATTTCCTTCCTAAATTCCTTTTAATGTTACGTTATCAACCCTAAAAATATTTTATTTTGTCCACTAAATTCCCTCTTATGATGCGTTAGCAATCCTATAAAAGCTGTCTTTTTATATCCGCCCCACATTACTTTTACATGATAGTTTATCAATCCTATAAATATTACTTTTATTATTTTCTTCCTAAATTCCTTTTAATGTTACGTTATCAACCCTAAAAATATTTTATTTTGTCCACTAAATTCCCTCTTCTGATGCGTTAGCAATCCTATAAAAGCTGTCTTTTTATATCCCCCCCACATTACTTTTACATGATAGTTTATTAATCCTACAAATATTACTTTTATTATTTTCTTCTTAAATTCCTTTTAATGTTACGTTATCAACCCTAAAAATATTTTATTTTGTCCACTAAATTCCCTCTTATGATGCGTTAGCAATCCTATAAAAGCTGTCTTTTTATATCCCCCCCACATTACTTTTACATGATAGTTTATCAATCCTATAAATATTACTTTTATTTTTTTCTTCCTAAATTCCTTTTAATGTTACGTTATTAATCCTATAAATATTACTTTTATTATTTTCTTCCTAAATTCCTTTTAATGTTACGTTATCAACCCTAAAAATATTTTATTTTGTCCACTAAATTCCCTCTTATGATGCGTTAGCAATCCTATAAAAGCGGTCTTTTTATATCCCCCCCACATTACTTTTACATGATAGTTTATTAATCCTATAAATATTACTTTTATTATTTTCTTCTTAAATTCCTTTTAATGTTACGTTATCAACCCTAAAAATATTTTATTTTGTCCACTAAATTCCCTCTTATGATGCGTTAGCAATCCTATAAAAGCTGTCTTTTTATATCCCCCCCACATTACTTTTACATGATAGTTTATCAATCCTATAAATATTACTTTTATTATTTTCTTCCTAAATTCCTTTTAATGTTACGTTATCAACCCTAAAAATATTTTATTTTGTCCACTAAATTCCCTCTTATGATGCGTTAGCAATCCTATAAAAGCTGTCTTTTTATATCCCCCCACATTACTTTTACATTATAGTTTATCAATCCTATAAATATTACTTTTATTATTTTCTTCCTAAATTCCTTTTAATGTTACGTTATTAATCCTATAAATATTACTTTTATTATTTTCTTCCTAAATTCCTTTTAATGTTACGTTATCAACCCTAAAAATATTTTATTTTGTCCAGTAAATTCCCTCTTATGATGCGTTAGCAATCCTATAAAAGCTGTCTTTTTATATCCCCCCCACATTACTTTTACATGATAGTTTATCAATCCTATAAATATAACTTTTATTATTTTCTTCCTAAATTCGTTTTAATGTTACGTTATCAACCCTAAAAATATTTTATTTTGTCCACTAAATTCCCTCTTATGATGCGTTAGCAATCCTATAAAAGCTATCTTTTTATATCCCCCCCACATTACTTTTACATGATAGTTTATTAATCCTATAAATATTACTTTTATTATTTTCTTCCTAAATTCGTTTTAATGTTACGTTATTAATCCTATAAATATTACTTTTATTTTTTCTTCCTAAATTCCTTTTAATGTTACATTATTAATCCTATAAATATTACTTTTATTATTTTCTTCCTAAATTCCTTTTAATGTTATGTTATCAATCCTATAAATATTTTATTTTTATTTATTTAAGGATATAATTATATTATTTTACATTACTATACAGCAAGTGATTGAACACTTTTGTCTTATTTCAAAAATGCAATTGTATTATTTTACACCATTATTATCAAGTTAATATAGACCTACAGTTTATATTATACAGGTATATGAATTCTTTAATCCATTTTTTGTAAATAAGCCAGAGATTGTAAACATTTTTTTAAATCTCCCGAGTCGCTATAAGCTCCTATAATGTTTTTTATTCTTTTGTCTAATGTTATGTAGGTTTGTTTTCTCTTTTTCAAGGGTAGGCCTATTGAGTTTTTCCTAACTTCGAATGTAACATTTACTGCTTCCTCGTTTAATTTGTTTATTAGGAAGTACACGTTTGGTTTCTTTTGATTTATTGATGTGTTGAGTTTTCTATGCCAATCTTCGACAGCGTTTGTGGTCCTAATCCGCTGGTTAAAAACATTCCACATTTCAATGGGTATATTAGGATTATTCAACCATTGATCGACCATATAATCTGCAAATAATTTTTTCGTCGTTCAACATTTCCTCCATTATTAACAGCCATGCGTCATCAACGCTGCTGATTGGAAGATGTGCCATTGCAGCGCACATTCGGCAAAACAATCGGACTGCATCATTGTTTTTGTAATCCTCCACAATTCTTAGCTGTTGGATCTTTCTCCACAAACATTGGTTGAAATGAAAATTGCAATCGGACAGAACTGTAGGCCTATTAGGAAACAAATTCTCCATAGCTTTAATTGCAGCCATTTCAAAGTCTAATCGTGCAACTTTCGGCGACCAATCCGGTTTGGTAAAAAGTCGGTTGTATGTCTCTTGGGATTCATCTGGGAGAAGAACAAATAAAACAGGAAATATTTTCATCTCTTCTTCCGTTCTTCCAATGTCTACATGTAAAGTGTATAGTTGTTTAAATTGTTTCGAACAACTATCAAATGTCGCATCCATAAAACTTGTGTCATTTCCACACAGGAGTTTCTCCGCTTCTCTACATCCAAACACAAGGATTCTTTTGCTAAGAACATCACTATCGTCAATTTTCAAAAAAAACTACTGCTATCACTCAATTGTACCATTTCGTCACTGAGGAAAATCTCTGTACTAGAGCCAGGGTTCTGGGTCGTCCCTAAAACGTCTCTCCTTGCTTTGCACAAGGAAGTCTTTGCACTTTCATAATTTGGCATATTTGCAACAAAATCTAAACCTTTATCATTTAAATCTTGAAACTCTTCTTTAAAAATATTACAAATCGGCACTGTCTTTTCTTCACGGACTCTTTTCCTACAGTTATGCCTATCTGTGCGTCTGCTTCGTCTGGTAAGCAGAGATGATTGCATCATTTACAATTTTTATACGCCCGTGGCACTTACTCTTTTCGTTTTTGACGCATAACCAATTAGTAGACTATACTTTTCAGTTTTTTTTTTTTGTGTAGGCCTACTCGATAGCGATAACCGTCCTTCACAAGACACGGTTTCCCTTTGGTTGTAGTGATAATTTCCATTTTGCTTCTCGCGATATAAGTCAACTATCAACTTCTTAAGCCTGTCCGATCCTACAGTCGGTAAACGTACACTTTAAAACGCTGTAAACTTACTCAATTCAGCCTACAACTTGTGCACGCCTCGAACTTTCAGATCCGACTGAATGTATTGTTAAACAACCATATGAATGTTCAGGTGGGGATGTTCTGTTATTAACCCCCATATAATGGGAAAAACCACAAATCTGCGAATATTGTTTATGTTAGTACGCCTTTATATAGGAAGAGTGGTGACAGATCGGAAATCCCACGTCTCGAACCCGATCGGTCGGAAACGCCACAGCAGCAGGTGTTCAAACAATAGGATCGCAAATACCACGTTCGGAAAACCCACGTAGTCCTTACACAAGCCTGGATCATAGATAAACCCTGAAAACATCCCAGACGTTACCACAATGAATCATTTTCCTGATAGTGTTAGCTATCAGTAAATGCCACAACACTGTCTTATGTTTCCTGTAACATACGGAAAACAGGACTTCAAATTACTGCGGCATTCAAACGTGACGTGTCTTTGTTCCGACAAATATTCTCCAACTATCGCTATTTTATCAGAAACTTCCTACTTTACACGACAGGATTACGTTTTCCTCGAGAGGTTTATATAATTGAAAAATATTTCTATTGGTAGACCTAACCAAAATTTACGACTTACCCTCCTCACTAAATCGTCCCCTATTAGGTCCTATAGGGGCCTTATTAGTGCCCCATTGAATCCTATATTTACAATCCTATTCTATCCCTGCTAGGCAATCTTCGAATCCTAGAATTTTTAACAAATTCTTTCTCCGCCATAGGCGTTTCTTACTCCCCTTTCGGGTACAGTCTTCCTGTACACATAAAGCAGCCTACTTTGCCATTAGACGAAGCGACTTGACGATAATTCGATAAACTCGACGCTCCGTTCGTATTTCAGTAGCGCGGTGTGGTGAATCCTGATTAATGTTTCAGAGATTGGCTTCGGGATAAAGGTGAAAAAAGCCGACGGACCGGGCGGTGCTGAGATTTACTGTGGAACACAATGACAGACAGACAGATGCGTCACTGGGACGATGTTTTTGTGACGGACAGTACTCGCAGGACAATTAAAACAAGTTAACAGACCCGATCGTAGACGTAGAGGTTAGGTTAATTGTACATGACCGGTCTCCGTGCAACAGTTCGGTATCTGCATTACATGCCAGACGGCGATGTCCTCAGTGTACAGGCCTATCATTTTTGTATATATTATTTTAAAGGTATACATTTTCAGGTTGAAATAAATACAAAATTCCTTTCTAATCTCATTAACAAACTTTATGTTCACACACACACACACACACACACACACACACACACACACACACACACACACACACACACACACACACACACACACACACACACACACACACACACACACACACACAACACACACACACACACACACACACACACACACACACACACACACACACACACACACACACACACACACACACACACACACACACACACACACACACACACACACACATACACACACACACACACACACACACACACCTACAAACTTACGCACATATCTTTTATAATTATCATTATATGAAAATTATCTTTGTGTGTGTGTTTTCATTAAAAAAATCCGTAGATGTTTATTTTTCACTAAAATCTTTACTTATTTAAAAATGTATAAAGCACAAAATGGGTATAGATATAAGTTATTAGTGCAACAGTACCTCATTATTAAATAAAATCGTTAATATTTTTAAACTTTTAGATAAATATTATAATCAAACAGGAGCTTCCAACGAAATATTATGCCCAGTGAATACATTTTGCCCGCACCTGTTCCTTCCGTCTAACTTTGCTCACTATTTTAGGCTTAATCTATGGTTGGAATGGCAGTTGAATATGTTGACGAGATATAACATATGATTTGCAAAGGTACAGAAACAATTTGCATATCACAAATCTTAATAAAACAAACGATAGAAGAACATGACACGAAATTACTAAAGCCTGAGCAATCAAAGCTGGGGCAGTAAGAGAAAATGTTGAGCAGAGAACCGTTGCCGAAGGCTTCGCCGTTCTCTCAGAAGTATAGAATTCTGACGAGGATGACAAGTGTACTAAGAAACATGACAGTCCTATCACTGTAGTTGCCAAATGAAAACCGTAAGTCCTTCCTTGAATGGAAGCGGTGACAAGCCCTCAAAGTCCAGTATACAAGTCTGTTTTAACTTCAGCAATTCTAATATAAACTGTTGTAGTAAAGTGAAAAGGAAGGAATCTATTAAAAATTAAGCCATTTACAGGAGAGCAATTATTTTCTAAGCAGGAGTGCGCGTACGTGGAACAATTTATTTTCTGAGCGGGAGCGCGCGTATGTGGAACAATTATTTTTTTGAGCGGGAGCACGCGTATGTGGAACAATTATTTTTCAGAGTGGGAATGCACGTATGTGGAATAATTTTTTTTCTGAGCGGGAGCACGTATGTGGAACAATTATTTTTCTGAGCGGGAGCGCGCGTATGTGGAACAATTATTTTTCTGAGCGGGAGCGCGCGTATGTGGAACAATTATTTTTTTGAGCGAGAGCGCGCGTATGTGGAACAATTATTTTTCCGAGCGGGAGTGCGCGTATGTGGAACAATTATTTTTCTGAGCGGCAGCACGCGTATGTGGAACAATTATTTCTCTGAGCGGGAGTGCGCATATGTGGAAAAATTATTTTTCTAAGCGGGAGTGCGCGTATGTGGAACAATTACTTTTCTGAGCGGCAGTGCGCATATGTGGAACAATTATTTTTCTGAGCGGGAGCGCGCGTATGTGGAACAATTATTTTTCTGAGCGGGAGTGCGCGTATGTGGAACAATTATTTTTCTGAGCGGGAGTGCGCATATGTGGAAAAATTATTTTTCTAAGCGGGAGTGCGCGTATGTGGAACAATTACTTTTCTGAGCGGCAGTGCGCATATGTGGAACAATTATTTTTCTGAGCGGGAGCGCGCGTATGTGGAACAATTATTTTTCTGAGCGGGAGTGCGCGTATGTGGAACAATTATTTTTCTGAGCGGGAGAGCGCGTATGTTTAACAATTATTTTTCTGAGCGGAAGTGCGCGTATGTGGAACAATTATTTTTCTGAGCGGGAGTCCGCGTATGTGGAGCAATTATTTTTCTGAGGGGGGGTGCGCGTATGTGGAACAATTATTTTACCGAGCGTAGTGCGCGTATGTGGAACAATTTTTTTTCTGAGCGGGAGTGCGCGTATGTGGAACAATTATTTTTCTGAGCAGGAGCGCGCGTATGTAGAATAATTATTTTTCTGAGCGGAAGCGCGCGTATGTGGAACAATTATTTTTCTGAGCGGGAGCGCGCGTATGTGGAACAATTATTTTTTGAGCGGGAGCGCGCATACGTAGAATGATTATTTTTCTGATCGGGAGCGCGAGTATGTGGAACAATTATTTTTCTGAGCGTGAGTGCGCGTATGTGGAATAATTATTTTTCTGAGCGGGAGCGCGCGTATGTGGAACAATTATTTTTTGAGCGGGAGCGCGCATACGTAGAATGATTATTTTTCTGATCGGGAGTACGCTTAATTGGAACAATTATTTTTCTGAGCGGGAGTGCGCGTATGTGGAATAATTATTTTTCTGAGCTGGAGCGCGAGTATGTAGAATAATTATTTTCCTGAGCGGGAGCGCGCGTATGTGGAACAATTATTTTTCTGAGCGGGAGTACGCTTTATTGGAACAATTATTTTTCTCAGCGGGAGCGCGCGTATGTAGAATAATTATTTTTCTGAGCAGGAGCGCGTGTATGTAGAACAATTATATTTCTGAGCGGGAGCGGGCGTATGTGGAACAATTTTATTTCTGAGCGGGAGTACGCGTACATGGAATAATTACTTTTCTGAGCGGGAGCGCGCGTATGTAAAACGATTATTTTTTTGAGCGGGAGAGCGCGTATGTTTAACAATTATTTTTCTGAGCGGAAGTGCGCGTATGTGGAACAATTATTTTTCTGAGCGGGAGTCCGCGTATGTGGAGCAATTATTTTTCTGAGGGGGGTGCGCGTATGTGGAACAATTATTTTACCGAGCGTAGTGCGCGTATGTTGAACAATTTTTTTTCTGAGCGGGAGTGCGCGTATGTGGAACAATTATTTTTCTGAGCAGGAGCGCGCGTATGTAGAATAATTATTTTTCTGAGCGGAAGCGCGCGTATGTGGAACAATTATTTTTCTGAGCGGGAGCGCGCGTATGTGAAACAATTATTTTTTGAGCGGGAGCGCGCATACGTAGAATGATTATTTTTCTGATCGGGAGCGCGAGTATGTGGAACAATTATTTTTCTGAGCGGGAGTGCGCGTATGTGGAATAATTATTTTTCTGAGCGGGAGCGCGCGTATGTGGAACAATTATTTTTTGAGCGGGAGCGCGCATACGTAGAATGATTATTTGTCTGATCGGGAGTACGCTTTATTGGAACAATTATTTTTCTGAGCGGGAGTGCGCGTATGTGGAATAATTATTTTTCTGAGCTGGAGCGCGAGTATGTAGAATAATTATTTTCCTGAGCGGGAGCGCGCGTATGTGGAACAATTATTTTTCTGAGCGGGAGTACGCTTTATTGGAACAATTATTTTTCTCAGCGGGAGCGCGCGTATGTAGAATAATTATTTTTCTGAGCAGGAGCGCGTGTATGTAGAACAATTATATTTCTGAGCGGGAGCGGGCGTATGTGGAACAATTTTATTTCTGAGCGGGAGTACGCGTACATGGAACAATTACTTTTCTGAGCGGGAGCGCGCGTATGTAAAACGATTATTTTTTTGAGCGGGAGCGCGCGTATGTAGAACAATTATTTTTCTGAGCGGGAGCGCGCGTATATAGAACAATTATTTTTCTAGCGGAAGCGCGCGTATGTGGAACAATTATTTTTCTGAGCGGCAGCACGCGTATGTGGAACAATTATTTTTCTGAGCGGGAGTGCGCATATGTCGAACAATTATTTTTCTGAGCGGAAGTGCGCGTATGTGGAACAATTATTTTTCTGAGCGGCAGTGCGCATATGTGGAACAATTATTTTTCTGAGCGGGAGCGCGCGTATGTGGAACAATTATTTTTCTGAGCGGGAGTGCGCGTATGTGGAACAATTATTTTTCTGAGCGGGAGTGCGCGTATGTGGAACAATTATTTTTCTGAGCGGGAGTGCGCGTATGTGGAACAATTATTTTTCTGAGCGGGAGTGCGCGTATGTGGAGCAATTATTTTTCTGAGCGGGAGTGCGCGTATGTGGAACAATTATTTTACCGAGCGTTAGTGCGCGTATGTAGAATAATTATTTTTCTGAGCGGGAGTACGCTTTATTGGAACAATTATTTTTCTGAGCAGGAGCGCGCGTATGTAGAATAATTATTTTTCTGAGCGGAAGCGCGCGTATGTGGAACAATTATTTTTCTGAGCGGGAGCGCGCGTATGTGGAACAATTATTTTTTGAGCGGGAGTGCGCCTATGTGGAATAATTATTTTTCTGAGCTGGAGCGCGAGTATGTTGAATAATTATTTTCCTGAGCGGGAGCGCGCGTATGTGGAACAATTATTTTTCTGAGTGGGAGTACGCTTTATTGGAACAATTATTTTTCTCAGCGGGAGCGCGCGTATGTAGAATAATTATTTTTCTGAGCAGGAGCGCGTGTATGTAGAACAATTATATTTCTGAGCGGGAGCGCGCGTATGTGGAACAATTATTTTTCTGAGCGGGAGCGCGCGTATGTGATTGTGTGTGTTTTAAAATGAGAAGCACATATAGCCTGGTACTGATGATTATAAGTTATTTATAGGTCTGCTTAGAATGAGCCATAACTCACTATAGTTTTGTATGGTCCACTATGGTTAGTTACGTCTTGTATGGGTTGGATAACACATGGTTTGTAAGGTTAAGACATAATTGGATGAAAATCCTGGTTTTTATGTATATAACTCCATAAGGTAAACTTGCCCTCAACCAAGGTTTTTGAAGGTCCTCATGGTTGCGTAAAACTTAAGGGGCGTTTGCCAATCAAACAATATCCGAAAGAAATTAATATCTAAGATGTTAAAATTTCAGATTCAGATTATTAAAGCCCATTGAACCGGCTAGAAGCTGCGAGAGACATGATGTCAAAAGCAGTATCGCTGTCAAAAGCCATCACCCAGCAAAAATCGCGATGCTAAGAATGTTTCGCTGTCTCCCCCTATTCCACTCCAAAGACGAGAAGACAAAACTCAGATCGCTGTTTCTTAACCATCACAAAAGACGCCATGCCAAAGAGTCAAACTTTCATTTTTTCGACCTGGACTTGGAATGCAGAAGTTTTATTGTAGTGGCTCTAATCGTCTGTAATAGTGAATAAAACGTGCTTTAGAAACTATGAATTTTTATA
The DNA here is from genome assembly GCA_036971475.1 of Prosapia bicincta. Classification (NCBI taxonomy): domain Eukaryota; kingdom Metazoa; phylum Arthropoda; class Insecta; order Hemiptera; family Cercopidae; genus Prosapia; species Prosapia bicincta. The sequence continues at coordinate 246,439,805 of JBAIZL010000004.1, read as the reverse complement.
ACGATGAATTTTTAAAATAGGTTTTTGTAACCATGAATAAAATATAGTAAATTAGTACCGTTATGTATTAATATTTCTGTTACATACAAAATTTAAATGTGAATCCATAAATACAATGTGCTGTGTTCACATATTAATTATTACTTTAGAATTTAAATAATAATTTAATAACAAGGCAACACTGGTATGGTTTAAAAAAGAAAACTAGATCTAAAAACTGAATTTTCATATAAAATTGTTGTATATATTAAATAAAATAATACTAAATTAAAATTCACATAAGTGTAATACAGAAAAAAAAATGTTAAATTAAAGTACTCATGTTACGTAATATTGCCACGTATAAGCACGGCCCTGTGGCGCAACGGATAACGCGTCTGACTACGGATCAGAAGATTCCAGGTTCGAATCCTGGCAGGGTCGTCTTTTTTTTAATTTTAATAAACGCCTGGAAAGTGAATGAAGTTGCACATCAAATAATTTGTTTTATATGTTATTTTAATATTCAAATCTCAATAACAATATGAAAGCACATAGTACGTTAATATTCTCCAAATATTAAAAGTTATGTTACAATAACTATAAAGTACTTTAAAGCTACAGCCAATATCTTCAGATTAAGAATTTATCCCTCTGATATTTTTTATAACTAGTACTAAAACTAAAATATGAACGCATTTTCAGGAAAACATTTTCAAAATTACAACGAGTTAAGAACTTTTACTTTTAAGAAAAGGACAACTCTGTTGTTAATATTTTCAAGTATTTTAGGTTTTGCGTTTCGCATTAGGCCTACATTTTTTCTTGCCTCCATAGCCTCCCTACACGCAAAGACACACTCATGTGCACATATTCTGTGTACATAGTAGTTCTGAATAAAACTATTATAATTAAACCTTAATTTTATTTTTAGGTGAAAAACCAAATATTGATATTATCGCCTAAGTAAACCTCAATGTAAGTCAGAAATTTACTTTCTTTGCCTTTTTTCTTGGTAAAAACTCGAATTCGAATAAAATACCAATAAAAATAAAATATTTCGTTACAAGTTGTTGATGTGTAATAAGTAGTTTGTTTGGACATGATTTTAGAAAAATGTTATACTTCAGAATTTTGTTAAAAAATACATACCTTAACTCTGTTTCAATAGGCCTAGTTGCAAAAAGTGTTTGGTGAGCGCTGCCCCATTTTCCTGTAGTTTGAATTACATAATTTTGTTAGAAAACGATTGTATTTTACTACTAAAATAATTACGCCGATTCAACATTTTACCTTAAATTATGTTTACTAGTAAATATTTCTAAGGTCCTGAAAAATAGCCTAATTTGTTTCAAAATTATGCCCATAAAGAAAATGTTTTTTTATATAGATTTGATTATTCTTCATCAGTTTCATAGTAACATATTAAAACAAATGAAATTTAATTTTTATATTGTAAAAAAGCTATCTTTATTAGGTAAATTAAAAATTTACAAATCTGTATTAAACATTTTTAGGTTATTAGGTAAAAATATAGTTTTAATGCCATTAGTTAAAAATTTTTGTTTTGTTTTTAAATTACTCGTTTTAATGTGTACAATACGAACATCAACTTTTTTTCCCGCGGAAAATACGGTAAGTTACTTTTTTCACATTTTAAATGTTAGGTTGTAATGACATGTATAGCGTAAACAAGTCTTATTGATATTGTTAAAATTTTTTTAATAACTCATTTCAATGTGTAGAGAACTAAAATTAACTTTTTTGAGCGGAAAATACAAAAAGTTATTTTTTCTGCACATTTATAATGTTAATCTGTAATAGCATGCAGAGCGTGAACCGGCCGCGCAGTACACTACTGACAGCGCACTGGATTACGTCAAAGTCAGTTTATTTTAATACTAAACTTAAAATCTAAATATTTTACTTTTGGTTATAATTGTATACAACATTACTATATACCTACATTGAAATATACCTACGAAGTATCCAGTCAGGATCGATTTGGTTATAATTTTATTCGACTCTACTATCTACCTATATTAAAGTATACCTATGAAGTATCCAGTCTGGATATATTTGGTTATAATTTTATTCAATATTGCTATCTACCTATATTAAAGTATACCTACGAAGTATCCAGTCAGGATAGATTTGGTTGTAATTTTCTGCATCGGCAATAGGTGTAATATTTACCAAAATTATAACAAAATCTATCCTGACTGAATACTTCGTAGGTATATTTTAATATAGGTAGATAGCAATATTGAATAAAATTATTACCAAATCTATCCTGACTGGATACTTCGTAGGTATATTTTAATATAGGTAGATAGCAATATTGAATAAAATTATTACCAAATCTATCCTGACTGGATACTTTGTAGATATATTTGAGTATAAGTAAATAGTAATGTATAAAATTACAAATCTAGACGTGGTGCAGTGCGCTGTAGCTACTGCGCGTCCGGTTCACGCTATAGGCCTACATGCCTTTACAACCTAACATTTCAAAGGTGAAAAAAGAAACTTTCCGTATTTTTCGCAGAAAAAAGTTGATAGTTTTGTGTTTTACACAAAAAAAACGAGTAATTTAAAATAAAAAATAAAAAAAATTAGAACCAACATCATTAAGACTACATTTTTGCCGGTTATTCAATAAAGACTACTAAATCTGTACAAAAACTAATTACATTTTTTGCAGAAGATAAAAATTAAACCTATACACTTTAACAGTTCAATTCGGTAAACAAAATTAATAAATTTACTATTAAAATTACTGCAGGCATTTAAAATATTAGTAACTCCAGACAGTGTTATTGAAGGCAAGTTTTAGCCCACCACGAAAGGTTTCTGGGAGGGGATTACGGAGTGTCAATGCCTTCTGAAAGGAGAATTTACGAAATAATTTCATCACGTTGAAGAGGCAGTGGTGGAACAAAGCTGTAAACCAGCACCTGGTGTGAGGCTAGTAAAGAGGGGAATGTTGTCTCCCTCCCTACTTTTCTTGCGTCTGCGCGTCACACAGTTTTTCGATGTACAAGCTCTCCAAGCTCGTCCAATTTAAGTCAGTTGTCAGTGTGGTTAAAGACTGAGGTTAGGTTTGTGAGTGTTTATAGTGTTTCCATCATGTTTGACGTATTTGGCTCCGTTAAGGGGCTATTGAAGATCGATCAAGTATGTATAGACAACAATGTGTTTCGATTACATTACAAAGCTACGGTAATAATTTTAGTGGCGTTTTCTTTGTTGGTGACATCACGACAATATATTGGTGACCCAATAGATTGTATTGTTGATGACATTCCACTCCATATTATGGACACATATTGTTGGATATATTCGACGTTTACTATTCCGAATCGACTTGCTGGTACAGTAGGCAAAGATATTATTTTACCGGGAGTGGCTAGCCATGTGGAAGGTGAAGATGAAGTTAAATATCATAAATATTATCAGTGGGTTTGTTTTGTGCTGTTCTTTCAAGCAATGTTGTTCTACGTCCCACGTTACTTATGGAAAACGTGGGAAGGTGGACGAATAAAAATGTTGGTTTTAGATTTAAATTGCCCTGTGGTAACAGAAGAATGTAAGACAGACCGTAAAAAGTTACTGGTTGATTATTTTGCCACTAACTTGCACACACAAAACTTTTATGCTATTCGGTTTTTCATTTGTGAAGTTCTTAACTTTGTTAATGTAATTGTTCAGATTTATTTTGTGGACTTTTTCTTAGATGGAGAGTTTAGCACGTACGGTTCCGATGTTGTAAGGTTTACTGAAATGGAACCTGAAGAACGAGAGGATCCTATGTCGAGAGTGTTTCCTAAAGTAACAAAATGTACCTTCCATAAATACGGTCCTTCAGGCACAGTTCAAAAGTTCGACGGATTGTGTGTGCTACCCTTAAATATTGTCAACGAAAAAATTTATGTTTTTCTGTGGTTTTGGTTTATCATTTTAACAGTGGTAACTGGATTATCTGTTATATATCGTGCTGCAGTTGTCATTTCACCAACCGTGCGCCTATACCTACTGAGAGCCCGATCACGTTTGTCGCCTCAAGATCAGATAGAAACCATTTCCAGAAAATGCCAAATTGGAGATTGGTTTGTGTTATACCAGTTGGGAAAGAACATCGATCCTCTCATTTTTAAAGAGCTTGTGTCGGATTTGGCGAAAAAATTAGATGGTAAAGAGACTGTTTAATTATTTATATTAGTTTGTAATTTGCCTTTTATAAAATAGGCTCCAAAAATTTGCCTGACAGCTAAAGTTAGGTTAACCCGGCTGTTTGAAGAAGGCACAAAATATGTTGGCGTGTCAATACTTAGGCCTTGATTCTTTATTTTTGTTGAATCTGACTTTGAAAATTAATAGGGGCTTTTTGTATAAGAAAAGTAGGTATACATTATTTTTAAATCTATTGGCCTGTTTGGTTGTAATATTTATATATATATATATATTTTGTAAATTAAATCAATTTCTTATTCTGTGAATGGAATAAAAGGGAAATATTTTTTAATTTGATCATGAAATTCAGTACTATTTATTTTTTTACACTTTTATTAAATTTATATATAAATATTCTAAACGATGTACAAAATAAGAATGAATATATAAACTTGATAGCTTAGGCTAATTAAAAAATAGAAAAGTATGAAAGGTTATTTCATTTAGGCTTCTTTATTTTAATTCTGTTATTTTGTTAATTTTTTAAAAAAATAGAGGCTTTGATATAAATAAAAGGTAGAGAGGTTGTTGTAGTAACATTAATATCACATGGCATTTTGGACAATTTTTAATTGCAAAACATAATAATTTTATTATGTTTGAGATATGAATAAGACTGTTTTACCAGTTATTTTGGCAGATTAGCCATACATTATACAAACTGCTAAAAATGAACTTTTCTTTAAACAATTTGGGTCATTGTTACTACATTAGTAAAAACTATATTGACATTTTCCTTCAAATATAGTTTTTTTACTGCCATTTTCTATGTTTTTTAATAATTGTTTGCAATTAATTTTCCAATATACCCACATCATCTACAACAGATTAGGATAACAAATTTAAGAATTTTATTTGTTTTGTAAAATGTCCATGTTTCATGTTTGGATAATGTAGTTTGTAATTCAAATGTTAAATCTAGCCAGAGGTATTTTTGTAACTTATATAACTATGGAACCATGTAACTGTAAGTTAGAATTACTCGTATAACAAGCTCTAGATCTCTAATTAATAAATATGTATTTCCTTCCATAAGGTCTACTGTATTAAACTGTATTGCAAAGTTCATTACACATTTTTCTTGGCAAGAATTGCCTGAATTTTCATTGAGTAGGATTTAACAAAGTAATTTTGTAGTCCTTAATTTCCATTGTTAGAATTGACAATGCTTTTAATTTATTATTTTCTTTTTTGTGTATAAAATTAGGCAACAAAATATATAGCCAAATCTTGTAAATTGAAAATTATTTTACATTTAATGTGTGTGTGTGTGTGTGTAAGTTTGTATGTTTGTATGTGTAAATATTATAGGCCTGTCATTAATTGCCTTAAATTCCAAATAATACGACTGATATGCAAGTCTTTCATGTCTTTTCTTGCATGTGTTGTGAGTAAAACAATATTAGAAATAATTTCAAATTAAATTATACTAATTATAAAATAACTCTAGGTTATAATATTTTCAACCTATCTTACATAACAAAACTACTCATATAGGTTGTGTTATGTAAGTAAACCCATAATCCTTTTTGTCTTCTGTATTTTTTTGTTCGTAAAGATTTATAATTGTGTGCATGTGTTGCGTCTCGTTGTATGTAAGTATTATATGTATGAAGAAGAATAAAAGGAGAAATTGTTTAGCTAGACTTATACAAAATGTGATCATAGTTTATTGTTTTAGTTTATTAATGTTATTATTACATTTAATATATATATTTTTTTCTATGAAATGCCAGGTTTTAATGTGCTAACTGAGTTTCTTCAAAATATTTTTGAAGTTATAATATGATCGTTTATTTCACAAAATATAACTGTCAACAAACACAATTACTCAGTTGTAAGTTAGTCAATTTTAAATATTTTATATTAGGACATTCCATGACATTAAGATCAAATAAGCTTTTGTTATTTATGAAATGCATATTTTCTCAACATAATTTTAAACAAAAGTAATTATTAGACTGGAGAAAGGGTGACAATAAAAGGCATAATTCTAATAACTAAGTAAAGGTTCCAGTAACTAAGTATTTATGGTAAAATTTACAAAAAATTTAATTTCAGTATCTTAAAATCTCTAGGTAATCCTCACAGGAAAGTTAGTTACCATTTGCTTTTAAAAACAATGTTGGCATTTTATAATAATATAATGCTGTAGGCTATAAAAATCTGGTTAAACACTAAATGTAGTTACCGATCTTTAAGATGGTGACAAGTTTTAGGTTACAGTTCTTTTGCAATAATTTAGAGTTAATTAAAATTGCAATAATGCTAATTTAAATAAGGTTATAATAATAAATATTACGATTCGTAATATAAAATGTGCAAATTTTAGCAAACCTTGTTTTTCTACAGCATACATAGGCTACAGTATCCAGACATTTTACTTTTGAATAGTGACAATAATCATAACCTCTCAAAAGGCCTAATAGTATATATTTCAAAGGGGTAAATAGTTATGGTTTGGATAGTTGTAAATTAAACTTCTATTTTGGTGGCAAATTTTTACATGTATCAGAATTTGGTTCAGAAAACAAGTTTTCTTGGCAAACAGATTATGCCATACATATATAATTAAACAATGTCATAAAACATAAGTCATCTAAAATTTGCAATAAATTTTAAGGTAACATATATATTTTATTTTATATGTATATGAATGAATTAGTTGTATATTATTACTTATTCAACTTAAATGTACATAGCCATTAGTGCCTTACACAGATTGAGTCAATTATTTGATAGGTTGATGTTATTTAAATGTTGTGATGTGCATTATTTAAATCGAAAGATATGAGGAAAGGCTGTATAACACAATGATACTAGTGATAATAAATGCTGTCAATCATTCCCCAATCTGGGACCAATATTTTATTGCTCATATATGTGTTTTTTACCTAATGTAATCATTGTCAACTAATTTGTTAATTATTCTCAAGCATATTTTTTACTGGAACATTCCTATCTAGCAGCAATCACAACTGCTAGTTTTTAAGATAAAATTCCATTTATAATGTTCAATTTTTGTATAGAATAGGCATTTGCCTGAGTGAGCTTTTGTAAAATACTTTGTATAATAAATTTACATTGCTTAAGTGAGTGTTTTCTTTTACTATCCTTTTGGATTTAATAATGATATAGTTTAATCAATATTTAATTAAAATATGTTTCATGTAACAGTTTTTTTAAAATATTTTGTAGTTTATATCTTTTTTTGGAAAAATATTCTTTCTAAAATAGAGTATTATGTGCTTTAAATGTTATAATATCAATGCAAAGACATTATAATATTGCCTGTCCTTTCAGTATGGAAAAAACTGAAGTTTATCTAATTATTAAGTTGCCCATCATTCTAATTTGAATTTAATTTTCAAATAAATGTTACTTTTAAAAAACCTAATTCACAGTGTATAGGTCTATACAGTCAATTTGGATTTTACAGTTTCATGTTACAAATAGGCCTGACCCTCCTAAAGCTAATAAAATGCTGTTTTTATGTATCCTATATCTGATATATTTTTTAAACTAAAATTCAATTTTTGTATTATTTTAACATTTTGTTAGAATAAGGTTTTAATATCTGCTTTCACCACTGATTTTACTATATTCATTCTTGTGACAAAATATCTTTAAGTTAAATATGATATTTTTGTAAAGAAGGTTTGGATTATTAGATATTTGTATTAGACAGATTAGTATTTAAATAAATAATTCACTCATCAGATTACATAAAAACACTAACTTCATTTCTGTTACATTTGCTTATCAGTATATTTTCCAAGTATTTTAGTGTAAAACTAATAGCTTTAGTGAAGATGGATCAAATAATACAAAAAACAGTTACAATTTAATTATCCTCGAGGGTAGTTGCTGTGGGGAAACTAATTAAAAGGTAAAGTATACTTTTAACAATTGTGTACATAAATATTATCAGATATAATTTTTTCCCATCTACTTACAAACCTTACACCTTTCTTGGATTGTTTCTGTACTTCAGCATTTACATATTCTTGTAGTTGTACATATATTTTTAAAGAAATACACTGCCCAATTTTACAACAAAAAACAACCAACAGATGATTTATTTCATAAAAAAATATATAAAGAGTTCTTAGAATATTTATACAAGTATAAAGTTATAAAATGGCATGTAAGTCTATCTAATGTCAAACACAAATGGCAAAAATATAAACCAGTGCTATATTGATATACAGTTTAAGTAATTATTCTTGTACATCAACTAGAGTAGATTTTGTTTAGGATTGTGATATATTACACTGTTAATATTGGGACAAATTGTTATTAACAAAATTTTGACACTTACAATGCAATTGTTTTCAATAAAATATTTATATGTTAACAATGGTGTATGTATTAAATTTATTTTATTTTTTAGGTTAATAACAGATCAGATCTATTCATGTTTTAACAATACCCTACTTTTTTATTTTCTTTCCAAAAATCCTTTTTAAGAGCTAAAATTTATTAAACTAATATTTAACCATAGATTACCATTTATACAATTTATAACAATACATTATACATAATAAAAAACAAACATTTCACACTCTTAATGTATATTTACATTTACAATGCCAATTTTTTATAACATGCATTAATAGTTACTAGGACATTAAAGTTTAGCATAAAAGTTATATGAAACAATTGTAACAGTAATTGAAGTACAGTGTCATTCAATATAAATATGTAAGCTCCACAATTCCTAAATGTTTTTAGGTATTTAAAAGAAAGCAGGTGTTTTTATACACTTTTAATTGTAAAAATGTTGGTTACAGAATTTAAAAACAACTGATTTTTACAATACAATAACAGAAAGTTATAATATTTATAAGGTTAGATTGATTTACTTCCATTATTACATGATGGTTATTACATGCATCCTTAGCTTTCTTGTGATGAAAGGTAAGTCAAGTTATTTTATTGCAGCCTATACATCTGCAGAATTTATACAAATTCAATTAATCAAGTTTTTAGCTATATTAATGTATTTCTTTCTAAATACATTGTAATTATGTGATAAATGTGCCTATCCTTGGGGATTGACAATTTTGGCTGTTATTTGAAGTCTTGTCATCCACACTGACACTTATGTTTTGTAAGGTAAATGACAAGGTGGAGTGTAATGTACCCCATCTATTTTATAGTATTGTTTTTTTTTTACCTTTCAAGAATTAAAGCTTTTTTATTATCTACAACTTAAGTATGAAGCATTTATAAACTGTAGTGATGTTTTTATTCTTTATGTTTGAAACTAACAATTAAATTATGAAATCTGTATATTTCTAAAAAATAGTTCAGTGAAAATATTTGCAAAGCAACTGTGTAAAACTAACTGAATAATATTTTTTGAACAAGTACAAAATGAATTTTAAATTACATAAAGTTTTCCTGAGTAATTATCACACAGTACTAACATACTAGAACTTTGTATCATACATCAGATGCTGGGATTTTGTGCGTGATTGTTTTGGTTTTATGTCTTTGGTTTGCATCTTTTATTGGCTTTCTCGTTCGTCTAGGATACTTAAAAATTTCCAGATGATGGTACAAATATTTGTGTACTTCTGAGAGTTTGTATGTATATTCGAGAAAATGTTTCATTATCTCAATATACAACTTCCTATAAAACTGCTTTTGCTTCGTCGTAAAATAATCTGCTCTTGTGCTAAATACAACCATGGCTCTTTGGTCCATGATGGCAAACCAAATTTTCATTGGCCACCGGTTGGCGAGTCAAGTTGCTGTACATGAATGACACAACTGGTCAGATGTATTCATTTCACTTTTTATAGTGTTACAATATACCGTAGCTACTTTTGTATTATAAATTGTGTTACTGTTTTGGGGGAGAGTAAATACCTACCGAAGATTTTGCAGCAAAACAGTTGTATTCATCTTCATGTTGTGTGTAAGTTTCCATAGTTTTCAGTGAGGTCGTATAAATTTATTGTCGGATGGCTTTAATAATCATCATAAGGTAAAGCATTTGTCATGTGGCTTATGTCATTCATCATGAATATGTTTCCTGCATTTAACAGGCTTATTTTTAATATAACCTTTACTTGGATATTTCCGTGATATCAAACTATTGCTCTGTTACTGTCTAACATTCATAAGGGGAAAAGATATTTTGCTTTGCTACAAACATTTCCCTTGTTTGCAATTGGTTCAGATTTGTCATTTAAACACTCTAGTAGTTTTATCATCAGCAACAAAGTTCTTTATCAAATACTTAAATTTATCAATCAGCATTGTTTTCCTAAATACTGATATACTATAACAAATTATTTTTGAATTTTGTAGTACATTACGTTCGGTGAATCTTAATTAATCACTTTAACAATAGTTTATGACTATCCAAACTTTAAATTTGTGAAAATTTATTGAGACAGAACGCTTTCGATTGTTATATGGCGATCTACATGAATGTTTCAGTAAGTTTTTACAAAATTTAAAGTTCAGATAGTCATAAACTATTGTTAAAGTGATTAACAAATTATTTGTTTGGACATGAGCTAAATATTATATGACAAAAGCTAATATTTCATTTTTGTGGGTGTTGGTAACTTTACGTTTTACAAAAGTAAAACATTCCTACCAATTTCTTCAATTGTCCTGAGAGATTCTCTTGAAATATTTGTAGCAATCAGGAATCAAGAGAAAGTATTTACTTCTTTTCCTGATTCTGTAGCTCAAGGAAAATGGGTTACCAAGTTTTTGGATAGTGGGGGGACCTCATCCCTAAGACTTCCCTAAACTCCACTTGTAACAGTTTTCCCCTTAGAGAGCAGCCGTTTTTTCCTGCTTTAATTTCCTCCCCACCCATCTTTTTCCTTGATACTTTATCAAAGCATTCTGATAGTTTAAGCCAGCAAACAAACTTTGTCCGTCCGCGACAGCTTCACAGTCGAACACGTACTAACTGGTTATATAAAATACTCCAATTTATATATACAAAATAACTCAAAATCAAATAAAAAACTTTACTTCTTGAATGACAACCATCACACACACAGTAACAATTTAATAACTTCTGACGTACAGTCATATGTAATGAAGTAAAACATCAATAGGTTCTGAGCAGCATTGTTGCCAACAGAATTTATATCAGCTTCAAAATTTCTCGCGGCTCACTATTTTTTTTGCCTGCTTTAAAATGATTAGGAAAGGATGGTCTTTCAGGGAAATACTCCTTAACTAAATAATTCTTTTTTCTACCCTTAAACTGACATTTCCACAATTTATTACTTCTTTAAAAGACGACAATGTGCAAAGCTAGGTTTGACGATGGGTGCTTACATAATACGTAGACTTCCAAGAGTAATCTTATGATATTCCCATTCAAGCCATTCTTTATCTTTGTTTTAATAAGTTTATATAACGACAGATTTAAATTTAATGTAAACATTTTGCAAAAAAATGTGACAACTTTGGTACTCATGGTCAGAAGAAGTGTTTGTTACGTTCTTCAGCTTGACCAGAATTAAGTCCCCTTTTTAAGCAAAATGTATAACAAATCTATTATGAATAAATTTATTATTGACTTATTACACCTTCTGTGTTTTTTTTTAATGTTCCTAGTACATATATGAGTTTTATTGTAAAGTAAAGTAGGCCTATCTGCCGGACGGATATACTTACTTACTTACTAGCCAACGCCCACTCTTGGCTGTTGGGCCATTTGGTGGCGCGCTGACCAGTAGAGGCGAGAGATCTCTTCTTCCTTCGTGTCGTTCAGGGGTCCATGGTCCAGAGCTGTACATGACTGGAGGTGCTCAGCTGTCATGTCCTCCCCGCTGTCACATAGGGTGCACCTGGGAGACGAGAAGACGTGTATCTTGTTTAGGTGTGCAGCTAGGTAATCGTGTCCAGTTGTGAGTCTAAAAAGTGCAACCCCGTCCCGTCGGGGTAACATGTTGTTAATTGGCCCGTTTTCGACAAGAGTAGCCCAACGTTTATTAAAAGATGCTTCTCGTAAGTAGGCCTGAGTGCTCCTCTTTATTGCAGCATTTATTTGTATTTTTATGGAGGGGAGCGAAGTTGCTACGCTCGGCTGTGGGAGCGTTGTTCCTTTTTTTGCCAATGAGTCAGCTAATTCATTACCTCTTATATCCACGTGGCTGGGGATCCATTGTAATTCAATTTTCCATCCCCTATTCATTAGTTTTGACAAATTTTGACGGCAGGCTAGAGTGGATCTGCAATCGGTCTTCTTGTTATTTGTTACGGCCATTATTGCAGCCATTGAATCTACAAGAAAGACTGCTTGTGCCGGTGTCTTTATTTTCTTCATTTCGTTTGATGCCGCTAGTATGGCGGTTATTTCACCGTCAAAGTTACTTTGGTTGTTGCCAACTGCTAGCGATCCTTCGAAAAGATTACAGTAATAACCAGCTCCAGTCTGTCCTTTGTCTGGGAGGCACGATCCATCGGTATATACATGTAGCCACTGTGTCTCTGGATAGACTGTGTTGATGGTTCTGAGGGCTGCAGCCTTTAGTTCTAGTGGGTTACAATCTTTCTTTGGGATGTTGTGGTCAAGAAGATTTAGGATTCCCTTGGGCAGTGAATTGAACACTTCATGTTTCCTGATATCTGTTGTATGAGTGCCAATGTTGATGTTGTATTTCTTAATCAACTCTTTATATGTGGTTATCGGAGTTTTTTGTGTTTTTAGCCTCGTTGTGGCTTCTTTAAAGTTTGCCCATCGGTGGCTGTACGTCCTTTTGTTTCTCTCCCAAAACCCGAGGCTGAGTTTTTCTCTTCTAAACTGCATTGGCTCTGTTTCCAACTGTGCCTCCATTGCTGCTATCGGGGTCGATTTTGGTGCACCAGTGATGACTCGGAGGGCTGCATTTTGGGTTCTATCCAAGATTTGGGATGTGGTGTTTGATGCTGTGATTGTTGCTTCAGCTCCGTACTCGAGTATGGGGCGTATATATGTTTTGTACGCTGTGTTCAGTACATCCTGATTTGCTCCCCATGTTGTGGCAGTTAGGCGTTTCAGCAGTCTTGCTCTTTTAATGGCTCTGTTGGCGCTTTCTTTGATGTGTGGTTTCCAGGTCATTTTGGAATCTATTGAAACTCCCAGGTACTTGCAGATATTGCTCTCCATGAGTTCGCTATTCCCGTATCGCAGAGAGATTTCAGGTCGCCTTGTTGAAAGTGTAAAAAGTTGGTAAATTGATTTATTCGCATTCACACACATCGCGTTAGTCTCCGTCCAAAGCAGCAGGTTAGTCAGTGCCTTGTTTATTGCTTCTTCTAGTGATTTGATGTTGCTACCACTAGCCCAGAGAATTAGATCATCTGCATAGAGTAGGCCTTGTACTCCAGGCACTGCTCGAACTGCCGTGAGTACACCCGGACGGATATGGGTGTATCAATTGCCAGCAAAAAAGTAAGGAGCACTTAACTATAATACTACGTATAGAAAAGACATCTCTTCTCGCAGTAGCAACGTTTCCTGCATATATTTTATAGGCCACAGTGGAGCAATCCTTCATACATAATTTAAAAATTTTAGTACCGTATGGAAGAGCTTTTTGTTTATTATATTGTCGAATTAAGATTAGACCTAAAAGGAACCATGCTCTCGTCTACACATCATACTTTCAGCACCAGAACGATTCTATAATTTACCTCATTATGCAGGGGTTTCATTATTGTTCATACAATAAAAATTAGCCATCAACAATTCAAACGTATTCTGTGTGTTGAAATAATTTTGCCCTATAACCTAGCCCCCCATATGAAAGCTTGTAAGGGGGCTGGACTTGAAGGCATTGCATGCTAAAAACATAAGCTAAAAATTCAAGTTTTGACCTTGTTTAACCTATTAATACTTATAAAGTACTAGGCCTTAGTACTTAAAGTATAAATAAATAAATATATTTATATTCACGGAAAACACCCATTTTTTGTGTATAAATAGTTTAGTCCTAATTCATGTCCTACAATTCACCAATTTTTAAAATAACTTTCTCGAAAAATTCCACTGGTCTTCATATGACGATTGGAAATGTATTTTGTTTTTTAAATTTGGCGTGAGCTAGTATAGGTCCTAGTTTGCACCCGAGTATAGGCGTCCATGCCTGTAGATGAACTTATGTAGGCTACGCCAGGTGGAGATATTTCAACGGAAATTATTTATTGAATAGGAGTGAAAAATATACAGTGAATATAAAATTTCATAATAGCCACTCAGGTCGTCGCAGGCTAAATCCGTTTTGTTACTATGGCTAAAAACATACTGAACCAGCGAGCAAAGCGACGATGGATAGGGCAGACAGAGCAAAGCGACGAAGAATAGTGCAGACAGAGCAAAGTGACGATGAATAGGACAGACAGAGCATAGCGACGATGGATAGGGCAGACAGAGCGAAGCGACGATACGTAGATAAACGATGAAAGCGCTGCACGCACATACTGAGGAGCATACAGTCGAGGAAGCAGGGAAATTATTATTACACGAGAATTCATCTTTAAGAGTGTGGTGTATTGAAAAATAAAACTAGAAAAAGTGTTTGTTGTAATAGTGAAATGAATTTTTAACTTGGCACTAATTGTGAATTATTACTTGAAATAAATGAATCACAATTCAAAAACTGTTAAAAAATGTATGTACTTTACTCATTTTATTTATTATATATTCATCATGACATTTACAATTCATAAAATATAAAAAATCAACAAAAGACGTATCATCAAGTAAGATGAAATTGAATTAGGATTGGAAAAAATTTGTACAGTTGAAAGTTCATTATTTTCTAATGTGTTCAGAACTGTGGTGGTCTACTCTCTCTAGTAACATACGTTTTTGTCTTTGTATATGGTGCATAAACCAGCTCCTGTATTTTCATTCTCAACGACATTTTGTTCTGCTGCGTTGGTATCATAATGTGCAGTATAGGCCTACTATAAAAAAACTTTAATCCACATAATCGTTCTTTAGTTGTAGCTGTTGTAGAATTCTTAATTTGTCTACCTCTAGTCTAATTAAGGCATTATAAAATTAATAGTTCTTTTTAATTAAATTACGTCTCTTAGCTCACACGCTTCTGATATAGGCCTACATCTTGTACAAATTTTCAATCGTTAATAAAATATGTTTTTATTCATCCAATCAAGTTCAAATACATCCATATATTGGATGATAATTGATGTTAATACAGTTTTTACAAATATTTATTCAATAATTAAATTATAAAAATTTGGAGGGCTTAGGTCGGATTCAAACTGAGTATATTCATATTCTAGCTCTTTGGTATTGAGTTAACTTTCCCATAGTTAAAAATGTGTTTTTCAATGATGTATATGAATTTTTTGCTCCCAACTAGTCGTTGAAACTTCCATTGTTCAACCTTAAATTATTGCCATGGTTACCACATAATATCATAAATAACGCTTTAGGATTAAAAATGAAATAAAATAAAATAAATAAACAAACTGGATTAACGGTATTGGACCTTGCGTCACAAACAGGCAATGCGAAAAGAAACTACAACAAAATTTATATTACTTGTTTATTTTGAAAAGATAAATTATATGGTTCACTTCAATCAATTTCTTCAGGCGACTGGTCAACAACATTTTCTGAAACTGGTCTAGTAACGTCTGATTTTTCAGAATCAGCATAAAGCTCATAGTTTTGATTGCAGTAGCATCTTCATTCAATAATTTATCCGAAACGAAACGGTTGCCATGTACCACGTCCTTCTGGTTCCAAAGTTCTTTTTCTGGTCCATTTTCTACGAGGCGAGTTGATTGTGAAAAGCGATTAAAGATCAAAGAAAACAAACTGGCTTGAACGGTCTGCTTTGCTCTATTATGATAGCGATGATGCATTAGGCAACAATGATTTAATAAGTTTGTTTTCCCGGCTTAACTAGGTGCTTCAGTATGTTTTCACCCCAGTCTAAGGCTTGACTTTCATATAACAAACAGCATTAAAGAGTGTACAATGATTGCACCACGTGGCTTTACAACATGAAATGTAAAAGCAATTTTATCGCTCGCGGCCTGGCGTAAATACCACCGGGAAACAAAATTGTATTTAGTAATAATTCTTCTATTAATAATTCTAAACGTTTTTTATAAACAGTGCTTTTAATTTTGTAAACTTTGAATTAAAATGGAACTTCAAGTAAACCTACCTTACAGTGGAGATGAAATTCATTAAACGTAAAATAAAATTCCATTTCTACAAATGATATGTCTTCAGGATTATATGTAGGTCTATTACAAGTTGCGAATATGTGGCTTTTACTTTAGCCAAATCTGCATTTTTTTAAAGCAATTTGGCATCTCAAGTAAATAGATGCTTAATTAACCTTTTTATGTTCACAAAATAGGAATAGTTGAAAAATAGCATTTTAAAACACTTTTATTATTCAAATTACTTGTCATTTTTGCTTCACATCATTCATTATATTCAAGATAAGTTAAAAAAAGTGTTATCAGTAGTTTGTTGAACATGTTATATTGAAGTTATTGCTTGATCTCACAAAATGTGTTTTTCTTATCAAATTTAACCCGTATTCGTGTCATCAACACTTTTACATCTCAGACACCTTTTCCTTGTACATTTATGGACAATTTAGATGTTTTCTGAATGTACTTGGAGTAAAATAAATGTATGAATAATAATATGCTGACACGATACGATGGATGCGGATCATCTGCCGAAATTCAGACTATTCCGGAGATGATGATGACACACTTAAGGAGGTTCGACTATACTGGTCAGCGCGTCACCAAATGGCTCAACAGCCAAGGGTGGGCGCTGGCTAGTTAGGTAAGTATGTATAATAATATATAGTGTGAACAACGTATTTGTATAAAAAATCCGTGCAAATTATATCTACCTAGCAACTAAAATGTTTTTGAAGTCCAACAATGGAACTTAGAAGCAGCATCTATAATTAGTTCCTAACAGTTCTACGTTAAGTCACCTAGTTCTTTTCTTTTTTGTCGAGGATTTATTATTCGCTTGCTTTGACTCTACCTACGCAATACCATAATTTCCCCCATTCCCCACACCAGTATATCTGTGTCCTACCCTTTTGTACAAGATCCTGTACATGCGATGCTGAAGAGCCTCTATATCCTGTTTAAGGTTTTATTTCAATATGAAAACGCCTCCTTTATTTACTGTTCTTCCCTTTACTTCACTGGCCGAGCGCCTTAAAACTCCAAAAAGTGCAATCTTTTCATCTTTCCCCATCCGAGTCTTGACGTTTTAATCGTTACCTAGTCCTTCACGTGGGGTGTATTATCCACTCCACAGCTTTGATTATCTTTTTCGCTCAGTGTATTTCCTGTTGTAGTCGTATGTATAACGTTTTCCCACTTAAATTATTATCCCAAACCCCTTGCGTTTAGTCACATACCGGTGCGTTCATCTTGGCGACAAAAAACAATTAAAACACGCCAATTTTCTTGAACAAGACAAAAACTCCCTCGATGACGATTCGTTTTGAAAACCGGCCCAGATGGTTGTCCCGTCTTGGCGCACACTGGCATCTTATTACATCATTAGGCATGAAGGCTTTAATTCACTCTTGATATATGGAACACTTAGACAAGACAGATGGATCATCAAATGGCATGGAACCTGGGCCATTTCTCACAGTTACACAGTCATTTTATACAATTAATGCGTACATTAGGCTCTTCTGTAGCAGACAACGGACTGGGCTCTTGTCTGCGTTCCGCACGATTAGATTCCGTTCCGAAAGTAACGGCAGGGAGAGTCCTTCATTACTCAGATAGTTATATTTATATTAGCTTTGATTGGAACTTAAACACTAAAATATTTTACCCATTATGACTAAGCAGTATTTAGGTTTAAAGACAATTCTAGAAATAGTTAAAGAATTTAAAAGTGCAAAGGAAAAGTACAAAACAGAGATTTTCACCAAATTAAAATTTAATTAAATTTGTTGAAAACGTATTGAGACAGACCTATCTCAAGTTTGTAGTCATAATAAGTGCCTGACTAAATGGGTTAAATAGGATTTTATTTTAACTACTCTTCTACGAAGAAGCAAACAAATGTTTTTATTTTAATTTTTTTGAAACGTTTTTTGAGTAGGCATAGTATTATAAAAAACTAGTAAAGAATAAGTATAATTTGTGAGTCACAAGTTTTTAAGATACAAATGAATACCAACAAAAAAATTATTCTCTTTTTATGCCTCTTTGTTATAAATAAAGTTTTATTACGTAAAACAGTAACTTTATTTTACTATCTAATTTGAAAGCACCTTTAAATTACAAAGGTAAATACGTTATGGGTGTTATTCGATTTCACACTTGGTTCTACATAACGTCCCACATTTTGGACTAAACCCGGACAAGAATTGAAGGCTATATAAACAAGACAATCAAACGCTATCGGGTCTTCAATACTAGGCGAGATATACTAGATCTAGGCTTTGCAAGAAGGCGAAACAGGCGAACGTAAGGCAAAAAGCCCTCATTATATGCACTTCCTAATTATTAAGAATTGAGGCATGAAGGGTATACAGGTGTTGGGGGGCCCTCTTGAAATATATAAAGAATTGTTAATTTTTATTAAACATTAATAAACGTTATGACAGATAATTTTTTTAAAAATTAAAACAAGATATTTACTAATATTCAATTAATTAAGCATTTAATGTTCAGTAATATAAACATATTATTCATAAGATAGTGTACTTATATACTGTTTTAAGTCACAGACCAGTTAAAAAAACTTTCCCAATAGAAATACACTCAAATTTATTAAAAAACCGGAAGTTGATAGAAATATGATAATTTGTTTATATAATTTTTCTAATTGTTGTCTATCATCAGCTGTCTGTCTCACGAAACAGTTATTTACCTTTGTAATTTAAACATGCTTTCAAATTAGATAGTATAATAAAGTTACTGTTTTACATAATAAAACTTTATTTATAACAAAGAAACATAAAAAGAGAATAATTTTTTTGTTGGTATTCATTTGTATCTTAAAAACTTGTGACTCATAAATTATACTTATTCTTTACTAGTTTTTTATAATACTATGCCTACTCAAAAAACGTTTCCTAAAAATCAAAATTAAAATAAAAACATTTGTTTGCTTCTTCGTAGAAGAGTAAAGAAAAGAAAATCCTATGTACACCATTTAGTCAGGCACTTATGATGACTACAAACCTGAGATAGGTCTGTCTTAATACGTTTTTAACAAATTTAATTAAATTTTGGTGAAAATCTCTGTTTTATACTTTTCCTTTGCACTTTTAAATTCGTTTTGTTTCCATATTTTATCCATTGACTTTAAAACCACTCGATAAACCTATGCAACACTTACACGTACATTAACCAATACGTGTTAATCCTACCTTCAACCGCAAATTAATCTTGTTTAGAACATACATTACCTTTGATAACAAATTATATTAATGGAAGAAAAAAAGTTTTTTCATTGGGCACAGACATTTGCGAGAAAAGTCTGAAACTCTCAGATGCTAATAAATATAATGACTCACTCGTCTGACATCATTACGCGTGAGTCAGCAAAAATCTGATGCTAATGGTAATTTGACGCCATATATTTCAAGGGAGGAGGAAAACAAATTTGTCTCGGGAAAGGGAAAGGTTCGGGAGATCCAAGAGGAGTTCCAGAGAGTCAAGGAAAGATATTTACGAAGAACCAGACATATTTGTAAAAGTTTTGGAAGAGCGGTGTGGAACGGATTGGATGACAGCGTTTATCAGACTTTGAGATGATTACTAAACGAAATAACTGAAGTTAGGTTAGAAGAAGATCTATTTATAGTAAACGACGGTTCTTTGTGAACAAAAGTTCAAAATGTTCTCAATTTGTCATTATATTAGAAGCGACCGAGTGTTTTGTGAAGAACAGTTTTGGTAGCAAGAAAATATGACATGAGACGCCAAGCAAAAGGAAGTCATTAATAAATAACTGTACACAAACTCACAAGTGTAAACGCTTTGTATTCATATACGTTTCAAAGACTATGCCATCATCTTCAGTGATACTACTAAACTATCACAACTGGAATTAAACAGGTAACACTATTACAGGTCTCATTTACACACAAGTGACACAACCGAATCTGGACATGGCTAAATTTACAACTACGCTCATGTTTACACAAAAATAAATTAGTAATAATATAAAAATTTCCTTCAACTCAAAAACATAATTAAGAATTATATTTTGTATAGATGTCATTTAGATAAAAACAATAATTAACAATGAACTAATTTAGAACAATACGTTGTAATTAAAGTTTGCCGTTTAATGTAAAAGTGTTTAGTAAAATACGTATATAACTTATTTGTCCAACCACGTAACATTGATCCAATGGTAAAAGCGAAAAGGGGAAAGTATAGCATCATATGGGAAGGGTCTCGTTTTTAAAGAATATCTACTCTCAACAGGAGATGAATAATGGTTCAAACCCTTAAAGCCCTTCTACGAAGACGAATGGGAGAGGGTAAAGGGAATGAGGTAAGAGTTAGATGGAATTAGATGAGGAAAGAACTTGATCATCGCCTGGTATTAGGAATAAGGGAAAATTATGGCACCTCTTTAGCTGACTGCGTACTTTTATACTCTCCATTAGGGTTATAATCCATTACATCCCCTTGTAGAGGTAGATGAATAATGTTAAGATTATTAATTGTTCGGGAAGAGGGGAAATCAGGATTATCGTTGTTAAGATAGATTCTGTGATGTGTAGAGAGATGTCATTACGTAATTATGGACATTGTTAAACTTAGGTTAGGTTAAGCCGCCTGGGTAATTAGAGTGATTCACGTGCCGTAATGGTACTAATATGGTTTTAATTTATCTAGAAAAGCTTTTTGAGGAAGAAGAAATCGCTTCTTAGGTAAGCGAGAACCGGGAAAACCAAGAAGTGTCAATATTTGACTCATTCACCACAAGCCGCAGACTGTTGAAGTCCGGTTTTCCGTACGTTGTAAGAGCTACAGGAAACGATTGGACAGTCTTGTGGGTTCTACTGATCACCGCGTGGGAAACTTCACAATTGGGATAACGTCTATGATTTTTGTTGTCTATGTATGATCCAGGCTCGCGTATAATCACCTACATGACCTATAGCTTCAGTTAGTAAAGATTACTGAAATAAAATCGTCTAGTTGTGTCTGTTCTGCATCTCCTAGATGTGGTTCATATTTTATATCTTGACACTTCTGCACTTCTACCTCCTAGTGGCGTATGTAGAATCTGATATGAGAATGATTTACTCTTTTATCAAAAAAGTTTTCAATTCAATTTTATTTTTAAGGGAACCTTTTTTACTTGGGTACCTGTGTTGGCCCAGGATCAGGAGAACCAGAAAAGTCTTGGAGGATTATGGGGTCTGGAAATAAATGAGAAAAAGACACAAAACGTAACGTAGAACGGGTACAACAAACCATTGTTTTGAAGAGTGAAAGAATTTGCAGTTCCGATAATTATAGGTACTTGGGAGTAATACTCGTTCGAGAAGGAACATTGGACGAAGCTATCACAAGGATAAACCTCCAAGGAAGGTGCAATAGGGATGATGAATGGGATTCTCTGGGATCAGAGTATCTCGAAGGAGAATAAGAGAGATATTTATGTGATAGAGCGGTGTGGCGTGACTATATGGAGTGAAATATGGTGATTGAAGAGTACGACGGAAATTTTAACGGCAATAATATAGATTTTTGGAGGAGGGCAACAGGAAGATTAAGAAGAGATTTGGTCAAGGGAGAAGAAATGGGTGTGGAACGCCAAAATAACTCATACTGTGTAAAGCGAATGACAGATGGCAGACTGCCGGGATTAGGCATTACGCGGAAGAAAGAGAGGAAGGCCTTGAGAAAAAGCTGGAGACAGGGTATCGATAGAGAGATAACCGGCAGCCTGTGGGAAGAGAAGGAGCAATGGCGGTTGGGAAATGAAAGGCGATATAGAACGCTATAAAAACATTTAATATTATATCACATTATATTGAATTGAATTTAATATTAGTAAATGACATAGTACTCATTAGTGTTTCAAGTGAAACGGTCTTAACTGTCTGACACTTTTTAAGAAGCAAGTTCAGTTGAATTCGTTGTATCAAATTTGTAATCAGTAGATTTTTGAACACCTATATAAATATATTAATTACATTTTTAGTTCAAATTTCCACTTCTGATGAACGATTGCCAATTTGTGTTGGGTTTTATTAATACCACAGTATAAAATTCTTATGTACAAAAGTTTATACAAATTTGAAGGAGTCTAATTTAGGCCATTGTCGTCTGGCATGCAGCCTAAACAAGTCCCCATTCAAGTTTATTGTAGACGCTTTACGCGCCCTATTTAGGTTTATCTCGTCATTCTTGTTATCACGAAGGCTATTTGCATTGCCTTCCATATTACTCGTACATTACTACACAATATGGGGCAGACACGGAACTCAGTTAAATAGTGGGTTATTTCAAAAAGCTACACAAATATGTACAGACGTTCAATTCAGATTTGCATTTTTTGTTTTAAAATTACTAACTACTAGTTGCTGTGATTTCTTTGATGCAGTGGCGCAGCAATGGTGATTTTAGTAGTAGCCACCTCCAAAACAATTCAATGTTTCATTTGAGTATTTTAGGCTTCAAAATACATTTTAAATAGGCCAGTTTTTTAACAAATTTTATTTAATTTCAAACTACCGTAAATAAATTCATGTATACTTTAAGATATTTTAAGATCGTCCTATAAAACGAGTTGACAGTAATCTGAGACCTGTTAATAAATATGGGTGTATAATGTCCGTATAGAATATTATCTGGTATAGAATAACCGTAAAAGATTTCAACATGCATAACGTCATTAGGGATTGTCGATATTTTCTGTCACGGTGACTTGTCACTGATATTCGTTTGTCGCTGGTGGTACCAGTGACAAAATATGGAAAATGCCTGTTCCAGTAAAAATGGATCGGTTGGATGTTGTATCTGTTGTGAATGGCCAAAATATCACCGTCGCTGGCTAAAATGTTACTGATATTTTACCGCAGCTGTCATTTGTTGATTTGTCGCGATCACTGGTTCTACTCGTTTAAGTCGTGTTTGAATGGAAGATTTGTGCCAAGTTCCACGGCAGTGACAGTGTTGTGTACAGTAAACGCAAATTCGGTGGCTTGTTCCTTATTTCGTAAGAGTTTATTTTTAAAATTAGCCTTACGAAAAACAAAAAAAGCTAATTGTGGAATCATTTCACCAGTCTGGTATGTCTGCCTGTTATTGGAATATACAGAGATGTCTCAGTGTCCCTTGTCACCGGTAGTAAAGTCACCGGTAAAAGTCACTGATCCAAGCCTGGCAATGTCACTAAAATCCAAAATCCATTAAAGTCACTGGATTGACCATTCCAAAATGTCAGATGGTTGCATATTTGAGAATTAAAGCTTACAAAGAGCGCCTAGTGAAGAAGTTGTGGCTTTTGTCCAGGATAGAACCGCTGTGACAGAAGATGAAGCTTTAAAAGAAGCTCATCCTTTAAAGTCGATATTTTCTTATATGATTCTATGGATGAAAATAAAAAGTTCCCTCGTAAGAATTTATATATATAAATCCTTTAACCTGATTTCTTAAATAAATACCATCTTGTGTATGTACTTAAATTTAAATGATGTCATTTTGTACTCTTTATATTTATAACATGTTAAAATTGTAAAGAATTTTAAGTAGTTTATTTTGTCATCTTGTATGTAACTAAAAACCTTAAAATGTGATTTGAATTGCAAAACTTTTGGGGTACGAATTAGCTCTCGGTCCCTCCAAGATCTATACCAATATCCTCCAAATCGGATTTCTGGCTGCCCTATTATTCTTATTACTTTTTAAATGCACTACATTTAGATGGACAGAAATAAGAAAAATTTGTTTTTCGAGTATATATTTACTTACCCGAGAGAGAGTAGATCTTCTTGGGGGAAATCACTTGTCGAATGTAGATTTAAAGATATAATCAAAGCTCTGCTCTAGCTCCTTAGGAAGGTTATGGTCCTAAGGTAATACCTCTTGTATACACCTTATTCTTTGAACATTTCTACCCCTAGATTTGGTCTGGTTAGGGAATACCCCCTTGCAAAGAAACCTCTTTGTACATTTCTAAAGGTTAGGTTAGGTTATACGTAGGTATAATTGTATCTAACGCCTAGAGGTTTACGTTAGGGTAGAGGCTTAGAGGTTATACGTAACGCCTAGAAGAGGAGCGAGTCATTTCATTCTTTACCCATGGCTCTGTGGTGTCGTGGCCACTTGGGGTGTAGTAGACCCACTTATCTTTCAGTGTCCCATAAGTACAATTAGGATAATTTTAAAAATTAAAAAAATACGATAAAAATGTTTAAAAAAACAAAATATTACAACTCTTGATAATTTGTTTACAACTAAACTAGTCCAAAGCTTGGATGATTGTGACGGGAATCGGTATATTTATAGCCTAGCGAATGCAGTACAGCAAACGTGACATCATGACTCCTTCACCTCGTTTCTGACTGGATAATGAACAAAGGTTATGAAAATAAAAAATTTAACGTTACTTTGAGAGATTCTTATTTCTGTCAAGCTTTTTTTCTGATGCCCTGTACATGTACTTAAATTTAATGTTCAATGCTCTCTTTAAATATAAATGTATTTAAGTTAGGATCATATTTTTAACTCGTGTTTGATTTTAAATGTTAGAATGGTATTTCATTTTCAAGGTTCGCCTAAGAGATATAGGTAAAAGTTTATAGTCTAGCAATTAGAACTAGGGATGGACGATCTAGTGACTTTAAAGGATCGGTGATTTTGTGATAGTGCCAGGCTTGGGTCATTGACTTATACCGGTGACAAAGGAGACTGAGACACCTCTATATGTGCCAATAACAGGAAGGCATACCACACTGGTGTCATGATCCCATACCTCGTTTTTTTATTATTTGGAAGACTCATTTTATTTAAAAATAAACTAATAAATTATGAACAAACTACTGTGCACAACACTGTCACTCGTGAAACCCGACACAAATTGTCCACTCAAGACACGACGTAAATGAGTAGAACCAGTGACAGCGACAAATCAACCAATGACAGCCGAGGTAAAATATTAGTAACGTTTCATCCAGCAACTGCGAGTTTTTGACAAATTACAACAGATACAACTTCCGATCAATCCATTGTCACTGGAACCTGCATATTCCATATTTTGTACCACCAGCGACAAACTAATATCCGTGACAAGTCACTGTGACAGAAAATATCGACCATCCTTACTTGGTGTCTGCCCGGGCCTTGGCGAGAGGCCGAGGACATGGGGAGGGTGGAGGTGCTCGCAGGTCATTTACAAAAATATGCACCCTCGATCTCATTATTTTCTTACTGATTAATACTTTTTAATGTATAGTAAAAATAACAACAACTGAAAATATGACGTTAACGGAAGCATGGTAATAGGAAAGTTTAAGGGTTAGGATTGGTAGTCCGCGATTTATGGCGCCGATGAGAAATGACGACAGTGCCTGATGTTTTATAGATGACGAATACACAATTTCTACCTAAGAGCCAAGTGCCAGCTTATAAAATTTGACCTATATAAATTAGTTCCCGATTCTGCTCCCGAATGTCAACACACAACCCCTCTCCCTATAAGTAGTAGCATATGCTATTACTCGTAGTTAAGCTATTAATCTGTCGTCATTATCAAAAGGTTTCCCTCTAGTTTTAAGTACACATACTTTTAAAAATGAACTTTCTCAAAGCGCCCATTCAAGTTCTATCTAATCAGGAAAGTTATTTTTAAAGCCCGACGAATCCGATTGGTATCACGAATTTGATGATTAGTTGTTAACATTAAATTTCGACAGTCTCCAGAAAGCTTATCTTGTATACCAAAATAAACTAGCTTGTTTTATTGCGCACGTCTTAGCATTTCCTCCGTGCGCATTGTTGCAACGAAACTTGTGGTCTAATGTAGGCCTACTGATATCGTATTACACGGATTAGCACTTCCGTTCTATGTATCCGTTGATGAAATCACTCGCACACTTCATTTGATGTGATAACACAATTGTATAATAACACATGGTATAATGGATCTAGTTTTGCTGCCAATAACGTCGAATCAAGACTGTAATTACACCTCGTATTACACGAGGAATTGTGTATTAGTAATGAGGGGACTTTAATCTTAAATATTATATCTGTCACGTATAATGTAATTTATTTGCCCCATTGTGAATTGTTTGCTGAAAAATGAATTTCACACAAAAGAAATTAAAATTCTCGGAACCTCTATAATTTAACTGCTACAAACACTTAAAACCTGTTAATCCGGATTATGCCAAAAATAAATCCGGACTAACCGAATATGATAAATTATATAAGAAGCTATTGATGAGAAAAGTGCAGGGAAATTGGTATGCAAATAGCTTATGTACATAGACTTATGTACTTAACCTGGATTAAATTGTAACAAATCCGGATTAACCGGATATAAAAAATAGTAAAAAATCAATTGATGAGAAAAATGCCAGAACATTGTTATGCAAATAGATATGGATAGATCCTGACAAATAAAATTGTAGGGGATCGCAGTACCAGAGGGGCTTATGCACTTAATCTGGATTAAATTGTAACAAATCCGGATCAACCGGATATAAAAAATAGTAAAAATCAATTAATGAAAAAAATGCCGGGAAATTGTTATGCAAATAGATATGGATAGATCCTGACAAATAAAATTATAAGAGACCGCTATAGAAAGGCCCATGTTCCTATTGTAATGACTAGCAATACCAACACGCTCTTAGAAATTGGTTTTAATACAAACTTAACTAAGTCCTTCTTATTTTAATGCTAATCGAGTATTTATGGTGTTTGTTTAACTTCGTTCATTTGTCTCATTTAGTAACCTACTGCAAATAGTCCTTATACATTTTTCGAGCAAAACATTTGCATATAATTGTAAATTAACGGATTCATTCAACAAGTGGGCTTCTCACTCGTGAAGTTTGGATTGTAGCTACATCGCCTATTAGCACTGAATACATTATTCAAATATTTTACACACATTTTTAGACTGTCATATCTTTGTTTACTCTGTATAGGTCTGATTGAGCCCTGGAGTCGAAAATACCTGCAGCCACGCCCAATAAACCTTCCCCGATTCGGGACCTGTTTACAACTGTTTCGTCGATGAGTCACCTACGGGTTCTCTTACTACGAGGATATAATTTGTTTGTAAAACATAATATAATTATTTTCGTTAAATTATTGAAACATAATAAAAATGTCATAAAAAATAATAATAACGTTTACATTAGACTATATTTTAAAATTGACGACTTTTAGGTAGGGGGTCTAATATCTGTTAATTAAGAAATGTGTATTCGCTTTCATTATAAATAATTGAATTGAAAAGTCGAGCTTGGCACCATTCTTCATAACGTTTTTATAGGTATCAAATAATTAATGAAAATAATCATAAGAGCTTTTTAAAAATTGTACCCTTGAAGTAAACTATTGGTCGACTCTTGGGTGAAACAGTTGTTGTCTCTAATCGGGGAAGGTGGGTCGTAGGTATATTTTACGCCACAGAACATGGCTCTTTGTTGACTCATGCGCATCACGCTTCTTCCTACACAAGCAGGTATACTGCAGACCACGTAACCCTGCACTTAGCCTTGAGAGATCGCAGTTGGCGAGACAAGAGATAGAGGGCAGTTTAAATACTTTCCTACAAACATAATAAGGATTGTCAAGACACTGACTTGCATGAGACGGTCGATATTAAATAAATTCGATGATAAATTAGCTTCGGTATCAAACAATCTTGAAATATGTGTAGACATATCAGATGCAAAAGCTGTTGATGTATAGAACATTCTGAATATGTAACATGTTTTCAGAAGTTGTAGTACACAAGAAATCTAGTGCGATCTCTCAAGGCCAAGTGCACGGTTATGTGGTCCGCAATATACAATACAGTCCGGGATCGGACGGAGAAACTCCAGACTAGGCAGTCAGCATTACTCAAGAAGACAACGATTTCAAGTTGAGTTGCGTGTACAAGGGAACGTAGGGGAAGTGTAGTAGGAGCAACTAGAATTGCCGTTCCCCTACACGCCAAGCTATGTGGCGTGCACTATATTCCCTGCTCCAGACCTACTGTCTGTTCAGGATATGTTTGCAGCAGCGAGTGGTGAACTGTTCACGTGAACATAACGATTTCAGCAACTCTATTGGGTAAGTGACCACGTGACAAAACTGAAATGTTTTGCCGCCCGATTAACAGTAAGTCTGGAAACGTCCAGGGTTAGATTTGCTCGTCTATTTATTGTGACTGACAATTTTTAGTTGTGAGTGTGTCAGAGACATCGTGCAGAAAGTAGCGATATCTGAAGGAGTTTCTGCTCGAAGTGTTTTTTTCAATCGTTAAAGAAAAAAAAAAGAAACAGTTACGCTCAAGTCTCCTGCCAAAAGGACACCCAAAACCAAAATTATTTTGAATAATATGGATGAC
The DNA here is from genome assembly GCA_036971475.1 of Prosapia bicincta. NCBI lineage: Eukaryota > Metazoa > Arthropoda > Insecta > Hemiptera > Cercopidae > Prosapia > Prosapia bicincta. Next base: position 246,411,031 of record JBAIZL010000004.1, on the reverse strand, counting down.
TTTATTAAAAACAGCTATAAGGAAGAAAGTACATGAGTTATTTTTTAAAAAATGAACTTCCGACTTTAAATTAAGTACTACATTTAGTTAATACTGACGATCAGTTAGGATTACCTAACCTAAGACGAACCACTTTTTTTCACACATTGAACCGTAAAAGTATACTGTTGGACAAAGAAGATATTGTTCTATGGAGAAGAGATTACTTGAGAAAAATAAAAGCCCATCGCGAGGAAGGTCGTACGATTTAGTATTTGGACGAAACGTGGGTCAATGCAGGGCATACGAAATCAAAGGTTCGGACAGATAAATCAGTCTGTTCCAGTAAAGTTGCTTTTCTGAGGGGTCTGTCGGTGGGTTTAAAATGTCCAACTGGAAAGGGTAAGAGACTTACTTATTTTCACTCATATTGGGTTACTAAAAGGTTTTGTAGAAGATCGACTGTTCGAATCAAAATCAGATACTGACTACCATTCAGAAATGAATGGTGAAACTTTCAAAGAATGGTTTTCCGCGATAATACAGAAATTGGACCACAACTGTCTATCTAACTGGTTGACTGACAAAGGGATTTTTCAGATGAATCCATGTTGAAGGTCGAATTACTAAAACTCGTGTCCTATCATAGGCCAAAATACAAAAAATACGTCATCGATGAAATTGCTACAGAAACAAATAGAATAGTTTTGAGAACCTCTCCTTATCACTGTGAATTAAACCCAATAGAAATGGTATGGGCTGAGGTAAAAGGTTATGTTGCGTCTAACAATGCAACTTAGGGTGCTAACAGGTGCACTGGCTGTGTCGCGTGTTACACCTCATAAGTGGGAATAATATGTGAAACATGTGGTGGACGTTGAAGAGCCGAATATGTGGAAGCTAGACAATATAATTGAAGACATCGAACCATTCGTCATAGCTGTTGACGACAGTTCCTTGTCATCGGAATCAGATTTTGCAGACCCCTTAGTCATTGGATAATAACATGGTTAAAAACTTGTAGCATAAATTATTAAATAACTTATTACTTTCATTAGTCTACGATTCTCTATTTTGTATACAAATTATAGATCTGTATAGAAATTATAGACTGTATACAGATTATAGATCAAATTACTTACATTTATTGGGGCAGTAAAATTTTAGGTAATACTTTACCTCGACTCCGATATTTTTATTTTTACATATGGTACAAAAAAAATACAATCTAGACAAAGAAAAAATTACTTGAAATGTCGTGAATCGTAAATAGTGGTTAAATCATACATTAATTATCGTCATACGAATGTAACCCCGTCAAAATTTCAACTGCGTATGGTTTGCGACATTTAGAAATGCTTTCTTCTTGCACTGAAAGATACATGTATTCTTAAAAAACACATAAAAACGAAAGGAAACCAGTGATGATGCTTTATTTGTCAAGTATTAACAAATGTTTGAAGTGGTAAATTTATTTTACAGAACTATTTAAGAGAAAATGGTCGTTTATTGTCGAATCAAAAAACTAAAGTCAAAGTTTGAAACTGCATCTGTTCATGTTTTGAGCGTCGCGTACGCTTAGGCTTACTCCTGTCACTGTCTCGGTGATAAAGAAAGCTAAAGAAACTAGCGACCAAAGGTTAGAGAGATAATGTCAACTTCAGAAACTTGGCAACATTGTTTTCAATTGCTTAGAAGTTTTTTTTATTAGTTACAAAATGCTCTCTATTGGTACCTTTGTTGTATATTTGTATACAGAGCTCTGATAAACCCTGTTAATTACTTAGAGCTTAGTTTTACAGTAGAACGTTGTTAATTCAGACTAACTGGGACCGTAGCCCTCCAGGTTATCGAAAATCAGGGTTAGCCGGATACTAAGGAAAAATTAAAAGTAGACATTGTAGGCTACTTACAGAAATAATCACTTATATTTATCAAACAAAGAGTATTATGTACAATAGATGAACGTGCATATTGTATATACAGGTAAACATCGCTGCGATTCATTTCTTGGCAAACAAATCTGTCAAAATTGGCTGCTTAAATTTTGTGAGCCGCCTTCGTGCTTTGCGATCCTGTAGTCTTTCAGCATAAGAAGCACAAAAGATTATTCTGTTTGTCTGTAAGTCTTAGAAGATTTTATTGTTGTGTTAAACTTTTTGTGTATGTACTGTACTTATTTGATTTTTGTTATTTCTTATTTGTTGTTTTATTGTTCTTTAAGGTTATGCGGAGATCCGTGTTAACGTGGTCCGGCTTATCCGTGTTCAGCTTCAGGGGCCTCCAACCTTTTATACTCAAAGGCCACATTGAAAACATTCGGAGGAAAGGCGGGCCGGTAATATTTCAGGACAGAAAGTCTAGTCCCTCCACCATACACCCACGACGTTTTTTCTTAAAGCTCAGTATTGGTTTTTGAGATTTTTTTGCTTAGTTTTTTACTTGTTTACAGTTAGTTTTGCTTTACAGTGCGTTTGCTTATTAAAAACTAATTTTTGTGAGATTTTGAGTTAACTATTTTGACTTTTACCTTTAAGAAATATGTTACCAAATAAATTTTTTAAAAGTATGATAGCTTTCCGCGGTCCGTAGGTTGGAGACGCCGGTTCTACTGTATAATATTATTCCAAGTTTCTGCTAGGTTGTGGTATATTAATATTTTGCTTATTGTTTTCATCATTTCTACCATTACCTTATTAACTTTAACGGGCGCGTTTCATCACTTAGATCTTACAGTTGTACGTACCCCACTGACTGATGAAGATTCTCTGAAACTCGTTTTTTCTAACGTTAATATGGCAATGCTAGGGATGGCTGAACACAATATCGTCAACACATTAGAGTTTGGCTAGTCAAGCTGATATATGTCAAACACTTGAAAAAGTAAACCTATTTCTGAAGATCTTCTCGAAACTAGTCTGTTAGGAAGTTAGAACAAATATTCTATCGTTAATAAAGTACTTTTAATTCATCTACTCTAATTCAAATACATTTTTTTAAACTTATAGAGGATGACATATGATGTTAATACAGTTTTTTTCAAATATTAATTCATTTATTATATTTAAAATGAATTAATTTAATTTTTATATGGGAGAAAAACTTTTCACAAAAGGGACAAGGTATGCAACATAATTATTTTGTTCCATTTTTCTTAAAATAAGTGATAACATATGATTTCATAAAACAGCTGATTTTATGTTATAGGTTTATGTGGTAGAACAGCTGTTTTAACCTATAACGAACCTAAATAAGTTATGGCACGTTATTTATATTAATTGTAATTATTTAATAAAAAATAAGTAAAATAAATTTTTGTCCTGTTGACTTAGTAGGACATGTTTAATGTATGCCTTTGTTTTAAATGTTTTTACTACATTAAAATAAAGACTAATATATGCCCTCTATTACGTCCTTCCATATTTAACTGTCTACTTTTCCATAGTAACACATGTGGCATTAAATAAACCGTTGCCTCTAGTAGCACTTACTTTGTGTTAATTAAAGACAATCGTTTCGGAAGATGCATCCTATATCAATTCGGACGCAACTCGAGTGTCAAAAGTAAGTGTTACTATAAGTTGTAAGTAAGAGTTTGTAGTAGTAACACTCACTGATGATGACTTTGTCATTGAAAAGCTTATGAGTTAATAAATGATTAATTTGTAAGTTTTGTGTATGTTTATATTTGTTTTAACATAACCTCACAAGCTAAGCTCAAAGAATAGTTGTATAATATGGCACTGAAGTCAATGGAGCTTAATTTACTACATAAACTAAAATTGAAGTAGGTTAGAGTTTGTAGTAGTAATACTCACAGATGATGATGATGACTTTGTCATTGAGACGTGTATGAGTCAATAAATGATTAATTTGTGAGTTTTGTTTGTTTTTATTTGTTTTTACTATAAGTATGTGTTTACATAATGTTGTGACTTATTTGTAACTTTTGCCTGTAAGAACTTGTGATATACAAACTAACTAATAAAGAAAGGAAAATGGAGCCTTAGCGTCTAAGTATAAAGCGTAGTTACAGTCAACATGAAAATGTCAGAATGTTACTTATGAGCACATGAAGCAGATTGTACTTGTGTGTAGCGCATGGAGCAGATTGTACTTGTGTGCAGCGCATGGAGCAGATTGTACTTGTGTGCAGCGCATGGAGCAGATTGTACTTGTGTGCAGCGCATGGAGCAGATTGTACTTGTGTGTAGCGCATGGAGCAGATTGTACTTGTGTGCAGCGCATGGAGCAGATTGTATTTGTGTGTAGCGCATGGGGCAGATTGTACTTGTGTGTAGCGCATGGAGCAGATTGTACTTGTGTGCAGCGCATGGAGCAGATTGTACTTGTGTGCAGCGCATGGAGCAGATTGTACTTGTGTGCAGCGCATGGAGCAGATTGTACTTGTGTGCAGCGCATGGAGCAGATTGTACTTGTGTGCAGTGCATGAAGCAGATTGTACTTGTGTGCAGCGCATGGAGCAGATTGTACTTGTGTGCAGCGCATGGAGCAGATTGTACTTGTGTGCAGCGCATGAAGCAGATTGTACTTGTGTGTAGCGCATGGAGCAGATTGTACTTGTGTGCAGCGCATGGAGCAGATTGTACTTGTGTGCAGCGCATGGAGCAGATTGTACTTGTGTGCAGCGCATGAAGCAGATTGTACTTGTGTGTAGCGCATGGAGCAGATTGTACTTGTGTGTAGCGCATGGAGCAGATTGTACTTGTGTGCAGCGCATGGAGCAGATTGTACTTGTGTGTAGCGCATGGAGCAGATTGTACTTGTGTGTAGCGCATGGAGCAGATTTTACTTGTGTGCAGCGCATGAAGCAGATTGTACTTGTGTGCAGCGCATGGAGCAGATTGTACTTGTGTGTAGCACATGGAGCAGATTGTACTTGTGTGCAGCGCATGGAGCAGATTGTACTTGTGTGCAGCACATCAAGCAGATTGTACTTGTGTGCAGCGCATGAAGCAGATTGTACTTGTGTGTAGCGCATGGAGCAGATTGTACTTGTGTGCAGCGCATGGAGCAGATTGTACTTGTGTGCAGCGCATGGAGCAGATTGTACTTGTGTGCAGCGCATGAAGCAGATTGTACTTGTGTGTAGCGCATGGAGCAGATTGTACTTGTGTGCAGCGCATGGAGCAGATTGTACTTGTGTGCAGCGCATGGAAGGAAATGATTGGACGAGTAACGGGTCTACATACACTACATGGCAGAGCGTGTGGTGCCTTGTTTACCGGTATAAAAGTGGTTATTCCAAGAACAGCTGCAAAAGGACTAATTGGATTTATGCAAAGGAATTCGCCTATTCTGAAAGTCACTCCTGAGCAGCTTTCACCAAGTCTTTTGTTAGATGCCAGAGCCCACTTTAGAACAAAGAATGAGGGTTGGACAAGGGTTTCACCACTGAAAGCAAGGGAGTTTAAATTCAACCACTTTACAAGTGTCGCATTTCCAAATTGTGTACACGTTTTGTATTTCTTCCACGAGATACGAAAAAATTTTATATTTATTTATATTAATTACAATTTTTGTTTCATCAAATTCCCCGCCTTTTATTTATCAGAATTGTATTGAACAGTAGATTATATTTTTGTCTAGTGCTATTAAGGCGTTTTGACAATTTTCTGTTATCACTTTTTAATGATTAGAAAGAGGTATGAATAATCCTTTTTTAAAGGAAGACAGTAAGAACTCTTAGAAGTATAGGGAAGGGAAAAGGGTCAAGGCATAACGTATGCAGTATCGTATAACAGAAGTAAACCCACTCTTCCAGAGTCATGCTAAGGAGAAATATTGGAGGAGTTTCTGAAGCAAGGAGGATGGAAATCATTGGTTGATTGAGTGGAATTCTAAACAAATGGCATAATAATCTGCTTTTACTGTTCGGCGAGTGTTCAGATTTTATCACCGCCCACACTTTCCCCACTTTTACCGACCCAGAAGCAGTATCCAGTAAGGGGGAAAGTTGTTAAAGTCTGCAACCAGTTAATATTAAAGAAGGAGTTACCAGTCGTCTAGTTTCTTAGAAAAACTATTGTATGGTTTGGTAGGGAAACTGGTTGGAGGAGATCAAAGAAGGAGTTACCAGTCGTCTAGTTTCTCAGAAAAACTATTGTATGGTTTGGTAGGGAAACTGGTTGGAGGAGATCAAAGAAGGAGTTACCAGTCGTCTAGTTTCTCAGAAAAACTATTGTATGGTTTGGTAGGGAAACTGGTTGGAGGAGATCGTATCTTGGTATTTATTTTTGGAGTTATAAAGCAATCAGACTTAATACCATTAACGCCTGGAAAGGATAGGAAAAGATTGTGAATTGGTAGGGTTAAGGTAGGAATAAAACACTCCCTGAATGATATACAGCATACCATGTACATCGTTGCGTGGCTGGAGTAGACTTGACAACAAAGACGTATCTACCTGTTACATTTTGTTTTAACAAGAAGTAAAAGGAAGAGATGATGGATTAGGCAGGACTAAGCAAAGAACATGAGTCTTTGATACTGCGATACCCTTTTATGGTCAAAACTGTCCTGAAGTAACGGAAAGCTGGAAGGTATTTCACAATTCATTCCTCAAATTTTATACAAAAGTCTAGGAAATATCGGTTTCAAAAATAGTAAATAATGTTGCGTTTTTTAACTACTTCTTTGGCGAATTTTAAATTTTTCATCAAAAATATCACATCACTTTTCCTAAATACAGTCACCGCCCCACGAGAAGAGCCCTAGTGTAGAAATGACTCACACTTGGTTTTCCGTTCCGCGCATGCGCTGTCCATGTATTCCAGGCCTACAAATATCACCTAATGGGACAGTAGTTATATTTTAGTAAGTAGATAGTTTTGAGACTTGGTAGTTTTTCCAATTTGTTAAGATTTTCAGTACAGTTTATCCTATACATTATGAGTAGCGCTCGAAAAAAAGGAAATATTATTCGCAGCAGTGAACGGGAAGTTATAAGGAACGTTATTAAAGTGTGCGAACATGAAGCTAAGAAATAAACACCAGCTTCCTCTCCTATCGGCAAAGTCACTGAGAGAGCCTCCCAGTACTGTAATGTGTCTGTGTCTACCATAAAATGGGTCAGAAGAGAAGATAAAAACAATAACGAAGATAAAGATTAAATAAATAAGATAAACATTAAATTATATGAGTAATAGAATAAGTACCCAAAATAATATAAGTATTTACAGATAGGTAAAAGTACTAATTTTATTGAGAAAGGGTGTACAAAATCAATTATAAATGTAACCTTTTCTGCAAATCTGTAACTCTGACGTTATGTGTTGGGCTGTGTTTTTAGAAATTACCTTAGCGTTTCGACCTAACTTGGACCAATGCTCTTCTAGTGCGCCGGAGACTATACTTTCCGTAAAGCCTAAAATATTATAAGTTTCTTTTTATTTCGTGAACATTGTGCAAACATTGCAGCTTGCTGCAAAACTTTTTGTTTTTAACCCCACTCCATCATTGTTTACAGTCTTCTGTTAACTAATTTAAACTAATCAACAGCCCCATCCATTATGAACAAGCAAAAATAGACGTGCAATAATCTACTACGTTTACTAAAAACATTTGGGCGTACAATATTCTAGCTCAACAAAACAATGAAAGTATTTTTGCTTTTGTGATACAAAAATGCAATCTAATTACCTAGACTGAGATTTCAAATGTAAGGCGATCAACCAGTATGATAGTTACTACCTATGAAGAATAAGGAAGGATTGCAGTATGGGCTAGAATTATAAAGTAGGAACATAAATCCTTGTCAGAGGATAAATCAAGGTATCAATTATGCAGACTTGCGAAACTGAACCAGACCTATTCTTTACTGAGCTCAAGCCAGTGTCTTTTCTTCCCTTTTGACCAAAGCCTTTAACTTTGGCTACGTTATCCCAAGATCGTTTTAGCAAGGACTACAATTGGCTATCGTGAGTGTTGCAATACAAAGCCAACATTCCCCTTTGTTTTTTTTTTACAGCCTGTCACTGTTGACAGTGATCTCTCAATTATTGCATTTTCTATTGAGGTAATCATCATCAATCACCACCTTGAAAACCTGACTTAAAAAATATATAAAAAATACAAATGTGATTAATATCTTTAAGAAAATGGCATGAGCTGCCATTACGATGGAAAGAACGATCATTAAGAAAAATATTTTGATACCTTTAATAATAAGGCAATTGTGTTTCAAATAGTCTCTCAGTTTCACACGAAAAGCGTAATCACAATAGCAACTTAGCATCTCTATATAGACTTAATCAATGTTTCTCTACAGGCCCGACCAGAGACATTTAGGGCGCCTGTGCAAACAGGAGTATAGGCCCTTTGAAAACTTCCAACATAGGTCTATACAATCCTGTATCCTCCACGACATTATAAATAATTTATTGTTGTGTTAAAAGCAAATAGGCCTACGGAATCTAATCTGTGTATGTTTTGTTTTGTAAATAAACTGCCGTTCATTTACAGCAACTAAGACCTTGAATTTTGTGTGAATAGAGCATTTCATTTATTGATTATTACCTTGCCATTAAAACTCGGGCCCCTAGGGATTTGGCCCCCTTGCCCCTCCTTCTGAGTGGGCCTGTTTCTTTATAGGCCTATACAGTATTACAATTTAGCTGTACAATGCCTCGAAAAACTTTTAATTTTTCATTGACTTATCTTTTCCTGTCGATATAAATAGCTTTCAAGGTCCAAAGGGGTAGGTTATGCCTCCCTAGGACCAAGTCTAGGGGTTCCGGCCCTTAGGTGAGGCCAACCTAAAGTGGATAAAGGTCCGATTGCACTATCTGGACCGAACTAATCAGACAGAGTATTGAGGTACTGAAACCTGGTCATTTGGAATTTTGTAGTGGACCAAAGAAGTTGTGGAAGAGCGTCCGGACAGCTGTCACTAGTGGAGCTCGTCTCCTCCCAGCGGTGGGCCGGTGTCCAGTCAAGGCCTTACAGTAGGGTCGTAAGACTCCTACATACTGGTACCACGGGTAGTGACACCAAGCCCCCCGCCTCGGGCCTGACGCTAGTCACCCGGACTGGAGTCACGAGTTTGAGGTTGGATACGTGGGGGTAGTGGTCTCATTACCTGGAAAGTAGTGCTCCCAACAGTAACGCTAAAAAATGTGTTCTTTGGCAAGAGTCGAGAGGCTAGGTGCGCCCTTACTATACTCCTCACTTTTCAACATCTTTCTTCTTAAAACATTTTCTCACAGCACAACTGCAAACTGTCGATATATATATATATATATATATATATAATTAAAATTCTTCGTTTGTCCTAGTCGTCAGAGGCGGTTCTCCCATATGGGCCACCAACAATAAGATAATGAAGAACTTGAATAATAAAGAAGAAGCGAACATTTCAAGTGAAATGTTTTTGTACGGTAGATCAATAGTCACATGTGCAACACGCATGCTTAACCAAACTGGTGTAGAATACTTAAGGGCCAAGTTTGTCTGGCCCAATCTTAGATATCTTTAGCATCAAATAATTTCTTGAATCTCACCGAAAATGGGCCAATTTTATCTGGCTCGGTAGTCCATATGCAACTTTGCGCGTGTAAACCATCGATGTGTTCTGAAGTATTTATGTCTGCGAGTTGTGTGATCGAATATTACCTAATTATATAAAAATAACGTTATGGTTTTAATTATTATTACATTAAATGTTTCATGAGTTAATCTTCGTGATACAGTGGATAATTTAAACAAAACTATTTTATAATTTAAAATTTGTAGAAAAATTTATAGAAGGTTAGAACTGCATCAAACAAAAAGAAATTTACAATAAATTAAACTCAAACTATGATCAATGCCGAGTTTATTATTTTAATATTATACAAGCAACGTTTCGGTCACATTTTTGGTGGCCCTTTTCAAGCTTTAAAATCTACAAACATAAAACAGTAATAGTTGTAATTTCAAAATTAGATATACAATAAAATTGTAAGTTCAACAACTTTAACAACAATATGAAACAACAAGCACTGGATACAAATTAGTCAATAGCAATCTGTGCTTACACTTTCACCTTCATACAAATACTAAAAAAAATATTCCCCCAAAGGATAGATAGAAAAACAAATAGTTATAGTAGTTGGTTCACAAAAGTTCTTGGCTAGCTGTGAATGTGGAAATGAAATTTTATTTGGTTTTTAATATTTATTGTTTGATAAACGGAGTCAACATTTGTGGACAAAGGCCGGTTGTAGAGAACATTTATAAGTGAAAACATTTTAAAATACGAAGAATGTACTTATCATTTATGCGTTTAAATATAAAACTTTTGGAACAATAAATTTTGCAACACAAATTGACTCTGTTGTTACAATTTCAGTCCAAAACCTACATTATGTACTGAGCAGGTATAAAAAAACAGGCATTCTTGGTATGGTAAGAAACTGTTTAAAGTTTCGTGACGCGCATAAACATTTTCTAAGAGGTCATACCGGCACAGAATTTTCATTTATTCATCTTAACTATTTAGATTTGTGGGCAACAATATCTGTAATGTGTACTGGACGATTATCTGATGAAATCATATGTTATCAAAATAATTATATTGCATACCTTGCCCCTTTTGTGAAAAGTGTTTCTCTCATATAAAACTTAAATGAAGTATTTATTTGTAACTGTTTATTTGTAAACATTTACCTTCAACTTAACCTTTCCGATCACCACAAGTATTCGTATGTCAGGATATGCCAGCATAGGTAGTTTTCAGAATAGGAATGAACTATTGTTACTGCGTACGCTCCTAAAATACAGACTTAGGGGTATGTTTTACCATTAAACAAGTAATATAAAAAGTATGTTTAAAGTAAGTTTCTACTGAGGTTAACAAACAAATAATGCTATTTTAGTTACCCTAGAGCACTATTATGACATTGTGTGGTAACCATGGCAACAGTTTAAGGTTGTACAATGGAGGTTTCGACGACAACAAGATGGGGGGAAAATAATTCATAAACATCTTTGAGAAATAAATTTCTTAATATTGGAAAGTTGGCGTAGTGCCAAGGCGCGCTAGACTTCGAACATCAAAATTCTCAGTTCTAATCCGGCTGGACCTCAGAAATTTTATAATTTAATGATTGAATAGATATTTGGAAAAAAAACTGAATTAACATCAATTGTCATCCAATATAGGTTTAAAAAATGTTTTTTTCTTGATTGCATGAATAAAAACTTATTTTATTAACGATTGAAAATTTTTATAAGACATATATCAGAAAGTGTAAGCTAATAGAAGGAATTTAAAAATATTAAAATAACCAAAATACTGTAGAAGGAAACCCTAAAACATGGGATAATTATTTAAAATTATGGAGAGTTACGGGATCAAAAAATACAGATTTTCTGTCGGAAGAGTCTGAACGGTAATTATCAGTAAGCTAGGCTTAGTGAAAAAGCTTAATAGAAAATTAAACATATTCTAACCTAACCTAACGGATCCTTCTATTGTTTTCGGCTCTAGCAGTGCGACACCTCGGTCTAGCAGTGATTGCACACAGTATCCTTCAAGTCGCTATGAATTTTATCGCTAAAACATAATTTTATCTATAGATTTAATAATAATACAGTACAACCGAAATTTCATTTTCAATGCGCAAATTGAATGAAGGACATTTGCATTATTCTGTTAATAGAAGAGTTGATTTACGAAGGAAGTCATTTGACCTTGAGCATTTGTGATGCACGGGTCCTGTTTGCCTACGCTTAGTATTTATAAGCATTTCACTGTATTTTTGTTACATCTGTGTCACTTTGTGGATTACCGTAGACAAGAAGTAAACAGAAGAGGATTAGGCTTACTACTCGTCTACAAAATGAAGCATATGTGTAATAAAATCTACTCTTCTAAACCCATATTTCATCTGGTCACATCTAATTTTGCCAATGGATAAGTAAAGTTTGTAATCTGTGATAGGGGTCACTCTTTGGCTCTTATCATATTGTTATATTACTTCCTTTGTACACCACAGAAAATCTACGGTCCAGGAGCCGTACGTGACTTAGTCATATCGGCGTAACCTTTTCACTCGATACGCAAATTTTATAGTTAGTAGCGGAAGTCATTATTGATTTACTACTGCCCATTTTTCTCTGTTCAACCCACACCACTATTTTGAATCACTTCTACTCTTCGTCAATGCGCTTAGCTTTTCCAACTCATGCATTTGATATTCAGTGTTAGAAGTCACTCTTTGTCAATTATTATGTGTCTTTAATTCCCAGACCATAGTACAAAATCTACTCTTATGCATTCATACTTATTTGGACACATGGACCTAACCTTTCCAGTTGATAAGTGAATTTAATATTTCGTAGTAAGAGTCAATACTTGTTTATTGCCATCTACATTTCTCTATCCAGCCGGGAAACACCACATTTTTTATACTATGCCTAAAATCACCTTTCTAAGTTTCGGCAAATACACCTAACCTTTCATTTCGACATATTTATGGAGGGAGTCATATACTTTGCTCATTACAGTAGCATCTATCTACTATCCTCCCTAAAGTCCAGAAAATCTACGCTTATGTACCCATACGACTTTGCCACATTTTCCTAACCTTTCCAATCGATACATTTAATATTTAGTTATGGGGGTCACACTTTGCCTATTACAGTATATATATACTTTTCTCTCTAAATTCCAGACCAAAATCTACTTTAATGTCCCATATGACTTGATCGCATCGACCTAACCTTTCCAATGCATATCCAGTTAAATGCCCACCGATACTTATGGGACTGTTTGCGCATTACCATAGAGCTAGTGTCAGTAAGAACAGACCCATCAATTACACTCCACCGGTGTCTAATTATCGGGAGAGTCCTCTGTGCTCGGAGGTGCGGGGATCAGCTACTATCCGCCGAGAAAACATTTACGTACAGAAGCACGTTAGGTTAAAATAAAACTAAACTAAAACTATCTAACCAGTCTGATTTTGGAATTATAAAATATTTGTCTTAAAATAAATTTTTATCGCAACTATTTTCTACGATTTGTACTTCAATAAAAAATTATTTTTTTATTTGGTAGTAACATTATTTCAGAAATTATAAGAATTAATCTAATAAATTCTAATACATTTTAGTAGATTCAATTGGAATTAAATCAAAATAAATGTAAAAAAATCATAATTTTTAGATAAATAAATAACAATAACCCTTGATACAAATATTTAAACACCCTTGATGTACATTTCGCCAACACAGTTAGCATCATCAGAAGGTTACAAACATTGAGAATGAGAAACACTCTCTCTGAGAAACATAGAGAATGTTTGTAACCTTCTGATGATGCTAACTGTGTTGGCGAAATGTACATCAAAGGATGTTTGAATATTTGTAGCAAGGGTTATTGTTACGAGTATTTATTTATCATAACTACGCTACTGTGCTCTGTATACAATTTCATAATTTTAGAATTTAAAATTTGGGTATTTTTCTGGATTTTGAGAGCGTTTTATGGTTTAAAATGGAAGAATTAAGAAACTATAGCTGTGAGTAAACTGTTAAAACGTAAAGACTGGAAATTTCATTGCAAAATTCTCTTAATGATAAATGAAATTTAATTATATTGAAACTTGGTGAATTTTGTATTAGATTTTAATTAAGTTCCGGTTGTTCCTTAAGAATCGGGAAAATTGTTCAATATTGTAAATTAGCCTATTATTTTTTGTATATTTTTTTGTAAAATAATTGTTTACGTTTGGAGAATGACAGGGTAAGTTCACCACTCGCGATAGTTTACGTGAAGGCATCAGAAGCTAAAGTAATAAGTAAGAATGTATAGCCAAAGCTCGTGATGAGAACAGATAACTTAGAACTGCTCGGGGGGGGGGGGAGAAGAGGCGGCGAAGCCTTCATTACACCTAATCACATAGAAAATATTAGCACTCTCAATAATAGAAACACTCAACACTCACATATATATATTGTGTGAAGAAAGAGAGTAATCAGACGGCTTTGTCTCTGATGAGAGCAAGTCTACATCAGGTAAGCAAAGTTGTCATGGTCCTATACGACCCCAGTATAACAGAAGCGGCCAACAGGTAGACAAATCTCTTCACATACGTATGCCAGCCTGTAAACATAATGTAAATATATTTCCATACTCCCAGTACCATAAAAGTCTTAAACAAAGCGCTTTCAAACCTAAACATGGGTGTAATATGAACAAGGTTTTTCAGAATGGAAGTAAGTGAAGACAACACAGTCATCCAGCACTTCAGAATATTCACTAAGGTCCCTCGCAACATAAACCACCAGTGGCTTCTTCTGCAACTATCTTAGTATCTGGGCATTGAGCTTGATTATAAGCTGTCTTACAGTATGCATGTCACAGTCACAGCTGAAAAAAGCCAGAAATGCTTTAATCTCCTTAAAAGATCAACCTCTACAAAATGGGGAGCTAACCAGGATATACTATCTATAGCAGGGGTCCCCAAACTTTTCAGTTACACCCCCACACTGTGGAGTTGAAATCCGCCCACGCCCCCTTGTCTTTACACTATAAATAATTGGTATAGGCATATGAACAAGAATCAAATATTATATATATTAAAAAAAAATTATTTATACATACTTTCACAAGAAACATGATAAAACATTTCAAGTTTCAATTTGTAATTTAAATTTTAACTGTAAAGAGAAATATCTCTTACTGAGATGCTTGAGCTTGCATTTATTACACTAGCATGCCTACTTTTGTGTTTTAGTAAGGCCACAACCTAAGTCATTAGCAACATTTACTTTGTCTCTATAATATTAAGTATATTTAATATTTACTTTTCAACTGGTCTCGCGCCCCTTTGACATGTATCAACGCCCCTCCCTACAGTTTCAGAACCAATGGACTACAGAATACAAGAAATATATCAGTGCAGTACTGGAATACGGCAGCGAAGTAATTTCACTGGCAAGCAAGATCAATCTTTCTAAACACGATTTCTTTTAAAACATTGCCCTCCGATTGATTACAGGAGGTGCAAAATCTACGCCAATACCAGCCGTGCAAGCTGCAAACTGGCATCAAAACTCTGCACAGTCGCAGAGATATGTGGACACTCACGTTCTAGGGCAGTTTTAAAAATGGATCACATAGGCTGAAAACTCAAACGTCACGATTAACTCATGCTAAATTCCTTATAAGCAAGTATCAAGTATCGATGGATTACGTAGCGCCCAAACAGTACTATGATCAGTCGCGTCGAATCTTCCCCTAAAGATCATGACAAAATTAGCTTTACAGGAGTAACCCCCATTGTGCGCAAATTGAATGCTTTGGAAAGCATCAAACTTAGATATTCGGCGAAGGAATAGCTTCAGATTTATACGGAGATACTTGGGTGAAACAAGAGGAGCAGAAGCTGTAGGGTAGAATAATCTATTTTCAAAATTCATTGGCAGTGAGAAAAAATGCTAGTATTTATGATGGTGAGGTGCATGTCGTCTATCATGCTTTTGAACAACTGCTAGCCAACAACCTTAGAGTGATGTCCTTGGTCGTCTCAAAGGCAGCAATTACTACATTTAGTAACAATGCCCCAACTGACTGCTTGGGAGCACTAGGCTGTAGAACTCACCTCAACCGGTAGGATAGTAATCCTACAATGGGCGACCAGACACGGAGGAATTCCTGGTAAAGAAAGAGTTGACATTAAGTCCAAGCTAGGAGCTATGCCAACCAGATATTCCACTCACCTCAACCGGTAGGATAGTAATCCTACAATGGGCGACCAGACACGGTGGAATTCCTGGCAAAGAAAGAGCTGACATTAAGTCCAAGCTAGGAGCTTTGCCAACCAGATATTCCACTCACCTCAACCGGTCGGATAGTAATCCTACAATGGGCGACCAGACACGGTGGAATTCCTGGCAAAGAAAGAGCTGACATTAAGTCCAAGCTAGGAGCTATGCCAACCAGATATTCCACTCACCTCAACCGGTAGGATAGTAATCCTACAATGGGCGACCAGACACGGTGGAATTCCTGGCAAAGAAAGAGCTGACATTAAGTCCAAGCTAGGAGCTTTGCCAACCAGATATTCCACTCACCTCAACCGGTAGGATAGTAATCCTACAATGGGCGACCAGACACGGTGGAATTCCTGGCAAAGAAAGAGCTGACATTAAGTCCAAGCTAGGAGCTATGCCAACCAGATATTCCACTCACCTCAACCGGTAGGATAGTAATCCTACAATGGGCGACCAGACACGGTGGAATTCCTGGCAAAGAAAGAGCTGACATTAAGTCCAAGCTAGGAGCTATGCCAACCAGATATTCCACTCACCTCAACCGGTAGGATAGTAATCCTACAATGGGCGACCAGACACGGTGGAATTCCTGGCAAAGAAAGAGCTGACATTAAGTCCAAGCTAGGAGCTTTGCCAACCAGATATTGCGCTCACTCTCAGTAGAGCCAAGAATCTGATAAATCTTACAGTCACCACCGTTACACAAAGAACTCTGAAGATCTTGAGCACCGAGAAAAGTGGGAGAATCTTGCTACCGGGAGTCCAATCCTAGAATATCTGGAAAGAAGTGAAGCTGTGGTCCGCTGTGCTCTGCCACAGGGCCAGTCTACCTGCGAGTCCATTTCCACCGCGTTGCCCCATTGCTGATGATGCCTACCCATTCGGCAGTCTTGGAAGAATGGACAGTGAATATCCTCGGGACTGCCAGGCTCTAACATATCTGACTGATGATACTATGAATCACTACTGGGAGGCTTGACGTAGAATTAGTGAAGAGCCACGTCCGGGCGTTGGATAAAGTATATTCCCAGTACCAGATCACTATGGGCGCCTTCCTCAGTCCTACCTATTCCCATCTGCCGTTACTTATTCTCCTTCTTGCAAGTGGGTGTAACGGGTTGATGTAACCTCTTTATGACCCCGATAGATGGTAAGTCTACTTAGGCACGCTCCCATGGATACTTGGTGTTAAGATCCTATGTATAGGCTTATCCTTTCCACGGGTCCTTTCCCTGCCAATATTCACAATCACTTCCATTCCTCCGTAGGTGGTACTAGACATCCTAACAGTGATGTATTATATACCATCCTTACATTTTCTCCATCCATCTATCCTTCTCTCACTCCTTGATAGAAAGAGTAGACACTCCCTCGTGTCGTCAGTAGAGAGTAATGCGCGCGACTATGCACAAGTGACCCATCAAACTTCTCACCCCATCCTTGGGGATTTTCTGTTCTTAATTTAAAGCATCTATATTCAGTCCTTTTTTTATTCTTCATAACTATTCAATTTGACAGATTGACGTAAAATACATAAAAAATTTTAAAGTATATCAAGAAGTTTTTTACATATTATAAAACTTATCTCTGTGGATTTTGATGTCCGTGACATCCAAGACGTTAAATTACGTCTTGGCGAAAGTTTATTTAGAGTTGATTTAAACTCAACTTACTGATGTCTAAAGTATTTGAACGGGCAAAGCCGATGTTTATCAGTGTCTAAGATGACCGGTAGAAGGCATTGTTCATCTTGGCAATAGAAGAAACGGGAGAAATACAAAACATATCCCTTTTATACTGCTACTACCAAGCTCAACGACGCGACACTTCCCATAGGCCAACCTGAGGCACGGAAGATCATACAGGTATAGTGGTTTCCAAAACGTCTCAATAGGTTTTTTTCATAATTATACCTCAGTAATACGTTCGACTTTAGTTAGGCCTACTAAGTTTAAAGTATACAATTTGGTTTTCTAATTTATGATGATATATAAAGGTAAATCGTCTAAATTAAATTTGTATAGATTATACAAAGCGTTTTTAAACTAGATATAGTGCTACGTTTTAATCAATATTATTAATAAAGTACAAAAACATTTCAGTTTTGAAAAATAACCCGCGGGGTGGGTAAAAATAACCGCAGAAAAGCTAATCTCTTTATTTCACCTGAATTTCCTGGATCATGAACCTTAAACATTTTACGACTGGGACTTCAATGGAAGAGAGGCTTACACTATCTTTCACTACGTAGCAAAATAAATGGATTTCAATTATTTAAACAGTGTGAAGTATTTAATGTCTAAGCCACGCAAGACTGTGTCCATTCTGTATATAATCGTGTAAGGTACTTCGTTGCTGTAGAAATAATTGTAGAAATTTATTTGAAATATAAAACAAAATATCGAATGCATAAAACGATGTTTTTTTAAAAATATGTTTTAATTGATTTTTTTTTAATTTTAGGGAAAAAAGTAGGTAAGAAGAAACCAGTTCCAACCCAACTAAAATCACAAGTTCCTTAAGGTTATAATCACGTTACATAGAGGGGGCGTGAATAAATGAAACGGAAGTGGGTAGGATTGGACTATCAGAACGTGTGGGTGGAGCACTGGAAATGTATGGGATACCGAGGCCCGTAGGCTGGAATTTCCGTCAGGAACGGTTGTCTAGGTGTTAAGGCAGTAAGTTCTTGTTAACAACCTTAAACAATTTTGTTTTAATGTTTGTTAAAGTTTCGCATAACTTCAACCTTAAAAGAGATTAATTACTTTAAAAGAATTACATATTAATATTTTGCGCTTCTGCACATGGGGATCAGTGCTACTGTCCACCGCCTGATCTGCAACCTCGGCTCGCGATATACGATTCTAATTTTAATTATGCTACAGAATCCACTGTTTTTGATTAATGGAATTAAAAACACAATTTATACTCAGTATCAAGGAAAATTAGGTTGGCTTAAAGTTATTTTCGTTTAAAGAAGCAAATTTTAAAATAAACCAGGATAAACATCAGATTCTCCGGACGTCATATTTTCCATTGGTTTTTACGCCTTGCGTTATACGGGCGTTATTTTCATGTTTCCTGGAATTTGGTCCAGGAAATCGTAGATTACAGTTTAGGAGTCTCTATACGATCTGGACCATTAGTGCTGAGAACGGGGATTGGGTTATCACCAGAAGGATCCTTTTAAATATATTTGTATAGGCTAAAATAAATTTTAGATTGGCAAACGTTTTAAGAATATTTCCGTGAAGGAAATAGAAACATTTTAAATTAATTACAGATTACTTTTCTATAGAACGAGTTGACAGTAAACTGACTGCTGCTAATAAATATCCTCCTACATTATCCATAAAGGCTTCAAAGTTCGTGGCTTTGGCAATGGTCGCATATTTGAGAATAAACATCCGAAGGACGACTAAATTAACTAGCCATGACTTAGGCTATATCCATGTGACAGTTGCATGGATATATATGCATTTTCGTTCGTAATTTACAAAGGCGTCTTGTTTCTGGACAGAATTATTTCTCTATCGAATTATAATATAGGTTTTGTTAACACCTTGTTATTTTTTCAAATCTTTAATTTATTTTATAAATACATACCGCCTTTAACAGGTACTTAAAATGAATGTTGGGTTGATAATAATAGACTAAATTTGGTATTTATTTAAATTAAGCAGATACGTATAGACTATATATATATATATATATATATATATATATATATATATATATATATATATATATATATATATATATATAGAAAGAGAGAGAGTGAGAGATTATATTTAACTTAACAATCTGATTTCTTGTATTCACTTTTCTCTTAAATAGAATCTTATTTGCGAGTCGACAATGTAGAGCTTATTAATCACAGTGCGTCTTTAGAAGACTCATTGACTTCTAAAAATCTAAAATGAGAGCACTGTAATTAATCAGCTCTCGAAAGTCGACTACCAGGTATAGGGCTATCAAGCAAGATTCTTATATGAGTACATTAAAGTGTAAGTTATATATACTACACACACACAAACAAACACACACACACACACCCACACAAACACACACATACACACACGCACACAAACACCCACACAAACACACACACACACACACACACACACACACAAACACACACATACACACCCGCACACACACACCCACACAAACACACACACACACACACACACACACACACACGCACACACACACCCACACAAACACACACACACACACACACACACACACACACACACACACACACACACACACACACACACACACACATATATATATATATATATATATATATATATATATATATATATATATATATATATATATATATATTTATATATCACTTATGCTTTGTTGTACCTGAACATAAGTCTTAGATTACATTAGAGTAATATGCTCTAAGTGAATATAAGAAAACATCTTGTAAAGTTAAGCATGTATATATATATATATATATATATATATATATATACTGTCTATTTTTTACGTCAGATTGGCGTAAATAATATATAACTTGCAAACTTTTGGCTGCGGTATAAATTAGCTCGCAATTCCCAACCGGTTTGTTAATACTACCCCGAAAGAATATATTAGACTGCCTACTGATCTGGACCTATTTAAAAGAGCTATATTTACTTAATATTTTTAATGAAACTACTGGTTTATGAAATAAAATATATTTTTAAGATTGTTTAGGTTGAAACATATGTAATATTTTTGTAACAACACTTGTAGAAATAGAGTGTTATATTTCTGAAAGGATTGAATCACTATATCTCGGCTTCTAAAGGCAGTTTTCGTGTTTATATAAGATATCCGAATGTGCATAAAGCGGTCGTAAATGTGTATAAAACAATAAGATGACGCTGGGATAAATGAAAACGCCGTTTACATGAAGTCTGGCCGGTATCGGATGCAAGAGCGGAGTCAATCATCGGCAAATGTCGGGAATTGCTCACGACAAGACAAGACGGGTTCACATGCAGACTGCAGTTCCCACAATCGGCAAATCGAATCCTAATAACAGTTTAGGCTGGAGATGACCTATCATGTCGTCTCTCCTCTATTAAAGCGTGCGACCTTGGGTTTTTCTCCTTAAACTGAATCTATTATGGTTGCGTTTGTATTGGTCTTGTAGGCCTACATTAAAGCGTAAAATAGTTTGTCGCAGCGAAACAGAAAATTACAATGTGGCAGTCAGTGGGACTGGTCGACTGATAATAATTTGAAGATAGTATTTACTAGAACCTAGTTAATGTAGTTAATAATGAGAGAGTGTAGTTAATAGAATACATTTATTAATCACATAAACAATAGTTCATGACTATCCGAACTATAAATTTTGTAAATATGTTAGAACAAATTTACAAAATTTAAAGTTCGGATAGTCATGAACTAATGTTACAGTGATTAATTAAGATTCACTGAACGTAATGGACTAACAAATTCAAGAATACTTTTATTAGATATTAAAAACTATAAAGGACACAAATTTTATTCGACGAATTTAATTTATCTGTGTCAGACTCCTCACGAGATACTTTAATTAAAAATATTAGAATTAAATCAATAGATTACTATCATCATACTGAATTCATTGTGGTAAGATTTTTCGAAATATAAATTAATATATGGTACATACGTATTCATTTTTAAGGTTATTAGTAATACGTATTACTATTTTTAAAGGTTATTTCGTAGGGGAAGTAAGAACACTAAATTTTTATACAGGACTTTATTTGACTTACTGTTGTTAGGAAGGCTAAAATAGCGCAGTTATGCAGGATGTCCCACCCCCACAAAAACATTTTAACAAGTAGCCTTCCTCGTGCCGTGGTCGGTGCGCATACTTATAATAGAGGTTATATCTATAAATTTAAAATATTAAAAGTTTTACCTTTTGTGTCGTTGTATTAAGATATAAGGGTTACTTCCGTAGCTGGATTCCTTTGGGGTAAATCCGATCGATTGCAGATTGATACCTTGGTCACGCTAGCACTGGGCTGTTCCTGCTTGGTCCCTTACGACACGCACCCTTTGGTTTCTCTTATTCGACTCTTTATTTGGCATGCTATTTCAATTTAAAAGGACCGAAAAAATCAAGTAAGTAGGAGCAGTAAGTGGAAGTAATAGTAATATATGATAACCTAACCTGACCTAATCTTCGCAGCGAACGTTATAATAGTGGATTCCGTATAATAAGCAAGGACCTAATATATTTATTAACTGATACAAAAATGTTGAATAATAACATTTTAACTTAAAGAGGTAGGGTACAATAAATAAATAAAGTAACTGATGTTTAAAAATAAACAGCTGTTCTACAACATAAAATCAGCTGATGTACGAAATCATATGTTATTTAATTTAAAGTAAAATAGTTGTATACAGCACATGTAGGCCTATAGTACTGTCTACATAGATGTATTAGACAATAACGATTTTAGCGTGACGCCAACTCATAAAGTTTTCCCTCGACAAATTTTCTGTTCTGCTTTAAGACGAAATACCAACAATGATGGGTGGGATGTAGAGTGAACAAGGTAAACAAAAGGCAGGATTAAATTAAAATGAGAAAATCGAAGTATGATTGACGGATAAGAATCATAATTAGAGTGATAATGTTTGCTTCTGTGAATTAGATTTTCCCTCTATAGGAAATGTCTTGTCTTTTATCGATTCATAAATACCTATCACCTAGTACCTATTCACTAGCATAAGTTAGGTACTTATGCTCTTCTCTCCGGTCGTGAGAAGGTACGCAGCCCACCCTGTGTCATGATTTCCGCCTGCCTCAGGTCGGGGGAATCATTTCCTTTCTTTAACCCTTCACTTCTATAACCGTTCTCTTCAAGAGGGTTGACAGACACCTTTTTACGACCCCAATAGCGGACGAATTCCTTGTACACGTAGTCCTATTATGCCCTCTATATTCCCTACAAGGGGTTTTCCACTACCTTGTCCATAACCTAATCCATAATCCTTTCCTATCCTTTGTAGGGGACGGTAGGCAAACTGACTGATTATCTTAAAACTATAAAAAGATCTTTACTTTCTTCTTGGATGATAAAGAATTATCCTGTGCGAAAGTGATAGAGTGCTGTCAACCCTCCGCCAGTGTCACAAAGTCCCTACTCAGGGTTCACAAAGAGCTCTGGGCGTTCAATAGGGGCTTAATAGTAGTATATGGTCACTAAACTGTCTGTACCTATCATAGGATGCTAGATAAGTCTCTAACTGAATATACTAGAGTGCTGTCTACCCTATTCCAATGTCACATAGACCTTTCTACACTCTCCTGGGACGTAAAGTCTAGGAGACTGTCTATTTTCTAAGGGGTTTATATAGCTCATAGGAGTAGTGGCAGCTAACCTCTCTACACTCCACGATGTAAATTTACGTCTGTCTTATTACGGAGTAATGGGGGCCTCTCTTCTACATCGGTTTCATAAAGTGCTGTACTATCTTACGAGGTCATAGATGCTGGGTTTACGCTCCTCTGGGTCTCCCAAGTCTACCTTGTCCTGGGATATAAAATGTGGCTTTTGTCTTCCGATGTATAAGGAGCTGTCTACTCTCTCTACCCACGGTAGATACAAGGTACATCCTATTCCTCGATCGTTTAGAACCCTATAGAAAGTCATCCATCTCTTCAGCGAACTGAATTTAACAAATTACAAATTGAAGTGAATTTTTATATTATATAAAACCTGGCTGCAGTATTTGAAAATTGATGAGGCTAGGTAACAAGTAATGTAGAATTCAAATACGATTTTATAGAACTAGAAAGCTGTCTTCAATAAGTATCGTCTACAATAGCCTTGTTACTGATCAACAACAAGTTTTCATCTTAAATTTCTTAAACTGTTGCCGATTGTTTTAAAGTGTTCACACAATCTTATCAAGTACAGAATTAATTGCCTGCTAATAAATTATGATCTTTTGTCATTCAGTGGAGCGTGGGTGTTATTTTTATTGTCTGACAAAACTGATAAGCAAACGTTATCAACCGGTTTAGTAATAGATTCTGTTAAAGTTGCTGGTTAGCGATCGTAGTAACACAGGAAATGACGTAGCTATTTAGTTTCAGTAATTCGTAACTTGAGAACAGCGATAATGTGCATTCGAGTAAAATAAACTCAATTTAGTTTTTAAAGTTTGCCACTTCTTTGCTGCTAACAGGGACGACATTTTAGGTCTACCTTGGCTGTTTGTTTCACAACCACTGAGGCTGTTTGTGCATTCTATAGCTGTATGTTTCCTATCTCGTTAAATCTTGACTCTTGTCTTCTACCGTGTGCTTTTTGCCTTTACTATCAACAATTTGTGTTAGAAGCATACGCATAAGACACAATTTAATATCTTTTGGGAGAATTATTTTAATCAGTCTTTCGAATCGTAATAGAATTAAAATTAGAAAAGTATTCCACCCAATGATTTTGAAATGGCGTTTAGGACTCACCGCTTTCACAAAATCAATGACTGGCATGATTCAAAAATTTTCAGAGTATTTGTATCTAGGTTTCCTAATCTTCCTCTGCGAAACAGGGCAACACAGAGTATACTTCAATGTGGCAACGCCGCATCAGATGTTCTCCACTCCATTCAACTTTCTCCAACGGCTTTATAATTCTAACTCAACTATAATATAATTTACAAGAGAATTAACAACTTAATGAAAATGGGTTCACATGTTGAAAACAATAAAAAATATTATAAATAAATAAAACCTCTTAATCGCAAATGAATTGTTAATTACTTAAATCATGATGTACATTTCTATTGTTAAGGAATCATCTTTATAGGAATTTGTTTCCATTATATCAGCAATCTATTTGTGTTTTACATAATTGACAAAGTTTCTTTCCGTAATTGTTCGTCCCGCACCTCACAAAACACACTTGACTCCAGTCTATGGATGGAAAGTTCTGAGCGCTGGTAGATATTGTCTTCACTCCGCTGGGATCATTGCTACTTCAAGTAAGCGAGCATACCCAGTGATGTCATAATTTCCATATACTTCTTCTTACAAGGAAGCATAATGGGGTATGCCTAATGGGTAGACCTTTCATCACCCCAGTTTGGAGTAAATCCACTTCAAGAATGCATCCTGTCTGATGATGCCATGATTTTACCCTATTACCAGTGGCAGCTCGGTTGCACAACCACCAAACCAGAGGTTAATAGGAAAAAATAATTATATTAAATAAAAAAACCTCTTACCAAAAATTCAACAATGATTTGAGTCATTTGTAAAATACCTCTGAAGATGACTACTTTGTAATCGAAATGTACATTAGGTTAAAATAAAAATTGTTGAATTTGTGGTAAGAGGTTGTTTTTATTTAATATAAACATTTACGCCACGGTTGCTTCAAGTTGTTAGGGAAAAATAAATTTATACATTGTTAAGAGCAGTTATTTATCATATAACATCATTATAAATAATAATAAAAAAGTCAGAGCCGTAGCAACCGTGTGACCGTTCACTCAGTCGCAGACAGTCTTGTTCGGCCTGGTTGCAAAGAAACCTGAAACACCCAGGGAGTGTTCATTTAAGATCAGCTCCGTCCGAAGAGAAGCATTTCCAATCCGCTTCGAGTTTGTTGACATTAACACTTATATAAATAAAGTGATTGAGTAAATTGAGATTGGTTTGTTAATAAATAAACCTATGACTTAAAAATCGGTATTTTAAGTAAAAATAAAATAAAAAATGCCTATATAATTCCTTTAATAGAATAAATCGCAAATTATTAAACAGTATCTATCTGTTTTCCCAATAGCAGCCCTTTATGTTCTTATGATTACGATTTTTTTGTTCTAAAAAAAACTTACACTCTTCGATCTGCAACCAACCGCCATGACTATCACTATTGCCAGGGTCATTATATCCTCTCTATAGTCCTACGTAATTCCACCCACTTACTTGTCTTCTTACAAGGGGGTTGTATCAGATGCATTGCTTTATGGCACCGGTAGGTGCCCCTACACATTATGTCATCATTTACACGACATGATCTCCTAAATCCTCCTTTATCCTACCTATATTCTCGTGAATATCCTATCCTATTATTCGTAGTCATACTAGTTGGTCGCCTTAAAACTACAAAAAACATATCATTATTTCCAATAGGTCACTGAACTAGTTTAGTGTTTTTCGTTTCTAATATCAACATTTCTTTCCCGGAAAACTGGAGAACTAAGCGTAACGTTTTTCAGCTGGTTTCGCTTTTCAAAAATATAAAACTGTTAAAGCGTTGTGTAATATAAAACTGTTGTGTAGGAAGCTGTCCTAAACAACATACGAAAGGTCGCCGGTGGTTGGGGTGCGTTGGGGAGAGCAGTTTTTATGCCTATTTTTCAGTTTTTGTCAAATATCTCGGAAAATATTAGTCATAGCAAAAACTAAGTTATTTACTAAATTAAACTACTTTAAAGTTTCTACAAGTTGGTTCTATAACGTTTTCTGTAGGATCAAGTTGGTAATCGTTCACAAGATAAAAGTTGTACCAACTTAAATGAGTTTTGCCAGGTTTGTTACATTACGTATTTAATATTTGATAAACATAGATATAGCTCATCTTTTAGAATACAAGTTATCGCCTTATCCGTTGGCGCTCATTACTAAATCAGGAATAATGAACCGTTCCTTCGCATGCTATATCATCAAACTAGTGTACTGAAGGCAGAAAAAACCTAAAGTAATTATTGTATTTCCTCGATTTTAACAATATTCTAAAATTCTGAATATGTTCTGGCGTTCCAAACATTTTTTTAATGTATAACTTTAAAAAAAACTAAATGGGAAATATGTAACCAATTTGTTGTTACGTGGGCTTCGGAAAATAGTCTATCACGTTGCAGCACAATTTTACCATGTTCGCTTTAAAGAAAGTACTCGGAGCAGGTTTGACAGCCTATGCAGGCAAAATTTCCCTAACCTCTATCTTGAACAATATGGAGCTTCTCTGTATAAGTCTTTATACGAACTAGAATTTTTTTAAAACACTTAATTAAAACTTTTAGGTTACTGTAAAACAATCCAAAATCCACGACTTATCTTTCTATGTGATAACAATGGTCCTCGCCGTTCTATAGTCCACAGTAGTCTCACAGATTAGCTATCAAACTTATCTGGCCTAATTCTAACACCACTTGTAGGCGAAAACATGGTTACCCACACTTTAGGAAGGAAGATTCTATAAGGTAACAGAACCTCTGAAATCATTTATAACATTTTATTACTTAAAAGACGAAATTAAATCTTCAAAGAATGTTATTATATAATTTGTGGCTCACCAAGTTAAAATTTAAAAAAATCTGTTATTAAAAAAAGTTTGAAACATAAGAATAAATTTAAACAATTTTTTTATTTATATTTTTATTAAAAGTACAAAATTACATACTTAGAACATCAGTCATTGAAAACAATTGAACAAGTTTTAAATTTTACTGAATTTTAAATTTGTGATATAAAATACAAAAACTTTTGATAGTTAAAAAAAGTATAAAAAGTGGTTATTTCTATGCAAAATATTTCTACATACTCCAGGACTACAACATGTCCCAACCGCCACCGCATATCCTCCACCGTCAAGTGTTCTATTTTCTGATTTCCCTTTCCGGTATCTCATCCAAGTCTTCTGGATATAATCAGCTACATTTTTCTATCATTTTCTAAACCACTTTCAACCTATATCCGCTGCCTGTTTACGATTTTGAAGCAATTACTTTATGCTTAACATTCTGACCGGCAAACCCGACTAAAACCTGATTAAAAAATCTATTGGTTATTGAAGATACTACTATAGTCCGGACAGAGATGGGAATGTATAGGTCATTGTGCATGCAATTTTATAGTTTGTGTTTAAATTATGGTTTCTTTTCTTCAAACTGTTTAATGATTAGATGTATATATAACAAGAACACTTCCCCTCACTACCGTTGAGCGTGCTTTCGAGATATCCCGGATAGATGTGAGTGCAGTGAGATTACACACACAGTCCCACTATCACGTAAGAGTATGTTAATGTACATACAGTAAGATACTTGGTTGTTCCTAGCCCCGACTAACCGAGTTCCGAATTAACTTAGTCGAAAAAATACAAAGGTATATAAATTTTGCTCTTGGCATGCTTTTTGAACGATAATTAAAAATACAATTTCACCGCTCTAAGAACATCTCCGAATTATGGGAAAACATCAGAAGGAAAGTGTGTGGCCATCGAGTACCTGGAGCAAGTCAGAGATAACAGACCTTTTACTGCTTTACTACTGCATTATATGGCGTAGGCGTATCATGAAACGGCAAAGTAGCTGCATGAAATGACGTAGAAGCGGCATGAAACGGCGTAAAAGTGGCATAAAATGGCAAAGAAGTGGCACGAAACTGCGTAGAAGTGGCACGAAACGGCGTGAAAACGGGATGAAACTGCTTAAAAGCGGTATGAAAAGGCATAGAAGCGGCACAAAATAGCAAAGAAGTGGCACGAAACTGCGTAGAAGTGGCATGAAACGGCGTGAAAGCGGGATGAAACTGCTTAAAAGCGGTATGAAAAGGCATAGAAGCGGCACAAAATAGCAAAGAAGTGGCACGAAACTGCGTAGAAGTGGCATGAAACGGCGTGAAAGCGGGATGAAACTGCTTAAAAGCGGTATGAAAAGGCATAGAAGCGGCAAAAAATAGCAAAGAAGTGGCACGAAACTGCGTAGAAGTGGAACGAAATGGCATAAAAGCGGAATGAAAGGGCAAAGACGTGGCATGAATTGGCAAAGAAGCGTTCTGGCAAACAGAAAATATAATAGATTTCTTCAAAAAATAACTTTTTTTAACAGCCCATATATGCTGTATGTATGTTATTTTCGTTATTTTCTTTGTACGCTATTTGTTCATATATAAATGGTAATGTGTAATACATAATGGATAGAAGGATCACGGTACGGAGGTTACATAAAGGGGATGGCAGCACGGCAGGGATATTTGTTCCTTCTTCAAACATTTTTCCAAACATTTTTTCTCAATTTTCAAGAAAATATCCTAATCTTGTACGAGCGAAAGATCACACGACGTGTTTTTCAACTCCAACTCTGAAACTTGGAAAGATATTTTATAATTATTAACATTAGTTGAATTGTGTTTCAGCCAGTTTCTAAGAACAGGCCCAAAGTATTTCCAAACAGAATATATCAATTAAATATATATATATATATATATATATATATATATATATATATATATATATATATATCATTTTAATATATTTCTGAATCCACCGCCTAAACGTTTACAGGAATTGTTCTGCAGATTTAAATATACAATTATAACTTAAAATCGTAATAGTTTCAGAAGTAAAACTATAATGGCGTAATTGTCCGCCTCTGTAATTCTCGCTGTGAATTTGTCTTGGTTACCATAGCTACCGAAGCTCGGCCATACTCATCACGCTTCGGATGATGTTGCTTTCACACGATCCAACAACCAGTTTCATGTATTCATGTATCTGATTACATTGCTGGCTACGATGGGGATCATAAACTAGTCCGTTCTTCTGACATCTTTGGGGCGAAAAACAAAGAGCACAAAGAACGTACAAAGCGGAACCGACGTTGGAGATGATCGCCGATCGGTATGACCCATAAACAGCTGCACAGCAACGGAGTGGCACACGAGATACGTCTCGCAATTAACGAGATTTGTTACGAAACGCCTCCGGTCGTGGCGTAATTCTGATATCGCGACGAAATCAAACATCGACCGTTTGTGATTTATTGAATATTTGGATGTTGGCCGGTTAAGTAGGTTAATAGGTTTGCTACTACTAGATACCATTCCAGAAACGTCTATGGGTTTGTTCAAAATGTTATGTGCAGTTATGGCTGTTTGGGGGAGCGGTCAGCCAGCGATCGTAGGGTGTGCGGGGAAGGTTACCTTACATATAACTTATTCAATTCCTTATATATATATATATATAGTGGAGAATATATCTCCTTATTAAGTCTACATTATTATTATTATTACACACACACACACACACACACACACACACACACACACACACACACACACACACACACACACACACACACACACACTCAAACACACACACACACACACACACATCACACACACACACCCACCCACCCACACACACACACACACACACACACACACACACACACACACACAAACAAACACACACACACACACACACGCACACACACAAACAAATACACACACACACATACATTTCTTAAGAATATAAATTTGTATTGTACTGATCACAAAAACGGGAGTTTCTTTTAACCTCCCCCAGCCGTCTAGCGTATTTGTTACATCTGGTTTGTAATATCATTCGCGCTTCGAGTGTGAGGCGAAATTTTTTTTTAAAAGCAATGATTGCTTAAGCTATTTTCGTCAACACACACATGCCCGAACACACACACACTAACACATTATGCAGAACGATATGTAGACTGAGTACGGGGTGCGGTTGAGTTACATTGGGGAACCTGAACTCAGAGGGTAAATCACGATGGTCTCAGCTGGAAATACGTCATTTGTTGTGATCGTAATACGTATGCTTACTTCAAATATATGTCCGTTGCACGCTTGCAAATATTTACATTTTCTTAATACCAAATTTACGTTATTACATTATACTGGTGCTCCCCGGCCCTTGTACAAAACAGCTGTAACCGCTTTCGGTCTCAAGGCCAAGCTTCATCACGTAACGCATAGATTACACAAGGTGACGAAAAAAGGAGAGATAATCTTGAAGACATTTCTGTGCAGGTAGAGCCTGTCCTAATAATATAATAAGATAATGAGAACGAATCAGTCGGGGAAATCTATAAAATTTTGGCCACCATGACTTGAAATATTTATAACTAAAAGTTGTAAACCAGACGGTTAGTGGTTAAATTTTAAGACAAATTACAATACTTCACGTAAACAATTAAGCCGCTTTCAGGATACGTAAAATGTTTAGAAAGATTTATTTCGTAAATACTTGTGACCGATAAAAGATTTGACCATTGTAATATTTCCTATTAACTTTAGTTGAATTGCTCAACAAGATGGAACGGGTAAAAACAAAAATAACCAGCCATACCGTCTGTCTTCAGATGTTTCAGAGTTCTATACTTGAATACATCGTTTAGATAACATTCCAACTCATAGACTCGACATGAACAATCAGTTTACTTGATAACAGCTAGTTAAATATTGACCAATTCGGTTATTAAAGCTTTAACTTTTAAAACAGTATCAGCAACAAAATAGGTTTGTAAAAAAATTGGTTCGTGGCCGAGCTCGCGCGGTCAGGCTTCTTATCGCAAAATATTTTTTTATTAAAATATTAATTTTATAGTACATTACAAACTTCAAAATTCTCCTATTTTATTAATAACAATAGTAATATAAAATTTTTATCTTTAACCATTATTTAAATTTAGTTCTTTTTTAAAGAAAAATATATCTACTTTGGTTTTAATTTTGTAAATTTAGTATATTTTTTTGAGAATTATTTGATTTATTTACCTTCCTTAACTTAGGAGGAGAATTGGTAATTGCTTTTTTCATTTATTTCTTTGTTTTTCTGTACAAAAGCAAGCAACTACAGTAAAAAAAAAAAAATGTACCTGTAAACCTCCAATTAACTAAAGTCTAATTACAAATCAATTTATGTTGGGACACAAATGCCTTACGACTAATATCGTAATATAAATCGTATTAGGAGCAGAGGGGAGAAGGAAGATTCCGGGGGGATAAAATGTAACACTCATTATATTTTACACGTCTATTATTGATGTTTCAAACTTCAAGGATGCAAGTTTGACAAGGATGTTGCACTTGCAAGGATGAAACATTTTAATAGATAAATGGAAGTTTAAATGATAAAGTGGGAGGATAAAGGGTGCAGTAGAAGGTTAGAATATAAAGTAGGCTATAGCGGAAGGATAAACGATTAAAGTGGGAGGATAAAACACACAGTAGAAGGTTAGGGAATAAGTAAAAGGATAGAGACTAAATCGGAATGATAAATGATTAAACTGAACGGTTAAAGGATAATGTGATAAGTTGAAAAATAAAGTGGAAGGATACAAGATTAAATGGAAGTTTATAGAAAATGTTTGAAGAAGAAAAACAAAGTGGAAGATAGTCGAAAGTTAATGGGTTAAGTTGAAGAATGAAGGGTGAAGTTGAAATTTAACGAAAACCTTTCAAATACAAAACAATAAATTGGGAGATGAAAGAATAATGAAAGTATATAGGATGACGTGGAAGGATGGAGGATAACGTTTGGAAAGATAAAAGAAAGAATAAAGAATAAAGTGGACAGACAAAGAGAAAGAATACAAATATTATAAATTCTGATTTAAAGAAAAGGAATTGAATTGGAGTACATTAAGGAAGAAATTGCATGATGGGAGTAGGTCTTGGGGATCCTTTGTTCCTTTGTACACCCTATCTGGGAACCTGGAGTCGGAGAAGAGACACATTGTGGCTCTAGGAATATTTAAATTAGAACAAGCGTTGGGGATAATATTATATCGCTTGTTCAATATATTTTTGGGGATGTGCTTTTGTTCAGTATATTTTCGGAAGCCACAATCTCCATTAGATCAAGGTGAATTTCTTTTTGTTTATTCTTTCACTTGCACCTGTTCACATATTTCCTGGAATCTATAACTCGTTCTGGGTATCTTTATGAGATGGTCACATTCCATGATCCTTTCCATCCTGGAATATCTGTGGCTCGTTCTGGCTCTCATTATACAAATGGCTGAAACAACACAAATGTTAATTAACTTCCTATAATGTTGTGAATTTCACATCTAGTCACTTTAGATAAAAATGTCAGATGTGATGCGGCATTGGAAATAATTAATTGTAATTTAAAATAGGAAATAAAAGGTTTTTGTAAATATATAGTAAGTCTTTGCAACTTACTAAAGACGAAAAGGGCTACGTAAACGTGTTGGAGACTAACTGATCGAGTTAACTGTCAGAAGTGGAGACTAACATCTATACTTTGATTTAAAGTAGAATAGGAATGGGTCGTGGCAGGGTAGGGATGCGGTGTTGTCAGTTCGAACGTTGAGACTCAACCCGCCATCGCCAGCGGCAGAACGAAGCAAGCTACAGCACTAGTAATTTACTCCACCACAGCTACGATGAAACTGAGCGACGAACGGAAGTTTAACGTCGAATTGGCAACAAAGCTCACCCACGAATCAAGATGTGAACTTTCTATTCTCTCAGATGGCTGTATCCCCCACTCCCTCTGGCTAATTTCCCCTACGTAGAATCCTATTCTGATTTTAATCAAACTATAAAGTGGGGAGCAGCCCAAAAATTGCTCCAGTAAAGTCGAACTAGGGACGTTAAAGTAACTGTGTATAAATGGAAGTAAATAGGAATGTCCGTGTCCCGCCCTAGCGAGGCTCGTATATAAGTGTAAAGTAATGATAATTAACTAGAGAATTAATGTTTAATTAAAGGAATAACTACTTGGTCCCCAAAGCGTTGTGGATAATAGATGTTAACGAAATCTCGGTTCTTTAAATTTTCATCTTTAGTTTTGGCCATTTTTCCTCCTTTGAACTTAAGTTGTACATGTACTACTCTAAGTTGTACCATCTTCCGTTATTGTCTATGAAACTTCCATAACTTCTCTTATTATGAAATATTCTTAACCACTTATTTAGCCTTATGTACATTAAAGGAATAACTAAATAGTCCCCAAAAAGCAATATCAAATATACTACTACTGGGGTTTGTTTGTCTATATAACAAAATAAGAGAAATTTGTTAAATTTGTAAATAAAAAGTTCGTTGGTGACAGATTTTGCTCTAATGTTCCAAAATGTATTATTTTGTAATATATTTTGTTTTTTACACCACCCTTATTTCTGCTCGACGCCAAGTACACATACTTTCGTAAAAGCAGCAACATTTCAAACTCTTTGCGCTTTGATGGCATCGAGGTGGTCGGTCTTGTTCGAGTGGTAGGCCTACGCTATAAGCCGGCCATCCATGATTTACTGCGGCTGTAATGTCAACGGTAAAAGCAAATAAACCGGCTTATCTCTGTAACTCCGAGATTAAAGCCTGTAATCAAGCATGTAACTGAAGAACAACTGGCGGTATTTACATTCTAGAAGAATCCAGGCCCGGTACAAGAATGTGCGAAAGAACATTAGATGAATGTGCGTTTGATGTGAAAACGTCTATTGCTAAACGAAGCTCATTTTTGCGACAGTTTTCCACATTTTGTATTTCCTTCCGTAAAATTACTTTCAATAAAACTCGCAGGTTCTCATCCAGATGATTTTCACAATACACCTTAACATATGAATCCATACAACAGATGTTTTTGCTTCTTCATTTGGAGGTTATGTTTACATGAATTGCAAATTCAGTCATTCTTTATTCAAGCACACGGTAACAACAGATAGTATTAATTAAAAAATAATGATACCGTTGGAATTGAAACTGCAAATAATTTGATTCTTATAATAACATCAGTCAAGTAATTAAGAAGTGTAGAAAAACGTAACATAACCTTATTAAAGTCTATAGTAGTTCGTTTTCCTTGGATATTTTTTTGTACATATTAACGTCCCATAGAAAAGGCATACAAGTAACAATCTTAATTATTATTATCTATAACTTTTAATTTTTAAATTAAAATTTGTCAACTTATGATATTGATAAATTTTATTAAATACGCTGTAGTAAATAAATGTAATTAATACATATATCTTGAGTAATTAAATCTGAATATATTTGATAACCGTATTTGCTTCTAAGTATTAGGAAATAATATAATTTTTTTACACTTTTACTTTCTTAATACTGAAATACAAAAAGGAACCTAACCTACAAGTACAAAAACAGCTGTTGTGTGAAAGCATATGTTATCGCGTTATTTATTCAAATCTGAGGTATTTAGATCATTTTATAATTAATTGTAATTAAAAATAATTTAAACATAACCTCCAAAGAATCTCTAAGTGAAGATGAAATCGTCTGTTAGCATTAACCGCAATTCTTTCCATTTGGATATTGGGATAAAATCCAAATTGTTACATAATTTCATGTGAATTTATAAATGATGACGTCATATTCTATCGATTAATCCCAACGCATTATTATTTTATACGCTATGCAATTACAAGTTATTTTTTAATAATGCTGAAATATAACATTGTAAATTATCATAAAGTTAAAAAATTAAACTTATGACAAAAAATTATTTATTTTTCAACACTTATTTATAATATAATAGATGTTTTTTTAATTGTAGTTTAATTGAATTATGATTAAAACTAACAGTTAAAATCATATAAATAATTAGCGTATACAAATTTTCCTTTATAAAACTAATCACATTCAACTATGGGCATTATTTTTGTGTATATAAAACGACTGATTTACGAGTCAATTAATTATGTCCTTTATTAAATAAAAGCAGTGGCAACGTTTCAATGACGGATTCGTTATCGTCATCAGCCCTGTAAATAATACATAAAGGACAAAGTAAATTATATCTAAGGCACTGTGTTATATTAAATTAAGATGAGTAAAACCAGTGATCATTGTTGTCAGATAAAATTATTAATTAAAATAATAAATTTATATTTTTTATTTAATAATGTATCAAAAACACAAACTTTTTTTTATAGATGTCAATTTGACTAACATTTATTATGGGGAATTAAATAATTTAAAAGTTGACTTGACAGTTTTTATGAAATAAAATTACATCTACTTAATATAAGATGTGGCAATTTTGTAAAATTTTAAATTACTGTTTTTTATGTAGTATTTACAGGCCTGATGATGATAGCTAAAATATTATCGAAACGTTCCCATTGATTTAATTTAGTAAAGGACGTAGGCTTAATGGACTCGCAAGTCAGTAGTTTTATTTACACATTATGATTGCTGCGAGTGTAACATGAATAATCCGAGCGCTGTTGTTAATTACCAATATTATTACTCCAACAATTACAAATATCACTAATGTTATTTTTATTAATGGAATAACCACTATCCGTAAGTTCTAAGAAAGCTACTCTTGTTTTGAACAAACTGAAATGACAAAGTGCTTCATTTAAACCGGTTTTAAGCTAATTCGGGATTAGTGGTGATTAAATTAGCTCTAACGGGAGTCATAAATTCTTCCATTTGTTTATGCGAGTGTTTCTACATGAATGCTATATTGCGTGTTGAGGAAGAGGGAAATTTGGTAAATTAAATTGTTACATGGTAAAACGCCTCATGTCTATGGTGTTAGGGATAATCGACAATCAAATGTAGCATGTCATTAGGCCTACTTGTACCCAGTGGTCTTAAAAATTGAGGTTTGGGGCGGTAAATATAGGGGGCCTATTTCCGTCCAAGGCCTATATACGGGGCCTATTTCCGTCCAAGGCCTATATAGGGGGCCTATTTCATTTCAAGTATTAAAATAAGTTAAAAAGTTAAAATATTAATATTAGTGGTCAATAAAATAGTTGAAATATTTATAATTAAATAATAATAAAACTCAATAAAAATAAATTCAGCTATAAAAATAATTAGCATTAGACAATTATTACGTGACATATTTCAGTAGGCTACAGTTTTTTCTATATACATACGCCACATTTAAGTCGTTGCTTTTCTGAAAAAAAAGTTCTATAAGGAAAGTATTGTATTTTGTAAAAATAAAAATGATCGACGGAGATTTTTTTGAGGTTTAATACGTTTGTATTTTCTCCAAATTTGGTAGCAATTTGTGTATGTGAAGTTAATGTCAAAACTTTACATTTTTCTAAACTTTTGCATAAAAATAATTATCAGATTATGTATAAATTTGGTATGAATAATATAATTTCAAGTACGGAAGGGCTATCACTATTTTCCTTATAAATTTCTATTTAAAATAATAACAAAATAAATAATTACGTAATTTACTACTGGCTACGGGTACGATACGTCATATCTCGTATCTTATTTTTCCCTAATTAATTTACATGATATATGTAGCTTATAAGAACTATGGTAGGTCACTGGTCTGAATTGAAGATCTATAGTTGAGATGTCAAATAATGTTAATTTGTTATTAAAAAAAAACTACCAAACAGTTGGGGGCCTGTTTCCAACACGGGGGTTGTGGCGGACCGCCTTCCCTGGCATGCCACTGCGTGTAACTACCCCTAAAGTTATTTCAAGTTCTAATTTTCAAGGTACAACATGTATAAACACAATAAATACCAAACGACCAACTCCACGATTGGCAGACCCATTCATGTACCATTGCCAAGTACGAATTGGATACAGGCCAACTCTGCGAATCCTCTTCTGCAGGCCAGTTCTAACGGTTGCCTGCCTGTCCAAGAGTTTTGTGGTCCCTGCTGTTTCTAAAAGGTCACATTTGGTAAGTACCACCATAGCTTATCACATTTGGAAAGTACGTACATAGATTACATACTGGGACAAAACAAAAGGCAGAGGTTTGGAATGGAAGATTAGTCGTTGGATACAAGACGTATTTTCTACTCTCACTCCAGGAATCCCCTTTGTTATTCACTCACTTGTTCCACTTCTCTTCCTATTTTGCATTTAAAAAACTCCATTCCTCACGTACAATTACACTATTGTAAAACTAAAATTAAAAACGCATTTGAAAGTTGACAGGTTAGTGACTGCTAAGTGCGGCGATGACTATTCGTGCTCTTGTCAGTTCGTAACTCTCACAAAAAGACAATCGACTGTGCAGAAACTAACACATGAAAATATGGAAACCTGTAAATCACGGTTGTCATGAAAACCAGCGTCCCTTTAATATTTGCTGGCAAAATACCTTTCTAATTTTAATTGGACTATAATATTGTTAAAAAATGTAAAGCAAAATTATTTTTAAAAAACTCAGTTTTTTGTAATGGTGATAATTTACCACCATTAGCCTACTATTTACAGTCTTTATTCCACTCCCTGGTGGTAAATTATTATATTTATAGGAAACACCAGGTGTTAGAGGTTTTCTGTTTGATCAATTGTTTATTTCGATTGCATTAAATTCTCATACTTTCCAACTTACGATCGTGGTTTTATTTATCTGTATAGTTATACTCAAACTTCAATATTTCTAATTTAATATCTTAAAAATGTATAAAACTTAAAAATTACTTTTCCTCTAAAAAAAATTTTCAAATCAAGTTACAGAGTTTCTTTGGAACAATAATCGTAATTTTTCTATGAAAAGATTTTCTGTAATATTAAAAGTTTTATACTGATTTAACGTGTGATAGGCAAACAGGCTTCTAGAAACAAATGGTGGATGCAAGTTTATCATGTGATTTGTAAATATTAGCCTTGCGACTGAGTCGTCAAGCAGGATGTGACGTAGTTGCCATCTTGACCGGATGTTGCCCTGTCTACAAAGAGGGAATATCTTTTAGCCGTTTCCATGGTTACGGTGTAACAAAAAATATGTGTGTGTGTCTAAAACCATTACACCTACACGGATTTCACTAAACGAAGTAATAATTAAAAAAAAAATTTATTATGACGTAAAAATCCTTGTAAAATGTGGAAACAGTGGTCTTAAACACCCAAATGAAAATGTTTCACCATCGAGACTCTGATATGGAAGACACATATTGTTCAACAACTAACCTGTGCTAGAATCTATATTGATATTGCTCTTCTTTACCTAATCGGGAACTATTTGGTAATCAACACATACCTCTTTGGGTACTTACGTATTATACGGAGGCCATCTTTATAGAGGAATATTTCTTACCGGGCTTAAAAAATGACTACATAAAACATGTCCTAAGGCCATATGCATAACAATTTTTTTTTACACGAAAGGTTAATTTTTATCAAATTAATATTTGATAAAAAATTCAGTGCGGAGTAGTAAGAAATACTACGTCCGCGTAACAACGGCGCGTAGCACTACGTATACGTATATTTAAATATACACATAAAGTCTCTAGTTAGGATAGATTTGGTTGTAATTTTATACATTACTATATACTTGTATTAAAATATACCTGTAAAGTGTTCAATCCTGATAGATTTGGTTGTAAGTTTGTACAACATTACCTAATTAGACGTCTACTTCTGCAGACTAATACTTTTTGCCAGGTAACGTCACGTGGTTTCTATTCTAACCGTAGGCCTACATTTGTTTGGTTAAATATATAATATTACAACCAAATCTATCCTGACTGGATACTTCAGAGTTATATTTCAATATAGTTACATAAAATTAACTATAAATAACTATTAAATAACCGTGGCAATAGCAATAGTAATAATTGCCAATATAGCTTAAGGACGTGTTTCGCTTAATTTTATACGCATTGGATTTGGGGTGGGCAATATGCATTTTTACCACATTAACTTAACACAAAACAGCAGTTTAAACATTAAAAACAATACGGTGCATTACTACCGCAGCAAGAAAAATCTTCTGAACGGGGTCTGGTAATACCATTATGGGGGGAGCATAAGGGATCTAAACTAAACTCAGAGACAAAAGTTCGAAAATTAAATACTATGCCTTAAAATTTTTATACTTAAAATGAAGCAAACTTTAACAAAATTATTGAATTAAATTTATTTTAAAGTTAGAAACATTCCAAAGCAAAAGATTACTCATCTGGCATCGGCCCTCCCTCGGGAAAGAAGAGCATTCCAAGCCTCCCGGATTTTCCTTCTGATCAGTTTATTCCAAACAGTATATTAAACCTTTATCTACTTCTGGTTTACCTTACCTAAGGACCGGATCGTTAGACCAGGACCTGGCACCGGCCCTCCCTTGGGACAGTAGAACATTCTAGCTTCCTAAAATTTCCTTCTGATTATTTCAGTCCTAACAGTGCATTGAACCTTTATCTACTTCTGGTTGACCTCACCTAAGGATCAGATCGTTAGACCCGGACTTGGCGTTGGCTCTCCCTCTGGACAGTAGAGCATTCCAAGCTTCCCGGATTTTCCTTCTGATCAGTTTACTCCAAACAGTGCATTGAACCTTTATCCACTTCTGGTTAACCTTACCTAAGGACCTGATCGTCAGACCTGGACTGGATATCGGCCCTCCCTTGGGATAGTATTACATTCACAGCTTCCCGGATTTTTCTTCTGATCAGGTCAGTCCAAGCAGTGCATTGAACCTTTATCCACTTCTGGTTGACCTTACCTAAGGACCGGATCGTCAGACCTGGACTGGGCATCGGCCCTCCTTCGGGACAGTAGAACATTCCAAGCCTCCCGGATTTTCCTTCTGATCAGTTCAGTCCAAACAGTGCATTGGAGCTTTATCTACTACTGGTTGACCTTACATAAGGACGAGATCGTTAGACCTGGACTGAGCATAGGCCCTCCCTCGGGATAGTAGAGCATTCCAAGCCTCCTGGATTTTCATTCTGACCAGTTCAGTCCAAGCAGTGCATTTAACCAGGGCTTTGGACTTGGATCGTCAAGGCAGAGGCGGTGCAACCTGGCCACTCATCCTCTGTACAACGATTATCTTATGGTTAGGCTACAAGCCTTAGTTACACAATTTAGGTGCTCTTCGGACATTTATTTCTCTAATATACTCCTTTGCCAAACGAAGTCACCCGCATTGAAGTCTTTTACGGATCTTATAGCATATTTATTTCGCAGTACTCTCGGTTTTGTATGAAACAACCTTGAAATTATATTCGAATTTCCTTATAAGAGTTTGAAATTAATATGAAATTTGTTACAAAACTTGCTACTTTAAAATATTTTTGCAAACGTAAAAGATTTTTAAAAACCTGTTTATTCCTCCTGTTTAGAAAAAAATTACAGAATAACATGGTGCAGTAAAACACTACTAGTTATACCTGGTGGGAGCAGTGGGTGGAAATACGAAAATATATAAAGGGAGTTGTGAGTTATGGTGAGTAAAGCGTAAATAAACCTTGGTTATGATTTATGAAATCAGATCATTTCTCAGATTAACCGTTGTTTTTTTTAAGTTTAAGATGCTTTTTTCAATTTTTAAATTTTTACCAGATGCCAGGTTTATTTACCTTTATCGTTTTCCACTTGGTCTTGTTTCCTTTATATCCAATGTTACAGGTTTCATTAGTAATTTAGAATAAACGAAGGCAGCCATAGTATCACTTCTTTATCACACAATTAAGTGTGATTCAAAATGGTAAACAGATTACACAGCCACTGAAACACAATTACACAACTATTATATACAAACTTATTGTCTTGTGTATTTTCTGTTGTAATTATACAATTTGTTTGGTTATGTTAGGTTAGTCTGGTTATGTTAGGTTAGTCTGGTTATGTTAGGTTAGTCTGGTTATGTTAGGTTAGTCTGGTTATGTTAGGTTAGTCTGGTTATGTTAGGTTAGTCTGGTTATGTTAGGTTAGTCTGGTTATGTTAGGTTAGTCTGGTTATGTTATGTTATTTCCCTGATTGTTAGATTAGGTTAGGTACGGGATTATAGAGAATTGAAATCAGGTCAATACTTTCTCCAGTATAATTTATTGTATCCATGTAAAAAGAGGATTTTAAATAATTTCGTTTATTTATTATAGGTATTAGGTTAGTTTAGTCAGGTTATGTTAAAGTAGGTCAGGCAGGTTGTGTTAGGTTAGGTTATCAGG
Source organism: Prosapia bicincta (assembly GCA_036971475.1). Taxonomy (NCBI): domain Eukaryota; kingdom Metazoa; phylum Arthropoda; class Insecta; order Hemiptera; family Cercopidae; genus Prosapia; species Prosapia bicincta. The sequence goes on along the minus strand of JBAIZL010000004.1, from coordinate 246,369,588 downwards.
ATAGTAAGGTCAGGATATGTTAGGATATTCAGGTTATGTTATGTTAGGACAGGTTAGTCAGGTTATGTTGTGTTAGACCTGGCTAGTCAGGTTATGTTACGATAGGTTAGTCAGGTTATGCTAGGTTAGGCCTGGTTAGTCAGGTTCTGTTAAAATAGGTTTGACAGGTTATACTAGGTTAGGTTAGTAAGATCAGGTAGGATATTCCAGTTATGTTATGTTAGGCCAGGTTAGTCAGGTTATGTCCGTAATCCGTATTTATTATTTTAACTATTCAATAAACATATATTATATTTGTAACCATTTACTTTACCGAAGTTTACAAAATTTTCTTTCAAGTATTGATTACTGTATTTTATAAAATAGAGTCCGGCATCTACTCCCATTAATTTTGTATCGCACACGGAGATATCTAAAGATAAGTTTAAAGTCTGTATTTTTGTTTACTAAATACATTTTTCAGTTTAAACACCAATGATTTGTCCCTGGTTTAGTTTTACTTGTATTTGGGCATGATTATACAGTTAAATTATCTAATGGTAACCCTTAACGTGTCGTAACATCACCCAAGAGCTAAGGTCTGACTGAGTTTGTCATTTCCCGGATACCTGGAACATGTCACGTTGAAGGAACGGATAAAAAGGCCGATCTAGAATAAAGTATGATGCACACTACTTTAGCCTACTTCCGATTGAAATTATTTTTTCCCTGTCACAATAAAAAGTATTTGTTGCTATAATCATTTTTATGCTGTAACGCATACAAATAGAAATTCATTGTATGAAATAGGTTTATAACAATTTGGAACAAATATGGTGTAACTTTTTATTTTAAATAAATAAAATTCCCTAACCACAAACACTTTTTACCTAAACTTTTATGAACATTTTGATTGCAAAGCAATCATCCTCAGAAGAAATTAATAATAACCTCTTAATAAAGTTATTCCTGTAATAATAACCCTCTGAATATGATTGCTTTGCAATCGAAATGTACATAAGGGTTTAAATAAAAAGTGTTTGTGGCTAAGAGGTTTTATTTAAAATACATAGTTTGTATTTAAAAAAAGTAGATTTTTTGTACCTTATTTCCTACTTGTTCCTATGTGTTCAAATGGATAAACATTTTTTAACCGACAAATAAGAAACATTCTCTGATAAAAAGTTATAACACCGATACAAACTAGTAGTTAGTTTTTTCCAAGTAAAGGGTTAATAAGTTGAGTTTTTTTAAAAAATTTGATGTTTCTAATATCGTTTTAACAATAGGGTCACTACTTGGCAGCGTTGTGGCTTCAAATAATTCTAAGTAATGATAATATCAGATCTGTGGAAGTTTCCATGAAACTTATCTGTAGAACAAAAAATCAACTGTTACTGGTCCCATTGTTTAAAATTAGTCTTATTGAGGACGTCCAGAAAATGCTTCAAATATTCTCATATAATGACCGAATACGTTTGTCCCAGTGGGCGATTTCCGAAATATTTTTATTTTCATCTTATAGTTTTTACTTTACTAGTTGACATTTAAACACTTAATTTACTAAATTAAATAAATTAATAAATTAATAAAATAAATTAATAATTTATTTTAATTTATTTTATGTTCTTGTTATTGTTATTGAGATTTATTTATATGTACATTGTTACCTATTATTGTTTTACATACTGTTATCATTTATTTATTGTTATATTGTTTGTTGTTGTTATTTTGTTATTTATAGTTTTTATTTTCTCTTTTAATTTTTTATTTTGTTAGATTTGTTGTTGTTTTGTTTGTTATTTATTGTTATATTTTCTCTTTTGTACTTTTTGTTGTATTTAAATTTATTTGTTTTTATTTTTTAATATTGCGTTTCGTGTTATATTTTGTTTGACGATGATAACCCCAATTGGTTTTTCACCAGGAAAAAAAAATTTTAACACTTTAATATATAACCGTACAATTTAAAACAGTTGACTCTAAATCCCACTACACATTAGTTTATTTAAACAAACACACTAGTATATTAAACCAGACTAGTTTCGACGACGATGTCGCCTTTATCAGTGCTTACTACTACTGAGACAACTAGAAGTACATCGTCGTCGAAACTAGTAGGTCTGTTTTAATACAATTATTGTGTAGTGGGATTTAGAGTGAACTGTTAATTTTTACCGTTGTGAAGTGTTCTCCCTAGCTAAGCTCTAATTAACTTAATATTAATTAACTTTAATACATATGAATTAAAATTTATTCACTTGCTCATAGTAGCACTTACTTTTTGTCTTAATTTAAACAGCCGTTTCTATATGGCAGAGAGTTGGCCATTGTTGACCCAGCCCGTAATTCCTGAGCTGACCGTGTTATGGTCTGAGTTGGCAGTGAACACATCCCAAAACGGCCTCATTTAGGCAAAAGTAAGTGCTACTATAGCTAGGTGTTTTTATATTGGCATATGTTAAAGTGTATACATTTAAATCAATAACATAATATTTTATGAAAAATAATGTAAAAAGTTATCATTTTACAGAGAAAAATATAACATTTGGAAAAATCTGTGAATAAAACAGCTATTGAGCAACTCAATTGACAAACAGCCATTAAGACATTTTTCAATTGGGTAGTTTTTCAAGAAACGTGTACAATTTTTTTACCTTTACAGCAAACATAAAAAAATTAAATTTCTGTAATGTTTAGTATATATCATGAACTAATATTTGTTTACAATACCAACTGACCTAAATGCACATTCTACGCAAAATATGTTTATAAGAATACATTTATAAGAAGTGAAAATGTAATCCTTTTAAAAAATGTGATACATTTTAATGAATTACATGCATGTGAAACTTTATTTATAAATACATATAAAAATAAAATTGGTAATAACGAATTAGGAACAATTCAAAATGCTATATTATTATAAATTAATTTAGTGTTAAATATTATCTTTAATTTAAATAATTTTATTAATATTATATTTTATTAATATTATAGTTTTGTCAAAACTAAATAGTTGTATTTATCACATTTTGTTCTTTATAAATATATTAGTAGCGGTGGTTGTAAATCTGGCAATGCCCAGATCCGGTTCTAACTTTTGTTAAAATATTATAGGTTATGTTCCATTTATTTAATTAAGGTTATATGTCTACGATAGAATCACTGATGATGATGACATAATGCCATTAAAAAGCGTTTGAGATTAAAGTTTTATAATTGTGAGATGTATGTATTTATTGTGTTTATGTATTTTAATATGTTAATAAAATACGGTTGATAAATGTCTTCATTTAATTTCAAAATATCTGCGTCGTTTCGTCATCTAGTTTGCCATCTTCATCAGGCCAATATCACTGCGTGTAGTATTTTATTACAACTGTGGTAGTTGCTTTTATCACAGCATTTATCTTAACTCGTAAAAGTGAAACTTTCTGAGTGCACGGACACAGACAGCTTCTTTTCTCCTTTGCAATTTCAAAACAGAAACAACTCCTTGTATTCAACGGACGTGTAGATTCTGCCTGATTATTTTATAGCCCATTTTACAACACCAAAGGAGCTATCGCAGGGTACGTATCTGGGCTGCGAATGGAAAATATGATTTTATTACGGTGCTTCCAGCGCTAATCCAAGAATAGTTCCATTCAGATTTTTTTGGTAAATTCATTCGAAAACCAATGTATTTCTTTAACATTTTGAAAAATAATTTGGCATAAAATGAATTAGAAGGAAAACCTTATTCTACTTTCTTAACAACATTCTTTAATGATCTAGGCCTAAGCAAATATTACAGACCAATTTTTAAGATTTGTACGCCCAAAACAGTTTACCAACAGTTGTCTAGAATTAGATGTATCCTGTACAGGTACTTAAGGCTAGTGCTCTTACTCGTAGAACGTAGGACAATTCGTCCCACTTTTGGGATCATCTACCAGAGTGGGTTTGATAATGATCTCCAAATATTTTTAGGCAGACAGTTCGCCATAACTAAGGAGGGGGGGGGGGTTGAAAAAAGTCCATATATAGAATAATTTATCTGTCAGTCCTGCTCTATTAATACGTTAAACTAACCTAACCTGTGACCAAAGTTTATTATATCCAAATCCCATCATATTGGTGAAAATGTAACCAACAATTACTCTAATTAATCACTTTAACCAACACAAACACTCTGCCTTCAGGTCCATGCTCCATAGACTTAAAGAAGTTCCAATAATTACAGAAAACATAAACAAAGAACTAGACACAATTAAATATTTAGCATACACAAATGGACACAACACCACAATAATAGACAAACTATTGTACAAAACACAAAAAAAAACACTAAAATTAACACTACAGACAGGGAAAACAAATACATCACATTACCATACATAAACAAAACGACAAGTAAAATAGCCCGCAAATTTCAAAAACAGGATACAAAATAGCATACAAAACTAATAACAAGTTACAATACAAAATACAACACGATACCAAAAACAAAGATAAACTACAAGCACCAGGTGTATACAAACTGAACTGCGACGAATGTAACAAATTCTATATTGGACAAACAAGTCGCACCTTTAAGCAAAGAATCGAGGAACACAAACAGAACACCAACTCAGCATTTTACAATCACAAACAAGAAACAGGACACAAATACACAGACATTTACCATAACCTAGAAATCCTACACATCAAAAAAGGACCACATCTCAACACACTAGAACAATATGAAATTTATAGACGCTTAAAAACACAAAGTACAAACATATTAAACGAACAAACACAATAAAAATCACACATACTCTTTGATACTATCGAAAACCTGCCTTTAAAGCCGTCATCGCTTGACCCGACATCTCCAAGCAGAAGACACTGATGAAGATCGCCACATAGCTATCGAAAACATTCTGTCTCAGTAAGTTTTAATAAATTTACAAAATTTAAAGTTCGGATAGTCATAAACTATTGTTAAAGTGATTAATTAAGATTCGCCGAACGTAATGGGTTACAAAATTCAAGAATTACTCTAATTTTGTAACACAATACTTATCTAAAAATATATATTTCAAATAATATAACTTGACTCATATAACTCTATCTAGGAAAGTGATAAGAAACATACACACGCTCCCGTGCATGGACACACACACACACACACACAGACTCAAACAACACACAAACAATTTTATTTTAATTTAATATCAATCTCAATGTACAAAGGATCAAAATAAGTATAATATTAAATTTTTAGTTGTTATTTAACAATGTTTTTTACTTTTATCAGAACACAGTATTGGAAACAAAGTTTAATTTGTTCAAGTTTAAAATCATTCATAACTCTATAGGCCTACCTACATCCCTTTATGAGAACAATGTGGGCGTTCACAATCGGTCAAGAGTTCATCAAAATCAATCTGAATTGAAGTGGTTGCATCCTTTAGCAGTTCTCGAAGATGGTTGTCTGTGAGTTGACTTTATAAATTTCATTGTTGAAAAGGTGCACTCGCAAAGGTATATGCTTCCAAACATTGAAATATTCTCTTACCGAAGACACATAGTTTGGGATAGGCATTTGACCCCAAATGTTCAGTACAATTTTCCGACCTTGTCTGAAAAATTGGGTCACTTTGCAAATCGCTGAGCTCTTACTGGGGTTTGGAGCCCTGTTCAACCTATACCCTATACATACCTATATTTTTATATTTTACATTTAATTATAAAGCAAAAATGTAATTTTTTTAACATTCGTCTGGGGCCGAATAAAACCAGGTCGTGGGCCGCTAGTTGTCCATCCCTGAGTTACAGCATTAATTAGTTTAAAAATCCCAATTGCTAATCCCAATTGTTGTAACGTACTGTATTAGGAGGGAAGAAACACCAGATAAATTATTCTATAGGCCTAAGGTCCTTCCTACAACAACCCTCCCCTTTGGGAGGATGGAGAGTCCACTTGGAAATATATTTTTAGATCATCATCAAACCCAACCCAAACTTGGGACGATATGTTCGCTTTTCTATGGGGACGAAATCCCCGTGGAATGAAATTTGCACTCACCTTACTCATAAAAGCCCAACATTTACTTCTTTGGAAACAAAATTGAATGCATTATTGTATTGTTTAAGAAGTCGCTGGAACTGGACAATAAAGGCACACGGATAATGGCCTGGCCAAAGCCTCTTAATCCGCAGCCACTTGTACCTAGTTAATTTATCGTCCGACAGCCGTTGCCACAGCCTTCGAGAGATATTTGTTATGAATAATGAATGCAGTCATGTCGAGTGGCGACAGCCTTAAATTGCAGAGTTATCTTTGGTTTAGAATTACATGCACTCTAAACGTATGTCGATGGATTATTTACAGTAAAGAATTATATATCAGCGCTGGACAGTGGTATTTCAAGAAGAAAATATTTGTCAGTTCAAGGTATGCCTAGTCTAATATTCTGAAACCCCAGATTCTGCGATCAGCTGATTTTCATAATTCATTAAACATATAATTTTATCTATCAGTCTCCCTTAACTGTTTAATTCAGGTTATTTTTTCAAATGTAATTTCATATACAGTACTTCGATAGAATTATTCAGTTAATTATAAGCAACGCAATATATATTTACTAACTGTATTAATGTATTAATTAATAATATTTAAATGTGAAGTACCATAAAATATGTTAAGTAAAAAACTTATCGTAATAATTACAAATATTTCAAAATTGTAGTTATAAATAAAGATTAATTTGTTTTATAAAGATACTTTATTAGAATAGTCTATCTTATTTTGAAAACTAAGTGTCGATGGTATTTTGTTAGTATTTAATCTAAGGGAGTTCTGTTTCAATTTTCCCTACCCTAACAAAATGTACTGTATTTGCAGTATTCCGTTCATATGTTCATGACTTAAACAATGAACATTTAAAAACAAATATTCTAAATGTTTCTGTGTAAGAATAGTTTAGAAGGGGTTTTCGAAAACTTCTTGGTCATTAAGGCCATTCAAACTCACAAAAGGAGTTGAACAATACACTACTTGCAAGGTATATTGAGAAACAAAACATGGAGCTGGCCCAGAAAGAAGACCAGGATGCGTGCAATTGAGTTTAAATGGAGTTTGACTTAATATGCAGCGAGCACAGCGACAAACAACAACGGAGACGCTACAAGACTAACACTGCTTACTAATCTGGATGAAATTGACGTACTTCGTAAACGGACAACATTTAAATGAGGTAAGCGTTAAATCATTGTTAAGATCAATCAAGAAATAACATCAAATCGTTTCATAAGCTACCCAGAACCCGTGAGGGGAAATAAATGTCTTCATAATGTGGAGAAACCAGATAGTAATTCGTAGAACAGACAAGTCTGCCTTCAATGAGCTCGTAGCTTTCTACCTTTCACAATTCAACTGAGTCATTCTACAAAAGTGTTATTAAAATTCAAAAGGTATTTTGCGAGCTACAAAGGTTTAGGGACTCGTCAAGGCTTTTGTTCATTCAGGAATTAGCCATTTCCAAGACGCTCTTCTCTTCGGACTTCTTCTTTTGTAAGAGGTATGAACGGGAAAAGTCAACGACGGGGAAAACGCAAATTGGTACCGTCGACTTATTACCAACCTGCCGATTTCAAAATACTCTTATAATTTCGATTATGACTGAATAGTGAAAATTAGACTGAGTATACGCACACAGGAAACTAACATAAGCACACCATTAAAACTAGAAAGACCTTAGAGATACAGATATACCTTCGTCTAACCTTTCTCTAATTTTAACGTTGGGATGACATAAAGTAGCAATTAACTTTTATAAGTTTGGCTTAAATTTATGAATAAGCTAAGGAAGTCCAAACTATCAGCTACTCCCCTCTGGAAAAATTTTTAGCCTGCTCTATTGGCTTCTATCCTTACTGTATAAGCAATAATAGCTTAATATGCTCGTAAAGCCTATATATTTCTTTAGGCCAATGATAAAATTTATTAAGCGTTCATCTATAAACAAAAATGAATATCATCTTTAGAGTTAAACAATTTTTTCTGAAGGTCGAGCAATAATTACTTTTTATGTTTCCTGTATCACAAAACCAATAAAAAAAAATTGCCAGTAAAAATATAAACTCGGGTCAAACATACAACTTTTATCTCTGTAATTTAAAAAAATGTTTACTGTTAAAATAATATCTACATTTAAATTTGAAGAAACAGGCCGTAAATGAGGTTGGACTAAATTTAAAAATAAAATATAAACGCAATGAACAGTAAAGATACGTTTTCTTATTATAATAATGTCATTTACACATCGTATTAGCTCGATTATAAAAAAAACATTAGCATTTGTGTTTTTGTGTTGGTTCTTATTCGTTTACCTAACACAGATATCATTATGTAATTCATTTCCTTTTCTTATGTCTAATTATTTCTCGTTCTTCCAACATTCTTGCACATTCTGACAGTTTTTATGCAGTTACATGCAAAATTATTTCTAGCTATAACGTAGCAGGTATAACGTAGCAGCTATAACGTAGCATCTATAACGTAGCATCTATAACGTAGCAGCTATAACGTAGCATCTATAACGTAGCAGCTATAACGTAGCATCTATAACGTAGCAGCTATAACGTAGCATCTATAACGCAGCAGCTATAACGTAGCAGCTATAACGTAGCAGCTATAACGTAGCATCTATAACGTAGCAGCTATAACGTAGCATCTATAACGTAGCAGCTATAACGTAGCATCTATAACGTAGCAGCTATAACGTAGCAGCTATAACGTAGCATCTATAGCGTAGCAGCTATAACGTAGCATCTATAACGTAGCATCTATAACGTAGCAGCTATAACGTAGCATCTATAACGTAGCAGCTATAACGTAGCAGCTATAACGTAGGATCTATAACGTAGCAGCTATAACGTAGCAGCTATAACGTAGCATCTATAACGTAGTAGCTATAACGTAGCATCTATAACGCAGCAGCTATAACGTAGCAGCTATAACGTAGCAGCTATAACGTAGCATCTATAACGTAGCAGCTATAACGTAGCATCTATAACGTAGCAGCTATAACGTAGCATCTATAACGTAGCATCTATAACGTAGCAGCTATAACGTAGCAGCTATAACGTAACATCTATAACGTAGCAGCTATAACGTAGCAGCTATAACGTAGCATCTATAACGTAGCAGCTATAACGTAGCATCTATAACGTAGCAGCTATAACGCAGCAGCTATAACGTAGCATCTATAACGTAGCATCTATAACGTAGCATCTATAACGTAGCATCTATAACGTAGCAGCTATAACGTAGCAGCTATAACGTAGCAGCTATAACGTAGCAGCTATAACGTAGCATCTATAACGTAGCAGCTATAACGTAGCATCTATAACGTAGCAGCTATAACGTAGCAGCTATAACGTAGCATCTATAACGTAGCAGCTATAACGTAGCATCTATAACGTAGCAGCTATAACGTAGCATCTATAACGTAGCAGCTATAACGCAGCATCTATAACGTAGCAGCTATAACGTAGCATCTATAACGTAGCAGCTATAACGTAGCAGCTATAACGTAGCATCTATAACGTAGCAGCTATAACGTAGCATCTAAGTTACTATTGTAATTATAAGTAATTGTAGCTATTGTAGTTCACCGCTAGTAACCTCGCCTCTGAAGAAAAATGTGAAATAAGTACATCACTAACCAGTAAGGGAAAGCAACATAGCAAACTTGCTTGAATTACTGTGACACAAAACTGATTACTGCCTGGACAGTGACGTCACTAATGCACCAGAGGCAAAACGACTGGGGAAGACTATAATCAATTAGAGTATGGGTTCATGTGCCCTGCCTAGATCTATTAATGAGTTTACGTGAACAAACATTTGGCCTACTACTTGCCATTTTGGTTGTATACCTTACTGAATTTGATGTTTAAAGCTTGTAGAATTATAACGTTTTAGAGGCGATGTTCATCAATTAGGCTGACCTATAGGAAACGCTAGAAGCTAGGCGTCACAGCTAAACGCAAGTGTTCTTGTGGTCAAAACATGTCACTACAATTGGATGTAGTAATTTAATACATTTTATTATACTTCGTGTGCACCAACAAGGCTTTCAAGCTGTCAATGTATACAATGATGAAGACCAATGCGCTCGAAACATTTGTTCCAGTGCTGTTTTAAAAAAAAAACAAACTTCACGAGAACAAATATGAGAGAGAGTTTATAGATGAATTATACTAGGGTAATGAAACTGCAGAGAATTGTGTAAAGTAATGCTCTAAATGTTAATATTTTATTTGCTTCCATCTTGAATTGAGTCACCAGATTTCACACTCTTATAAATTTAGAAACAAATTTCTTACAGTAAGACTTCCATGCGATTACTCTACGGGTAATTGGGGTACGAAGAACCTGAAACTGTCATTAAAGTGGTTTATACGAGTTTAAAATATGAAACTCTAACAACAGTGGTATAAGGTGTAAAACTGAAATTATGGAAAAAGGAATAAGATTGGGCATGAAATGAAAATGACAGAAGTATAATAACCAATTGAAATAGCATATTCGTGTAAATAAAACGAATAGGAATCGCCACTTGAGATATCCTTATGCTCGGATACGTAAATACATCGCCATACGATTTTACCTCATCGTCAAGTATCGATGACACAAAATCCCATGATTTTTCTCTAACAACACGAATTGTAACACGGTTTTTGATGTACACGATGATGTATAGACAGACGTTTACTGAAATCCAGACGCACCGAGAACAGCTGAAACGCAATCTGTTGGCCTACCGTCCACCCCAGGGTGTGGTGTGAAGGCTGTAAGACCACACACTTTCTTCAAGACCACACACACCTTTCTTTGTTAAATAGGAGTTTTTATTATATTGTTCAGAATCCATTTGCGAACTGATCAACGAGTCTATATGTTGCTCCAAGAGTTGGAATAGCATTTCGATAGTATGGAAAACCACGACAACAACTATTAATGATAACAACTCTTAATAATAGCTTAAATGATAATAATAATAAGCGTAAAAATAATAATAATAAGGGTAATAGTAAAGACTAATAAGTACATATTTAGAAATTAAAAAAAAAACTATTATTTATACAATAATTCAAAAGAGTATTTAAAAACCACTCGTAATAACGAATTGTATATTTTTGGGTTTTAATTTAAGACCAATATGACTTCATAAATTCAGATTTTTTTTTTGTTAACTTTACACTGATCCCATTTCTTTCTTCGGCTTCTCCTGGACGCTCAGCGTCCTTTGATGATTCAGAGTATTCCCGACAATGATTTCTCTTGATTTTTGTAGTTCATTACGTTCGGTGAACCTTAATTAATCACCTTAACATTAGTTTATGACTATCCAAACTTTGAATTTTAAAAATTTGTAAAAACTTAGATTTGTACAAAATTACAAAATTTAAAGCTCAGATAGTCATAAACTAATGATAAAGTGATTAATTATTTCTGCTGAACACGTTACGGTATAAATGCAAATGTTCTCATTCTTGGGTTTTCTATTCTGTCATATTCCCCTCATCTGCTGCTAGCGTAGCTATTTTATTATATTGCCACAAAGAATCCAGTTGGGATGGATTTGATTAGGAAAAAGGCAAACCATGTACATCTCAACTTCATTTACGTTGTAAGATCGAGGAACATAAGGCCACTCCTTCACTTCACCAACAGTTTATATTTATTTGGAAACTTATTTATTCCTAATCAAACCTTAAATTTGTTTCTTTTAAACAAAACAGGATACTTTGTAGCCTGCCAAGCATAAAATGGAATCAATCACTTTCATGGACAACATAAATAATATAATATAAATACAAATAAAAAATATGAAAAAACGTCACCAGTTCAGTAGAAAATAAAAGTAGTGCCATTGATTACAAACACATTAAAGGCAATGAAAGTATTGGAAATAACTCCATCACCACAAAAATAACGAATAAAATAAGTTACTTAAGATTAAACCCCTATTTACATTTCGATGACATGTCATCATCATCATCAAAGGATCTTATTACAAAGTTACAATCTAGCAAAAAGAAGTTACAAACTAGAGTGACATAGTTTGTAAAAAAAACTTAGTTTATTGTTATTTTTTTATTATTTCTATGGTATTGGGGTTCTTTCTAATATTTTCATTGTATTATGTTGTACCGCTGTGCTCTGGATATTGTATAATACTAAAGAGAATCCGAATATATTTGGACAGTTACTAGAGGCTATTGTACTGAACGATACTACTCCAGAAGGCTTTAAACATAGGGGGGTATGGGAGGAGAAAAAAAGCGAAACTGTTTCTAAAAGAAACGTCCTAGAAGTAGGTTGTACTATTTTGTACTTCTCTAACGGTTTTTAGAATGATGTAAAACACAAGACTGCAATTGTGAAGAATGGCTATGTACTTGGTTGAGGTGAGATGGATCTAGCCTCCAAGCGGAGACATGCTAAGCAACAAGTGGTGGAAAGTACCAGGCGTGATATGGGAGTCGTTATCACCTAGATGTTATCAACTAGAATATATTCGAGATTCGTTCTGCCATTGAATCTCTTACGTACTTTTAATTTACTTTAGGGACGTGACGTTTATGATAAACACCTTATATATGCAATACAGTTCCTCAGCAGCTAGAGATAGACGTTGGATAGAAGAAACCGTATTTCTTAGAGGTAACACAGTATCAAAATATACTCAGAATATACCAGAATATAGCTGGTTACACGTAAGCTGGCGCGTAACCTCGAAGGACAAGCATAGGCGGGGGGGGGGGAAGGCTAGTGGAAGCTAAAGACCGTTCCACAGCAGCTAGACATAGACGTTGGATAGAAGGCCCCATATTTCTTAGAGGTAATACAGTATCAAAATATACTCAGAATATACCAGAATATAGCTGGTTACACGTAAGCTGGCGCGTAACCTCGAAGGGCAAGCATAGGCGGGGGAAGGCTAGTGGAAGCTAAAGACCGTTCCACAGCAGCTAGACATAGACGTTGGATAGAAGGCCCCATATTTCTTAGAGGTAATACAGTATCAAAATATACTCAGAATATACCAGAATATAGCTGGTTACACGTAAGCTGGCGCGTAACCTCGAAGGGCAAGCATAGGCGGGGGGGGGGGAAGGCTAGTGGAAGCTAAAGACCGTTCCACAGCAGCTAGACATAGACGTTGGATAGAAGGCCCCATATTTCTTAGAGGTAATACAGTATCAAAATATACTCAGAATATACCAGAATATAGCTGGTTACACGTAAGCTGGCGCGTAACCTCGAAGGGCAAGCATAGGCGGGGGGGGGAAGGCTAGTGGAAGCTAAAGACCGTTCCACAGCAGCTAGACATAGACGTTGGATAGAAGGCCCCATATTTCTTAGAGGTAATACAGTATCAAAATATACTCAGAATATACCAGAATATAGCTGGTTACACGTAAGCTGGCGCGTAACCTCGAAGGGCAAGCATAGGCGGGGGGGGGAAGGCTAGTGGAAGCTAAAGACCGTTCCACAGCAGCTAGACATAGACGTTGGATAGAAGGCCCCATATTTCTTAGAGGTAATACAGTATCAAAATATACTCAGAATATACCAGAATATAGCTGGTTACACGTAAGCTGGCGCGTAACCTCGAAGGGCAAGCATAGGCGGGGGGGGGGAGGCTAGTGGAAGCTAAAGACCGTTCCACAGCAGCTAGACATAGACGTTGGATAGAAGGCCCCATATTTCTTAGAGGTAATACAGTATCAAAATATACTCAGAATATACCAGAATATAGCTGGTTACACGTAAGCTGGCGCGTAACCTCGAAGGGCAAGCATAGGCGGGGGGGGGGAAGGCTAGTGGAAGCTAAAGACCGTTCCACAGCAGCTAGACATAGACGTTGGATAGAAGGCCCCATATTTCTTAGAGGTAATACAGTATCAAAATATACTCAGAATATACCAGAATATAGCTGGTTACACGTAAGCTGGCGCGTAACCTCGAAGGGCAAGCATAGGCGGGGGGGGGGGGAAGGCTAGTGGAAGCTAAAGACCGTTCCACAGCAGCTAGACATAGACGTTGGATAGAAGGCCCCATATTTCTTAGAGGTAATACAGTATCAAAATATACTCAGAATATACCAGAATATAGCTGGTTACACGTAAGCTGGCGCGTAACCTCGAAGGGCAAGCATAGGCGGGGGGGGGGGGGGGAAGGCTAGTGGAAGCTAAAGACCGTTCCACAGCAGCTAGACATAGACGTTGGATAGAAGGCCCCATATTTCTTAGAGGTAATACAGTATCAAAATATACTCAGAATATACCAGAATATAGCTGGTTACACGTAAGCTGGCGCGTAACCTCGAAGGGCAAGCATAGGCGGGGGGGGGGGAGGCTAAAGTCGGTTCAGAATGTGTTTGCGCCTGATGTAAACACAATCACGAGGCGAACACGTGCAAGGGACGGTAAGCTATGAGTCCGGTTCACAATCATGCATCGGCAATTGGGCTACGTCTTACACTGGTACACTTAATCATTCGAAAAAGAGAATTATAGACTAATGAAAGTAATAAGACTATTCAATAATTTATGCTACAAGTTTTTAACTTACCATGTTATTATTTCATGTTTAAGGGGTCTGCAAAATCCGATTCCGATGACGACGATGACGACGAGGAACTGTCGTCAACAGCTATGACGAATGGCTCGATGTCTTCAATTATATTGTCTAATTTCCACATATTCGACTCTTCAACGTCCACCACATGTTTCACATATTTTTCCCACTTATCAGGTGTAACACGCGAGACACCTTCGGTTAACAGTCTGTGCACCTCTTTAATGTTAAAAGACACATTGTTAGACGCAACATAACCTTTAACCTCAGCCCATACCATTTCTATTGGGTTTAATTCGCAGTGATAAGGAGGGGTTCTCAAAACTATTCTATTTGTTTCTTTAGCAATTTCATCGATAACGTATTTTTTGTAATTTGGCCTATGATAGGAAACGAGTTTTAGTAATTCGACCTTCAACATGGATTCATCTGAAAAAATCCCTTTGTCAGTCAACCAATTTCGAATTTGTTGCTTATTCCAACGGGTCGTAGGTAAGCGTTCTACTTGTACAGAATGATACGGAGCGTTGTCCATTACGATAACGCAGTTGTTGTCCAATTTCTGTATTATCGCGGAAAACCATTCTTTAAAATTTTCACCATTCATTTCTGAATGGTAGTCAGTATCTGATTTTGATTCGAAAATCAACAGTCCATCTTCTACAAAACCTTTTTGTGACCCAATATGAGTCACAATAAGTCTCTTACCCTTTCCAGTTGGACATTTTAAACCCGCCGACAGACCCCTCAGAAAAGCATCTTTACTGGAACAGACTGACTTATCTGTCCAAACCTTTGATTTCGTATGGCCTGCATTGACCCACGTTTCGTCCAAATAATAAATCGTACGACCTTCCTCGCGATAGGCTTTTATTTTTCTTAAGTAATCTCTTCTCCATAGAATAATATCTTCTTTGTCCAACAGTATACTTTTACGGTTACGTTTCTCATACCTGAAATTTAGCTTTTTTAATATGTGAAACAAAGTGGTTCGTCTTAGGTTAGGTAAGCCTAACTGTTCGTCGGTATTAACTAAGTGTAGTACTTTATTTAAAGTCGAAAGTTCGTTTTTAAAAAATAACTCGTGTACTTTCTTTCTTATAGCAGTTTTTAAAAAGTCATCCATATTATTAAAAATAGTTTTGGTTTTTGGTTTCCTTTTGGCAGGAGACTTCAGCGTACCCGTTTCTTTTTTTTCTTTAACGATTGAAAAAACACTTCGAGCAGAAATTCCTGCAGATATCGCTACTTTCTGCAAGATGTCTTTGATACGGCATTCTGGATTTTCATCCTTTAAATTTTTATAAAGGCGTAAAATAACTTGTTTTTGCCCGGAGTGTATTACTTGTCCTCGTTTATTTTTTTTGACAGGGGATGACATTGCTTAAAAGTTAATCCTTAAAAACTTAACAACACCACAAACTCACAAACACAAATATAACAAACAACGATCTTAAATTATTCCACTGTCACTCACAACTAAAAAATGTTAGGCACAATAAACAGACGAACAAATGTAACCATAGACGTTTCCAGACTAACTGTTAATCGGGCGGCAGGATATTTCAGTTTTGTCACGAGGTCACTCAGCCAATAGGGTTGCCGAAATCGTTATGTTCACGTGAACAGTTCACCACTCCCTGGCGCAAACACATCCTGAACAGACAGTAGTGGAAGCTAAAGACCGTTCCACAGCAGCTAGACATAGACGTTGGATAGAAGGCCCCATATTTCTTAGAGGTAATACAGTATCAAAATATACTCAGAATATACCAGAATATAGCTGGTTACACGTAAGCTGGCGCGTAACCTCGAAGGGCAAGCATAGGCGGGGGAAGGCTAGTGGAAGCTAAAGACCGCTCCACAGCAGCTAGACATAGACGTTGGATAGAAGGCCCCATATTTCTTAGAGGTAACACAGTATCAAAATATACTCAGAATATAGCTGGGTACACGTAAGCTGGCGCGTAACCTCGAAGGCCAAGCATAGGCGGGGGAAGGCTAGTGGAAGCTAAAGACCGTTCCACAGCCATTATAATATTAGCTATAGTATTTATATTACTATAATGTAGATTTCACAAAACCGAAAGGCCGCTATAAATATTATTTTATTTGATTTGTCATATTAACCGGATAATTTATATAAAGTTTTGAACAAATTTACTTATATCAGTTTTCTAAACGACCTCAACGCCTGCAATTTCTTAGCGATGGCATTTGATGCAACGCGCACTACAAATCAAATGTTTTTTTTTTTAATACGGCTAGCTTTTTGTTTTCTATCGATCGATAGTGCGCCAGCTTATGAGTTAACAGCTGCAGTGTTTATGCATGGAAAGCAATTAGAAATATCTGCATAAGCCATGTCTGTTGCGACAATACTTTTAGTCGTCTTAGTGATGGCTGTTGTTAAGGATTCGACTCAAAGATCCGACCAAATTGTAGATCTGTCTTGGTACTGAATATGTTCCAGATAATCGACATGAAACATTGAGGAGAGAAATGGCTTCAATCTTTATTTTTCATGAAATTAAAAATAGCAATGTCACACTATCGGACAGCTTGGTTCCCTTCTTAAACGAATAATTTCATTCTTTTGTTAAAACACTTCCAATTTAAAATATACTTTAATCGCATTTCGTGTGATCATTATACATTACAAAGGACATTTTAAAATTTATTAACATATATGTGAAAAGGCGTTTAGCCAGTTGGGCAATGAAGAGGAACTACTACCTCGATTGTTAATGTTAGGTTGCCATGGTAACTACGGACGTTGGTGCTAAATGTTTTCTGAAAAGTCGCTAGTGCAAACTGTCACAGACTAAGACATTAACCTATGCCTCGAGCTGTATAAACATTCACAGTTTTCCGCGCTTACAATCAGCTGCTCAAAACATTACGTACTTATCGTATTAGACAGATTTGTACAATGAACTCTGACTTAATTGTTCAGCAAATACTAAATGCCTATCTAAAGTAAATATCTAACATATTTCTCAGACAACTTAAAATACTTCAGACTTATTAACTAAATAGCATAGATATGGAGTGCATTTATCTGTAGACCAGTTTCGTAGTTTTACTGAGTATTTCCATATGGATATTTCAGATTTGTGCATTAAGTATAAAAAAATTATTTCAGAATAATTATCAACTTTAATAATTGAGTATTTTTACCACAATATCTCTAAGACCTTTTATTCTTCTTTTTCTCTTTAACAATTAGATTTAGACATTTCTTTCTTTGTCCATTTCGCGCGTAGCTTTCGTTACTTATATTCTTCCAGGTGAATTCTAATGCACTGTATTTGGTTTTCGACTTCACTTGAAGATGTTCATCCTAACTTACATTTCTTGTCATCCATCCAACAATGGTTTATGCTTGATCTATATTCTCCCTATCTTTGGTGAAATCCGCTGACATACTATAACCTGGGCTCTCTGTCATTTCTCTGCAGCTCCAAGCCTCCCTGACTAGAATTTAAATGGAGTTTACCTGATCGACTCGGGGATATGTACTTGTGTTGTTAAAAATTAAATATAGGCGTATTACAGTTATATGCAAGCTACTACTATGGGTCGCTCGCGTGGACTCAAGCCGAGCGACTGGGAAATTCGAATACTTCTATGGATCCCGGCGCTTAATGTTTTTTGAGAAGTTAGTAGCAAACCAGCTCCTCGATACGCTGTCAAACTGAACCAGGAGCAAGAGATGGGTAAAGTAACTCTTTTGAGGGATCGAACCAAGATCATCCACTAACTGCAAGGAGTCAACTCCTTTTAAGAACTCCTCAATCTCTCCTCCCTGAACTATTTTAGTAGCTGAAGGAATAACACATCGTCGATCGATTGATCGGTAATCGCTAGGAAATTAAGGAGTAGAGGTTGATGACTAAAGAATTTTTTGTCGGTGGCCAACAAATGTGTTGTGACGACCGTGATTTTGTCGGGGCGCTATTCCTTGCCGGTTGGGGTTCAATCTATAGAAATGTTACGAAAAATATATTTGAAATCTAATGAATAAACTTTGTAAATAAACAACAACTGTTGTAAGTCAGTCAGAGACGGAGGAGATGACCTTCATGAGTTTTGCAGACGCCTGTCTTCTTCAACACTGGCTGTGGGTCCTAACTACAGAATTGTACTGGATCAAGGATGTTGATATTTGACTGCTGATAGAGTTTTTTTTGGCGTTTATTGGGTTGGAAACAAAGTGGTGTTAGGCTGGGGCACTGTTTTTACGTAAACTTAGAAGAAGGATGTTGATATAATGTGAAAGATATTATCCATTCTTAAAAAAATGAAAAATGCCAGTTTGTTTGACAATAAATGTTCTTGTTCACTTTCAGAATATGCTGAAGCTAGATCTTTATATTGATAATGCTAAGTTGATGAATATTCTTTTTATAATAAAAATTACCTAAATATAATTTGTGAATGTGTTCCCTTGAGCGTTCATAAAAAGTTCACGTCACGTCATACATTTGAACCAAACATGACTTCTAAATGCTGTTCAGTACTTCTTTACTCTGGCCTTGCTTCTTCACGACCTCTTATCAGCGCCAATTCTGATAACGTTTACGGGCTCAGTTTTTATGAGGCGAACAAATGGCCTTTATGCGTCTACAAAATCTGTATTAATTATACAGCGGTACCAATGCATTAACGATGTAAAGAAATGTCGTTACTTAAACATTTGCACCTGTTTATACAGAATGCTATTTCCTTATGGTAACATTGCATGTTGGAGAAACACTTGAAAAAATAAATGTAACTTTATGCAAAGACTAGGCCTACTCTTTAAGTGTTTTTTGTAGAAATCAATAAATTGTTATGGAAATACAGATATTTTTGAACATAGTTATTTTGACAAGATGAGGTGTGTGTGTGTGTGTGTGTGTGTGTTTATATGTGTTTGTTTATGTGTGTGTGTGAGTGTGTGTGTGTATGTGTGTGTGTGTGTGTGTGTGTGTGTGTGTGTGTGTGTGTGTGTGTGTGTGTGTGTGTGTGTGTGTGTGTATGTGTGTGTGTGTGTGTGTGTGTGTGTGTGTGTGTGTGTGTGTGTGTGTGTGTGTGTGTGTATGTATGTGTGTGTGTGTTTGTGTGTGTGGTGTGTGTGTGTGTGTGTGTGTGTGTGTGTGTGTTTGTGTGTGTGGTGTGTGTGTGTGTGTGTGTGTGTGTGTTTGTGTGTTTGTGTGTGTTTGTGTGTGTGATGTGTGTGTGTGTGTGTGTGTGTGTGTGTGTGTGTGTGTTTGTGTGTGTGTGTATGTGTAAAATATACACGGTATTAAAGATAAAACTCGAAAGGTAATGTAATGCGGGTAGCAACGTCACTATGACTTCAATAGAGAGTACCTCTATGTAAGGTATGATCCTCCAATATTACCCACACTAGGAGGTTTTATATCTTTATCTTAGGAAAGGTTTACTCACTCAATATTCTTTCTAGTCATTCAAAGGTAATAGTAGGTAAGTTCCCAGACTGCTAAAAGCTCATAAGAAAGTACAATCTAAAAAGTGCATAATAAGTATTCTTAGTTTTATGAAAAGTTACCAAAACAAACCAACAAAAGTGGTTGGATTCGGAAATGTCTAGAATGGTTTGTTTAAAATTTGTTATAATTGTTGTATTTCATAGACGACACTCCGTTACAATATTTCTTGTTTTTGCAAACTTGTTTCTACTATTAAAATATCATTTTTTTACTACGTATAGATCTGGACGAGCGCTGGACTGTGTGCCCACCCCCATAAAAGATCAGGTATTTCTCCAATGAGTCATCGGGAGTGGGGGAAGGTTCTTTACGATCAAAAAAGTTGGCGTTAGAAAAATATTATTTTTGCAAACATTATAAAACTATAAACTGGGCAAGTATAATTAGATTTTTAAAATTCAAAGTTTGCTTAATTTACAATTTCATTGCTAACACATTAACGAACGAATAAAACACGTAAAGGCTAATATGGAAAGAAAAGATAAGCTTAGTAAAAACGAGGCTAATAAAATGCATTGTAATTCCAAAGCAACATACGTAGGACAATTAGGACAAAAATTTGAAACAAGATATAAAGAACACCTAAGGTCGTTTAAGAATGAAAGGAATGATTCAAATTGTGCTACGCGTTTATTAAAAGAGGGCCATGTTATTCTACTACGAGGATATAAATGTATTTATAAAATATAGTGTAAATATTTTCAGTTACTGGAAGCTTACTACAAACTTATGGAAAATGATACCAAACTAGGTTATGGTGTCCACACATTTAATAACGCTTTGAACGCGTATATTACTGGAATTAACAGCTTGTTTTCATGATTAACCCTATTTAAGAAGTTAATTTATTGCAGTAATTGTCGAGTTTAGTACAATTTCTCATAAAATGTCTCGTAGGCTTCTAATAACGTACGAAAATAATCATATTATGTTTTATGGAAACATATCCGCGTAATAAGATAACCTGTTGGTGACTCATTTGTGAGAGGAATACAATACCATGCTTCGTAAAGCTTGAGTAAGTGGATTGAAACTTGAGTTGACGTTCCATAGTTACTTATAACTATTGGAATTGAAAAACAAACACCTAACAAGCCCCAAAAAACATTAATAAACCATTTTAAACCCGTGCTTCTAATAGTTACGTTTATGTACACTTCGCTGACAGCATCATCAGAAGCAAATTTTATTTTATTATTTTTTTTTAACAATTTTTCTGATTATGCTAACTGTGTAAGCGAAGTTTATATAAAGCTTGTATAACTATTCTTAGCAATGGCTTATATTTGCGGATTTGGGCATTTACAAACATTACGCTAGTGCGCTTCTATTGCTTAAAAAAAAAAGATGCTTGCAAGCACCTTTAAACCCGAAAATGTATTTTTGATACTGACCCAGTGCAAAGGATATAGAAAGTGCGAGGGGAGACAGTTTATTTTGAAATATACTTATTTATACTAGGCAATGGGCAGTTTATGGGCTCCTGGGTGAGTCGATCCCGACTTGAAGAGGGTATATTGAGGGTGGCCGCAGGTAGTCCAGACTCCAGAACTTATCCAGACATATACAGAGCAAAGTACGTTAAACTATATATATATGTTTGGTTTTGGAAAGTCTGTAAATAAGAAAAGATTTTAATTCTACCTCTAATAGAATAGTAGTCTTCGCCCAAAATGATGGCCCGTTAAATTGCGCCCCTACTTGAGGTTTTGGGAACTCTCTGACCCGATACAGATTAGGTTTATTTGAAGTAGAGAATGTTCATCTCCCAATATTTAAATTCACATTAAAAAATTCAACATATAAAACTGCAATAAATACATCCGGCAACACAGCGACCCAAAACAAAGAAGATACCATTCTATGATAAAGTAGGCATGCAGAGTCAACAATGCGAGAACAATAGACGGATGGAAGCTCTCGACTAGGAAATTATCAACATAGGAAGTTATTTTCGATTGAACCGTGAATGACATATAACATTTACTGTGTAAGATAATAGCAAAGTTCTAAATAATCAGATTATACGTGACGGAATAGCGTTGTATAGTGTAACGAAGCGACGCATATAAACTTTATTAAAATTCTCGTATCAAAAACTAGATTAATAAGGATAACCAGATACCAAACATTGGAAAAACCCAACTCAGTCATTCAGCAAGAATTCCAGTTGTCTTGCGAAATCAGAAAGTTTCCCTGTAACGGTTCTTGATACGTTAAGGGGAACATATTTACGTCGGTTGGTAGACAATTGTGCAAGAGTTAACCTTTCAAGCTGCTACCAGGAAAATCCGGTACAACCGCAGTCATTGTCCTTTCCTTGAATCTATTGAACTGCCACGACTTTGAGGTGTAGAAGAGCCGACCGGCGGAAACACTTTCTTGCTAATTCGTTAGCAAATGTTGACTAATGTGACTTGAGGAAAACAGAATACTCCCTAATTGTTCGCTATTCGTTTTCGTTTGGCAACTTTAATATCCTAAATGTCTTCATTTATGAAAACAATCTTTTCTCTCTCTTTCCTGTCTCCTATTCACTATGTCTCTCTCGCTTTTTTTGCCGCAAAATGTATAAGTTGCGAGATATAGCAACAAACCTGGCCAGCCGATGCGCAGTAGCCTACTTGACATTTAGTGGTGGGCCAGCAAACTCAATGTTTGTCGATCCTTGCTATATGTATCTGCCCACCACAACCACTGTATCTTATTCATCCCCTTTCCTAGATGCCAGAGAAGTGTAGACAGCTGCTGGCCTTTCACCTTCACTAGTACTTAAACTCCTCTTCCGCGCATTTCAAGTGTCTTGTTATATCTCGTGAGTTAAGCAAATTTATTTATATAAATATAAATTCTCCTACACACCAACATGGCTTGAGTGAGACAAAGTGTAGAGGTTCCTTACGTGGACCCTTTAGGTAATGTTCCCAGCATGGCTTGAGGGAAACAAGGTGTAGAGGTCCCTTACGTGGACCCTTTAGGTAGGTGTAAAAGTCCCTTACATGGACCCTTTAGGTAATGTGCCCAGCATGGCTTGAGGGAAACAAGGTGTAGAGGTCCCTTACGTGGACCCTTTAGGTAATGTTCCCAGCATGGCTTGAGTGAGACAAGGTGTAGAGGTCCCTTACGTGGACCCTTTAGGTAATGTTCCCAGCATGGCTTGAGTGAGACAAGGTGTAGAGGTCCCTTACGTGGACCCTTTAGGTAATGTTCCCAGCATGGTTTGAGTGAGACAAGGTGTAGAGGTCCCTTACGTGGACCCTTTAGGTAATGTTCCCAGCATGGCTTGAGTGAGACAAGGTGTAGAGGTCCCTTACGTGGACCCTTTAGGTAATGTTCCCAGCATGGCTTGAGTGAGACAAGGTGTAGAGGTCCCTTACGTGGACCCTTTAGGTAATGTTCCCAGCATGGCTTGAGTGAGACAAGGTGTAGAGGTCCCTTACGTGGACCCTTTAGGTAATGTTCCCAGCATGGCTTGAGTGAGACAAGGTGTAGAGGTCCCTTACGTGGACCCTTTAGGTAATGTGCCCAACATGGCTTGAAGGAGATAAGGTGTAGAGGTCCCTTACGTGGACCCTTTAGGTAGGTGTAAAAGTCCCTTACATGGACCCTTTAGGTAATGTTCCCAGCATGGCTTGAGTGAGACAAGGTGTAGAGGTCCCTTACGTGGACCCTTTAGGTAATGTTCCCAGCATGGCTTGAGTGAGACAAGGTGTAGAGGTCCCTTACGTGGACCCTTTAGGTAATGTGCCCAACATGGCTTGAGGGAGACAAAGTGTAGAGGTTCCTTACGTGGACCCTTTAGGTAATGTTCCCAGCATGGCTTGAGGGAGACAAGGTGTAGAGGTCCCTTACGTGGACCTTTAGGTAATGTGCCAAGCATGTCTTGAGGGAGATAAGGTTTAGAGGTCCCTTACGTGGACCCTTTAGGTAATGTGCCAAGCATGTCTTGAGGGAGATAAGGTTTAGAGGTCCCTTACGTGGACCCTTTAGGTATTGTGCCCAGCATTACTCTTCAGCTACCAATTTTTACCCTATGGTTTAATTTTTACGGGTTTAGTCGATCTGAGGACTCAAATAACACATAGAAATTCTTTGGTGCTTCCGAAGACCGAACCCAAGATAGTTAGGTTATATCCAACCACTCAAACTCCACACATTTATGTTTGCAAGTATATTGTTTTGATATAAATTAGAATCAGACAGGATTAAAACGAAAATAACTCCCTCCTGAGGATATAGTAAAAGCTTATGCCTCAAGCGATAAGAGTATCATATGTGAAGTAGAATTACTCTCTATCGGGGACATATTTAGCCCAATATGTAGAACGAAACATAGGGTTGTATGACTAATGTTAATTATTGAGTAAACATACACTTAGGTTACATTTTTAATAATTTGTATTCAAAAATCTGAATTTAATATTCTTTAAATTTAGGATGAAATTTGTTGAGATGTTAAGATGAAAATCTAAAAATGTATTTCACAATGTAACATAATAAAACTGACAACGGTAAAAATTATAACAGTTAACTCTAAATCTCACTACATTACAGATTAGTTTATTAGTAGTAGCCAAGCACTGAGGAAGGCGACATCGTCGTCAAAACTAGTCTGATTGTCTTATGAACTAGTGAGTTTGATTTAATAAACTAATGTGTAGTGATATTTAGAGTTAATTGTTTTAATATTTACTGTTGTAACTAGTTTTCACTATCTAAACTCTAATTAACTTATTATTATTAAAACTGTGAAAATGTTTTTTAAATTAATTAATGGTTATATTGATTCGTTAATTTAGATAAGCATCTGTAGGATGGTTTGGACTATCTACTGTGCCCTGGTATTATTTTATGGGTTATTATTGTATTTACTTTTAATTATTTTTACGATTTAATTTTATTATTTATATTCGAGAACTTTTGTTGTTGTTTTATTAATTTTGTGTTTTTGTAGATTTAAGGCGAGCCTGTGGTTACTATTTTCGCCTACGAAGGATGATAAAGGATTATGAATACAGGCAAGAGCGTCACCTGTACAGATTCGTATCAGAAGTAGACCAGTTCCATATTGGGGTGATAAAGGTATCCTTCTATGGTGTAACAGAACACCAGTGTATCCGTTATGTCTTCATTTTCTCCTTTATTGTAATTGTTAAAGTTTTTTTTTTACTTATTAGTCCAACTAGAGGGAGTCCTTTGAAATCCTATTCTAATCTACTAAATCCCTCCCTTGTTGTGGCATTCGTATAATAAAGGTCTGATCTCAAACCTAAGTCAATTTTAAAACCATCAATAAATAAAAATTTTTTAGAATGCAATAGTTTTGTTCTAGCTTTTTTACCAAGTTATTTTATTTGATTTATTTTTGTACATTTAGGGCGATCAGTCGTTATGACTACTGTCCCCTAAGTAGGATACGAAGAGACTATGTATATAGGATTATGGTATAGTATAGACATAGCATCCCTTGGAGGAGTGTATGGGATTACTTGTGTAGGATAACGTACTTAGCCTACGGTTAGATCACTCTCTATAGGGCCATAAACTGCGTCCTACACTGCCTTGGAAGAAGATTAAGAAGGTGTCATGAAAAGATTTAAAGATGTCCTAGTACTGGGGATAGGGGTTGGAAGGATGTTTTCAAATTGAAAAATACAGTTTGCTATAAATATCTATCAGTGAAGTGATAACAAATGCAGCCTTCTCTCATCTTCCTACTGTATATGACTGGTGGGTAAAGAAACTAGAAGATGCCATTATTCATTGTCGCAGGTGAAGCAACCTTTGTTTTCTATTTTGTCCCATCCCAAACAAACCACGTAACCAAATTATAACAATAAGTTGCATACAATGAAAAGAGAGTGAAGGATATATGAAAACGTTTATTCATTACGTTTTTCACAGACATATTCAAACGTTCTAAACATTTGCAACAACAATTGAAAACAATATCGATCCTTTTGATTCTATATATCGATTGGATACACGACAATACATACAAGCATGGTGGAAAAGGCTGCAAAATATTGGCAAGTATGGCGAACGGGTGTGAACGGACCGGCAACAGGTATTGGCCTTGGGAACCCGTTCTGCCTGCATCTCCCCTCTTCCCCGGAGTTTGCATCCAATCCTAATTGCCTTTAAATAATTTTCAAACATTCCAGTCACACTGCATTATCCAGCTTTGCTATCGCCTGCGCGGCCGTACATTATTTTCAATTCAACTGTCTCGGAAAGGTAACGCGAAGATAAAATAAAGCCCGGAGAATGTTTTTAGAGAAACCTTGCAACATACGTCACTCCTTAACAGGGCGTGTACAGCACTGCATTTCGGTGGAGTACTTCGTGGATTGCTTTTTTACAGAAATTTACAACAATAAAACCCCAGTTTTTATCCTTTTTCAGAATCTATCAGTTTCACTGTAAAGTAACACCTACCTACTTGAGTGATTAGGTTAGGTTAAACTAAAATTAACTTGAACGACAAATTAGTTTTTAGGTTATTGTACACACATGCGTACTGATAACAATGTTATTATTTTTTTTTAAACTTACAATAAAAACTATTGTAGTAGTTTTTCAGAAATCACCACTCAAATGTTTCACTCTAAAGTAACAAGCATCGGTAAGGCTGGGGCTTTCATTGTCTTCCTCGAAATTATGCCTTCATCTTTGCTGAGTTCAGCTTACCCACTCTTCCTCCACCTAGCACCTAGTCTGCTGGTTCTTTCACTCCCTCGAGGTTTGTCCTACTGGTTTTAGCTTCCGAACATGTTTCTGGTCCTTCAATTGTCTTAGTTCTTCTCAAAATTAGATCTTCATCTTCGGTGACTTCTGACTTACCTTCTCTTTCCACGTAGTCTGTCCATTGTTTCAGCTTCCTGGAAGTTTTCCTTCTGCCTTTAACATCCAGACATGTTCTCGATTCTTTCATCGTGTCTTAGATCTTCCCGAAATTAGATCTTCATCTTTTATGTCTCCAAACTTATCTACATCTTCCCCCAACCTGTTGGTTGTTCCAGCTTCTCTCGAGGCTTGACCTATTGGCTTTGGCATCCAAACAAGTTCCTGATTCTTCCATCATGTCTTAGATCTTCAACTTTGATGTCTTCAGTCTTACTCAGATCTTCGTCAAATCTTTTATGGTTTCAGCTTCCCTCGATGACCTACTCACTTAGGCATCCAAACAAGTTCCTTATTATTCCATCATGTCTTAAATCTTCGTCTTTGATGTCATCAGACTTACCTACATCTTCCTCTCACTTGTTGGTTGTTCCAGCTTCCCTAGAGGTTTGCCCTACTGGCTTTAGCATCAGAACATGTTCATGGACCTCCCATTGTCTTAGACCTTCCAGAAATTAGATCTTCATCTTTGATGTCCTCAGTCTTACCCCCATATTCCTCCAATCTGTTCGGTGTTTCAGCTTCCTTCGACGTTTGTTCTGGTTTTAGCATCCGATTAGTTCTTGTTCCTTGTACAGTTTGTTTAGTCTTTCCTACTTTTTATTTATTACTAACTATCCACTAGACTTTTAAAATTAGAATAGGTTATTTCAATTTCCTATTTACAAGGACTTGGTTCTCGCCCAACACACATTGATGTTTGCTACTCGATACTCTGGAACAGATGACATAAAACTGACCATGGGTTAAATTAAAATACTTCAATGTTACCTTTACACGGTAATACACTTGTTTGTAATACCACCGACTGTGTCCAAACAATGAATGGACGAAGGGCCTTGGCAGGGATGATTGAAGAAGGGTGGTACATTGTGCTGCAATGGCTCCCTAGCCATGTCGGTATTGAAGGAAATGAACGCTCAGACCAGCTAGCGAAAAAAGGTAACATTTTGCCACAGCCTGACAATCCTATATTTCTATTGACAGCAAGACGCCTGATTGAATCTACAATCAATGAAAAAACAAAGGAAACCCAAAATGAAATGAGCGCTGGATAGAAATGGAGGGGTCTGGCGCACACAGTACTAATACCACATAGCCTACCTAGAGTGGAAGCTGTTGCCAGATTCAGAGTGCTTACAGGCCATGACTATCTGCAAGCCCACCTATATAAAATAGGATTAGCAGCCTCAGATATTTGCCCTCTGAGCAACTGCCAAAAGATGGATGCCCTACATCTTCAGAATTGCACAGCGTTGCAAGATGTGGAAGACCGAAGCCAGCATTGTCTGTACTGAGAGGCTAGGAGGAGAATGGCAGAAATGCCAAGATCTGGCATTGGCTAAATTAAAGTAAGTACTTTTGTTTGTTATTAGATAAATAATAACAGTTTGGCTTAATAAAAATAAAATAAAATTATGATCTAATGTTTCACTTTTGAAATGGTTTATTAGGGACTTAAAGTATGAACTAATACTTCAATCACACAAAAAGTACCAAAGCCCCAACAAATGTATATGTACATTTTATAAGAGTAAAGTTCTAATAGATAGCTACATATCCCAATGTGGTTCTTCTGAGTAAGGAGTGAACGCTTTCAGCTCGTGTATTTAACATCAAACGTATGGTCTGAAAAGCAACTACAGTCAGGAGCGGATCTAGAAAAATATTTTGCAAAGGGCTGGTGTGAGGGAAGGAAAAGGGTTCCCCCGTCCGGATAATATTTTGGAGATATTGTAGATATAGTGTACACTCTAAAGGTCTTCTATCGGCGGAAAAATAGTTATAGGCCTGCTATGTGATATTACACACGCATTATTTAGCCCCATTTACCATATATATACAATATAAACCACCTAATTATTGCATTGTGGGTGGCCCTATTTATTAGTGATTGCAGTATGGTATTATAGTGAATAATATGGCTTTGTAAACATATTCTACTGATTATTAAGTAGATTTAAATCGGGGACGAAAGCAGACATCGAAAATGGCATTTTAGTTTAATTTATTGTGTTATTTTATAGTTTAAAATTTTCACTTTTCCATATTTTGGGAAGGGCTTGAGCCCCAAAGCCCCCCCCCCTTAAATCCGCCATTGACTACAGTAGATATAGATAGCCATTGGCCATTATTTAAATCGGCATCCTAGAATATAAATTATTGTATTTATTAACATATAAATTGAAGAACTATCAATTGAACTTAATAATAGTGTACAATAAAAAAGTAATATAAGTTACGCGTTAAAATAGCTGTTATGCGAACTAACCTAAAACAAATATAAACAGTTATTGTCTGAAAACATATTATTTATTTAATTAGGTGTCAGCTGTACGTCATAGCCCCATTATCGTCATTTAATAATCATATTAGAAGCATATAGGTGCGTCATATTAATTTTGTTACGTCATATTAGTATAGTTGTGTCTATATTAATAATTTTTACAATTAAATTTAACTGACTGCTCGGTTACAAAAGTAGTAGAAACCAACTTTGCAATGACTAATAGGCCTATCAGGGATTGGGATCTACAAAACTAATATGCCTAAGTCCATCTCAGATGCCTACACCATCTGCATACCAAATTTCAACTCAATTTGGTACTTAAAGCGTGAATAAACAAACACAAACATTCAGAAATATATTAATACTAGCTTTATGTTGCCACGCTCTGCTGTCCCACATTGTGGTTGCATGGATGAGAAATGAGGAACAAATCGAAGCATACGTTTCATAGAAGTTTAATACTTCAGACGCTAAGACAATGCAGAGGCTAAGCCTATGTTATTTTTTGACCGAACCTTTACCAGAATCAATCTGATAAGAAATGTTTTCCCAGTTCTTCCTGGCGCATACAAGAATACCCCCTCACTCAACTGCGTCATTTATCATTTGCATTATGCGATCATAAATGCCCTTATGTTAAAGCGATAATTCGAGAACGCTTGATTGGACATATGACTGGAGATCACCGGTGTTGTACCTCTGTTCACGGAGCAAATCCAAAGCTGGTTGTTGTGTAAAAATCTTAACTTAATCACTGCAGAACGTTTTGTGTTTTTGAAGCGAACTAACTTATCATTTATATATATGGAGATAGATAATGATCATATTTAGCAAATTACTTGAGATAAAAATAAGGCATCCGAAGGAAGTGGTTGCTGTATGACTTCTTGACGTAGGCAAGAATGGTAAATCCAGGAAAACCACATTTCCTATGCATTTCCTTCAGTGGTTTTCTTTCTTTTACTAGGCCATACCGCAAACTTCTTTTTACGTATGGATAATCCTTATGTTTTATACAAATTTAATTCTCATGACGTTAAAATGTTAACGTAAAGAAATTGTATATTAGTCACTATGTAACCTTTTATAAAACACAACATTAGAGCAATATCCTATTTTGTTGGAGTGGTAAATTGTATACGCGCGGTGAACAAAACATAAGATTAAATCCTTGCTTTCGCGTCACGATACTTCTGAAACGCATAACTTACAGCACATACCTTACAACATATGATTTCATGTAACAGCTGATTTTGTGTTATAGGTTATGTTGTAGAACAGCCGTTTTACACGTAGATTATTATAAATTAGTTTTGATAAGTTAATAAATATATTAATTTATTTAAATTTTGATAAAACTGAATACGAATAATTCAATATAACGATAATAATAAGTTATGTACTCGTATTTTTAATCCAATTTTTGAATGGAAAACATTGTTTAGGACCGTCTCATACTTTTTAAAGGTCTGATTTGAATTGTTGTTAAAACATTTTTAATCAGTAAACATCTAACAAATCTTTTTTGTTATCCACATTATTTTAACTACAATAAATATTAGTCTTTATTAAATACATTTCTCAAATAAAGATGTAAAAATTTAATAAAAAATGTATAAATACATATTTTTGGCGATTTTCGTTGATTCTTTTGCGCAAATATTAGCTGTATTTTTTATCACTTCTGTCTGGACTACCCCTAGTGCCAGAACCAATTTTTGTTTGCAAATTTACTAAATGTCAATTGGACAATAAGTGTTATTTGTAACAGGTAAAATTAAAATTTTTTGTAACAAGCAAAAAGTGGACGATGAATAGCATGACGTTATTATTTTGCCATAATGCTGTCGTTTTCCTTTTTGTAGCCGTCTCACATGAGTAAAGGGGCCATGTGCACAGAGAAACCTGCAAAGCCCTCACACAGAGAAACATGTTAATGTGAGTGTCCTAGAACACTCCAGTCCACGATTGATTAAAAAATATGATTTCGACCTCCCAAAGCGTCTTCGATCTTCGGTGATAAATAACGTTTCTAATTTTAATTCTACCACTTTACTTTATTCCCTCCGAACGCCGTTTGTGTGTGTGGGGGGGGGGGAGTAAACGCTGATCTTATCGTTAATAGTTAATCTCACTCCACAGTCTGTTTATCGGAATCAGCTGACTGTGTTGTAGCTTGTGGTGAAGTTTTTAAAGGAAGAGTTATATGTGTGATACAGTAGTGTATGTGTGATGAAAACACTACTCAAACCAAAATACATATACAGGAACCACTACACACATACACCAAGATTGACATACATCTAAACATTCTACATTTCATCAAGAAGAGAGTAAAATAAAAAGCAACAGAAAACTTTGAAATATTCTACAAACACCTCAAAACCAACCACTACACATTCTAAACGATAAGGCACACTTACAATCAAACACATAATTAACAACCACTCTATGAACAATAACACATTACAGAACATTATAACACCACAGACTGACAGTAATACAACACACCTGAGCAACAGTCCTGTCACACAGTCTTGAACAATGCACTGATTCAGTGCGAAACGCGTCTGCTGAAAAACATCGTTAATTAGTTCCTTCTATTAGCTCACACTCTCCTGATGTACATATTGTACAAATTTTTAATCGTTAATAAAATACGTTTTTTTTCATCCAATCAAGTTCAAATACATTTTTTTAAACCTACAGTGGATGACAATTGATGTTAATAAAGTTTTTTTTCAAATATTTATTCAATAATTAAATTATAAACATTTGGGGGTCTATCCGGATTCGAATTATTAATTTTAATGTTCAAAGTTTAGCGCGCTTTGGCACTGCGCCGACTTTCCAATACCAAGAAATCAATTTCTCAAAGACGTATATGAATTTTTCCCCCATCTGGTTGTCGCCGAAATCTCCATTGTATAACCTTAAACTGTTGCCATGGTTACGACAAAATATCTTAAAAACTGCTGTAGGGTTAAAAATGAATGAAACGAATAAAATAAACAAACAAATTTCAAATAAGCAAACAATGATAACATTTTTCTTTCTTGACCTCAGTAGAAATTCACTTTAAAATAAAAAATTTTATGTTACTTGTTATCATTAAGTATGCATTAATAACAAAAACCTCTAAATGTACAACCCGACGGTCTGTCTAACCCATCGTCTACCGCTGTCCTCCCGTCACTCCTGGCGTTCTCTAGATCTTGCCAGTAGAGATCACTATGATAGAACTGACATTACCTTCGCAAGAACATGAACCAAAACAATTAAGACATCAGTTCCAGAAAGAATACTTTGCTAGAGGAATGAAAACGCGTAATGTTTTTGTTGGAAAAATTGTTAAACAAAAATTACAGTAGAACTTCTCTAATTCGTCACGTTCGGGACCGAGGGGATGACGAATTCGAGAAAAGAAGCATGACATAAGTCGTGAAATTATCATGCAAACATAACAGATATGCGGTAAACATAACACATAACGCATAATTACGTAAATAGTTATGTAATGTAATTAATGTTGTACTTACATTATTTATCTCGGTCGTTAAACTCAACAACACTATAAAACACTAGCAGCCTACAGTATAGATCGTAATTACAAATACAGTAAGTTACTCTACTTTCATAAAAGACACACAAAAAACATATAACAGTACCTTGTTTCATACAATAACCCTAGCAAGGAAAAATACGGTATATAAATCTGTTTGCGTTTTACTACTTTAAAATGTTTGTCATTGTCATTTGTATTATAAAATTCTTTGTATTGTAAGCTGGCGAATTTGTCTTAATACTATCAATTTCGTTAGTTCTGCTTCTTTTTGTCTCTTATGTCTAATGGAACGACTTATGACTGGTACCGGCCTAATCTGATGGCGCCTATACTACGTGACTGTACAAACGATGTTTGGTATTACTGTGAACGAATTACAGAAGACGACGAATTAGAGAGGTTCTACCTATTCAGACATCTATTCCCTAAATATTGCTTTTAGATAGTCCTTTACCCAAGAGAAATAAAAATACTAATACGAAAATAGAAAAACACCCTTTACGTTTGAAACGGCGTTGAAAAATAGCAGTAAGTAGAGATGTTTTCTTTGTTTTTGTTCTTATAATTCGAGCCGTATCTCGCGTGTAACAAACCAGAAGTCGCATGTCTCTCTGAAACGTTTGGCGCCTCTCATCGAGTCGAACTTGTTGGAGAATTATAACCCACGCGTAAACCTCAATACTTAATCCTCTTGCACGCGCTATCCGGCTCGAAATATCGTTGTCGGTCGATAAAATCTGGCGACAATTTGGTAACCTTAAAACAGTTTTGCTTAACCGTTAGCGCTGTCAAAAGACGTGTATTGCTAATGGCCACTTAGCATTGCTTTGTTAATAGGACGTGTTTCTGTGACAGATTTTAGCCAATCGTTTGTCAGTGTGATTACAGGGGCGTTGTGACACGCTCGGAACGATAGCAACATGTGACCGTATCTACAATACGGTCAAGAAGCTCATACCCAAAATAAGTAATATAAATAAAGTTGTTTGAAAATCAATTCCTATTTAATGCGACAAAGAAACATTTTATTTTAGTTAATTTGTATTCAATACTGTAATTACAATTAATATAAATAATGTAACATAACCTATGCGTTAAAACAGGTCTTTAACTACATAACTTATAAAATAAAATCAGCTGATTTATGAAATCATATGTTATCACTTATTTTTATCCAAATTGGAAGAAAAAAACTATATTACATACATTGCCCCTTTTGTGAAACGTTTCCTCCCATACGCCTATAAAACTAAAATTAACTGATTTTAAAATTAATTATTGAATGAATATATGAAAACACTATATTAATATCAATCATCATTCACTACAAGTTTTGAAAAAATGTATTGAGAACCTGAGTGCATGAATACAAAGAACGTTATTAACGATTGGTAATTTGTACTATATATATATATATATATATATATATATATATATATATATATACTCGTATATAATGAGTAAACAGCCTAAATAAAGGAACATCGTATATATTATAAACGACATACACAAAACTTACAAATTAATCATTTATTGACTCATACACGTTTCAATGACAAAGTCATCTTCATCATCATCAGTGAGTGTTGCTACTACAAACTCTAACTTAAAACTAAGGCGAAAGTAAGGTTATACTTCTATATTTATACAGTGGGTGTTGCCACGTCCACCTGTCAAAACAACAATTATTATACTTTGATTTATAGTAGAATAGGAATGGGTCTGTGTCAGGGTAGAGATGCGATGTTGTCAGTTCGAACGCATTGACAGTCAACCCGCCACTGCCAGAGACTGAAATTTCAGAACGAAGCAAGCTACAACACTAGTAAATCACTTCACCACAGTTACGATGTCACTGAGCAACGAACGGAAGTTTAACGTCAAATTGGCAACAAGACTCACCCACGCAGCAAGATGTGAATTTCCTATTTCCTCAGACGGCTGTAATCCCCACTCCCTTTGGTCGATTTCACCTACGCAGAATCCTATTCTGTTTTAAATCAAACTATAACATTACTTCAAACATTATGCATCAAATAGAAATTTTATACCTAACTCATTAATTACAATAAATTTCTTCACCCTACACATAATTACATATAAACAAAATAGATAATTAATATTTCAGTATTATTATTATTTCAAGATTTTAACCAAAAAGTTACAATCAAATTTTCTTGTGCCACACTAATTACATTTGTGAGGTTTGTGTATCTCTTTTATTTGTTTTAACATAACCTCAAAAGCTAAGCTGAAAGTATAGTTGTTTTGTAGATATTATTGCCCATTTATTAAACAAATCAAGAGATATTGACGAAATAGCGTAGTGGGATCGAACATATTTTGTCTCAGTACATTTGTCAGATATTCACTTGACCTACAAGTTCGGTTAGTAGTTATTCTGTTTAATTCTAAAGTGGAAATTATAACTGTGTTGTAGATTCACATCTGAGCTTCCTGGTTCCTTTCTAACCATACAATCCGTCAATCTTCAACACCCCACCCTCTCAATTCATCCGCCCTCTCTCTGCTAAACCATTCGGCAGCATCAAAAGCTCAGAATAACTTCTCTTCTGGATAGTAGCGATTCCCCAAGACCTCCCCCTCCTTCATACCTCGCCCTTGTGCTATTAGATTTAACGTTAAGTCTCAAACCCTCAAAATCTAATCTTCTGGGTTTCTCACGCAGTTTACGTTTAAAAATTAGGCTTAAGCAATTTTTTCACCCAACATAGGCTTATTTTTAATTAGCCTTAAATGGATTATGACTAGTTTTTATTTCATATTGTTGCCTTTAAATTCACGTAGTTTTAACTGTGTTGTACAGAATAACAAAAAAGAATGGAACATATCAGTTTGCCATTCCTACCTTTACATTAAATTAAAACAGTCCAACAGTATTGCATTAATGTTTATCTATCTCAAACATAAAATTTCATCCATAAGGGAACCCCTTTTTTACCAGTCAAATCAATAGTCCCGACCCTGTATCCTACCAGTGCTAAAGAAGGCGGGCGAAAATACCACGGGGTCACCAAGCCACCCTCTTCTGTGACTGATTAATTGGATTTTTTTAATTTTCCAAAGTAATTTTTCTTATTTGAAAATAGCTTTACATTCTATAATCTTATAGTTAAAGGTTGTTATTAAAGGGTGGACGAGTAGTTAAAAGTTAGACAAAAATAACGTGTACACGCCTTCTATGCATCGTTAGAGAATATTAGCCTGCTTTGTAGTAGACGACTTTGTACGAGTAGGTCATGATTCCTTCCTATCTAGACGACCTTAACCATTTATCTTTTGTGCCTTTATATCGTCCAATCCTTTGTCCATTATTAATGTCGAAAAGTGGTAAAAGTTTTAAAACAATTAGGTAGGTAATAATCTTGGAACAAATGTGGTGTAATTTTTTATTATAAATAAATAAATAAAACATTTTAACCACAAAAACGTTTTACTATGAAGATGATTGCATTGTAATCGAAAATTACATTAAGATATTAATAAAACGTTTTTGTGGTTAAGGGGTTTTATTCATTTATAGTAGATAGGTAATGTTGGAAGATAGAAACCGGAAAGAATTAATAGTATCGTAATACGAGAAGTTAAACAACAATAACGACCTGGACCACTAAAGAAATAAATACGTCAAACAGGCTACTTTCATCAGCAACAGGAATGTAAAATCAAAAGGCTAGGCTATTTACAGGTTTCCTATTTACAGACATTGTTCTCTTAAAATTCACAACCACACAAGTCAAAACTAACGACCTGACCACTAAAGAAATAAATACGTTAACAGGCTACTTTCATCAGCAACAGGAATGTAAAATCAAAAGGCTAGGCTATTTACAGGTTTCCTATTTACAGACATTGTTCTCTTAAAATTCACAACCACACAAGTCAAAACTAACGACCTGACCACTAAAGAAATAAATACGTCAAACAGGCTACTTTCATCAGCAACAGGAATGTAAAATCAAAAGGCTAGGCTATTTACAGGTTTCCTATTTACAGACATTGTTCTCTTAAAATTCACAACTACACAAGTCAAAACTAACGACATGACCACTAAAAAAATAAATACGTCAAACAGGCTACTTTCATCAGCAACAGGAATGTAAAATCAAAAGGCTAGGCTATTTACAGGTTTCCTATTTACAGACATTGTTCTCTTAAAATTCACAACCACACAAGTCAAAACTAACGACCTGACCACTAAAGAAATAAATACGTTAACAGGCTACTTTCATCAGCAACAGGAATGTAAAATCAAAAGGCTAGGCTATTTACAGGTTTCCTATTTACAGACATTGTTCTCTTAAAATTCACAACCACACAAGTCAAAACTAACGACCTGACCACTAAAGAAATAAATACGTTAACAGGCTACTTTCATCAGACTAAAATCAAAAGACTAGTACACTCATTGTAGACAGAAATTGTCCTCTTTAAATTCACAACTACACAAGTCAAAACTAACGACATGACCACTAAAAAAATAAATACGTCAAACAGGCTACTTTCATCAGCAACAGGAATGTAAAATCAAAAGGCTAGGCTATTTACAAGTTTCCTATTTACAGACATTGTTCTCTTAAAATTCACAACCACACAAGTCAAAACTAACGACCTGACCACTAAAGAAATAAATACGTCAAACAGGCTACTTTCATCAGCAACAGGAATGTAAAATCAAAAGGCTAGGCTATTTACAGGTTTCCTATTTACAGACAAAACTAACGACCTGACCACTAAAGAAATAAATACGTTAACAGGCTACTTTCATCAGACTAAAATCAAAAGACTAGTACACTCATTGTAGACAGAAATTATCCTCTTTAAATTCACAACTACACAAGTCACAACTAACGACCTGGACAATCACTGTGTGACGGTGACCCGCGACTAATAAGCTGGGTTCAAATTGCAACTTATCAGCTGTAATGAATGCAAGAAGCAAGCACTCTCTGTAGCATTGAGACCACCTGAGCTGGACGAGAGTGTTGGTATTTTTATTGTTCTAACAAAATAAAATACGGATATTTTGATTGAAAATGGATATGTTTTATAAAAGTATTATAAAAGTGCAAATATTTTTCTTCATTTATTATCCAACAATGTACATTTATTTCGAAATACACCTAGAAGGATCTGGATCATTTGTTTTTTTTTTTTTTTTTGTAAATGCTTTATGTTATTACTAAAATTTTTAATTTTTTACATTATCATTAGAAAATTATAAAACTAACTTTAATTTCTAAGATCCTCACCTAAATGTAGCTCAGGAAGACAAATTGAAATACCTTATCGGGTACGGCAGACGCCCCTCGTTTATCAGAAAAAGATTAAACACTGCAACCTTATTCAGTCGATAGTGTGTTTCAGTTGAGTTAAATCTATTGCAACAGCATTCTTGATTTTACACCAGTTGCCTTTCGCATCAGATACACTTTAACCTAATGCAGTCGACTTCAGCCAGACTCCTGAGACGGAGGCACACCTATTCAAGCACCTTGACGTCACTGGAGAAGTCAAGAAGCTACGACCCAAAAAAGCTCCAGGTTTAGACACCATCACATCCACTGCCCTTAAAAATTCGCCGCCCATCTTCATATCCTACATCCTGGACATCTTCTACTCCGCCACCCGTCTACATCTCTCCCCCACTCTTCCCCGCCTGCTGGAAATCGGATAACGCATCCTTCTTCCAAAACCCTCGTAAACCTCCCTGAAAACTACTGATATATCTCCCTCCTACCCACCTTATCCAGAATCTTTGAACGCCTTCTCTACGCCCGCATCTTTTCCATCCTAGATGGTGTCATTTGCCCGGAGCAATTCGGATTCAGAAGAGGCCATTCCACCACACAACAACTGCTAAGAGTGACGAACATAGTAGTGGACGCGTTCAACTAGACGCAATCCACAACAGCAGTATTCATTGATGTCAGCAAGGCCTTCGACTGAGTCTAGCATCCTGGTCTCCTCTACAAATTGGCTACCAGCCCAATACCTAAACAAACCATCTTCCTTCTCCGCTCCTACCTGTCTGACAGAAACTTCACCGTGTCTGTCGGAAATTGCCTCTCCACCTTTCGTCCTATCTGTGTGGGTGTTTTGTAGGGTTCCGTCCTAGGCCCGCTCCTCTATCTCCTTTACACCAACGGCATCCTCATCCTTCCAAACGTCTCTCTTTTCCTCTATGCGGATGATGCCGTGTTCATGTCAAGCTCCTGGAGCATATCCAAAACCACAAAGACCATCCAGAGCAACTTGACTCCTTATCAATGTGGCTCCATAAGTAGAGAACGGAGGTCAATACTGAAAAATCAGAAGCCATCTGCTTCACCAGAAAGCTACGACCGAAAACCGGACCCATCCTTCTTGATGGGAGGCCCATAGCCTGGAAGTCTTCTGTTAAATACCTTGGCGTTATCCTAGATAAGCGCCTGTCGTTATCCTCTCAAGCTTCCTCAGCCCTTACCAAGGGTAGAGCTATCCGTGCTAAGCTCTACCCTCTCCTCTGCCGCAGAAGTACAATTACTCTCAAAATCAAACACCACATGTACCAAATGCTCCTTCATCCCGTCCTCACCTATGCAGCTCCTGTCTGGTAGCCTCTTTGATCCAACACGTCTCGGGAATCTCTTGAGTCCTTCCAATCCTCTTCCCTCAGACTTCTCTCCAACTGTCCTTGGTTCCTGTAAAATCTCACCATCCGAAACTCCCTTCGCTCACCAGCGCTTGCTGCTTTTGTCAGATCCCTCTCAGCGAAGTTCTTCGGTAGTGTCGGAAGCTCGTATTACCCTCATCTTAGGGTTCTGGCAAACTCAGTTGGACCCCCTCCTATTTTCCGTCCTCGTCCCAAAGTCCATCTCGATCCTGCAACTCGCACTTCCTCCCCAGCTGTCTACTTCTCACCTGCTATAATAGGCTACTAGTTTTTAAGTTTTAGTTTTAAAATGTTTAAAGTGTTTAACTCCTGTTTGTTTATTTAATATCATCATGTATCTGTTAAATTTCATCATTTAAAATGATAGTTAAATTAAATTAGTTTAAGATCATCCATCACAACTTGGTTATTCCATTCTAGCTCTAAGTTTTATTACACATTTTTACACTATCTTATGTCCCACAATCACCCTTACTACATACATGAATCGACACACACAAAACGAAAAATGTCACCCAATTAATAATCAGCCAGTCCAAATGTTAAAAATAAACTTTGTCCTCCCAGAATAAAATCTTTATTACCGTCCCACCCGAAAAACGTCCTGCCTTGCAGATGTCCTTCTTACACCCAGCCCCTACCAAAAGCCGCTTTTCGGATCAGTTACATGTAAACAGATCCGGTTTCATTAGTCAGTGTTTAGACCCAGTGGTTTTATTTTGTTTAGACGAAGTTTTATCTTATTCGAGCTTCTTCTATATTCATTGTTTCGCCATTTAGTCTTTTTTTATTTTATTCTCATTGTATTTTCATCTTATATTGTTCTCTATTTGGTTTTATTTTCTAACGTAGTATTTTTTCTTTAGGTAAACTATTATCGTTTTTAACGTTTCCGGATTTCTTCTAATGGTTAATTTATAAAAAAGCATTGTGTTTGGAGTTGATTGTATTTTACTAATACTACTTTCACTTTCCTAATACAAATACGTTCTTTCGATTAGAACATCATTTAAATTTCAATCTGAACATAAATAAAAGACGGCTGGATGGTCTAATAGGTGGAGCACTTGATTTCTCATCTGAACGGTCTTAGGTCGATCTGGTAGCGCCAAATAATTGCTATGCGCTTTCTTCAGGCTCTGAGAATACCTACGTATTAATAACAATAATAATAATAATAATAATAAATAAAACATAATAATAATAATAATAAACTCCCTACATAAGCCGCCTTATAGGCTATATAGTATGCCCCCATGTAAAGCAATTTTACCCTGTCTGCTAGACAATTTAAATGATATTTTTTATGGTCAATTGGTCCTAGGTCTTAACGATATTTATAAAAGGGTATATATGTATATATATATGTATATATATATATATATATATATATATATATATATATATACATATATACCCTTTTATAAATATCGTAAAGATATATATAACTCTTACGTGTATTTGTGGATTAAGTCAAACATTTTGTATCATCTCTGAATATGTATGGATGTAGTACTATACAGCAAATTATTCCCATAGTACAATTAAAATCAGAACGGCATTTTGTCAGCCAATATCAGAGTAGCTTTTCGAGGCTAGCCATCGTGTTAGCCTGCAGGGACTTGTGGTTTCCATGGCAATAGAATTTGACTGGGTAGTTATTTTTCAGTGCATTTATCACGGTTCCAAACTTCATTTAAGATGAGAAATTTTATTAATAACACATCTTATAAGTTTGTCGTGACCAAAATCAATGCAGCGAGTTTTGCAGCCCCCATTAGAGATTAACTGCCCGTCTACTCGCCTTTTACGGTTTCTGAAAGTGTCCGACATTCGTCTCTCTTCGTAAATCTTCTTTTGGTTATGATGATAAAGCGATTATTCCTGACTGCATATAGCATTATTTCCCGACTGATAATTCGTATTCCCAGAGTCGTATATTATATCTGACAGCATATTAACGCAGAATATTACTGCAAGCAGTTAAAGCAAATCGTTTCAAGTTACCGTACCGCAAAAAGGTTGTTGCTTTTAAACTTCTGAGATGTTTTAAAACAGTGGAAATGATTTCAACGAAATTTGTTTCATTAAAAGTTTTCAGATAAACCTATATTACCTTTATTCTAACCAACGACTTGAAGTTTATTACATAAATCACCTGATCTTGAACTATCTAGCAATCCTGAATGAGAAAGATGCAACAAGGATCAGAGGAACACCTTATCCATGTATAATTCGGACCAAGTAACCGTGTACTTGGCCTTGAGAGATCGCAGTAGGCGAGACGGGAGGTAGAGGGTCAATATAAATACTTTCCTGAAAACATCATAAGGGAAAGTACTGACTTGCATGAGACGGTCAATATTATATAGTTTCGATGATAAATTAGCTTCGGCATGAAATAACAAACAGTCTTGAAATATGTATAGACGTATTGGATGCAGAAGCTGTTGATGTATAGAACATTCTGAATATGTAACACGTTTTCAGAAGTGGTGGTACACGAGAAATCTCTTGCTATGTCTCAAGGCCAAGTACATGGTTATAGTTTGATTTAAAGCAGAATAGGAACGGGTCTGTG
This sequence comes from Prosapia bicincta, assembly GCA_036971475.1. NCBI lineage: Eukaryota > Metazoa > Arthropoda > Insecta > Hemiptera > Cercopidae > Prosapia > Prosapia bicincta. Next base: position 246,327,470 of record JBAIZL010000004.1, on the reverse strand, counting down.
TCGCAGTAGGGATACGGTGTTGTCAGTTTGAACGCTGTGACTTTCCAACCCGCCACTGCCAGCGTCTATTGCTGTAGAATTGGCAACATGGCTCACGGACCCGGCAAGATGTGGATTTACCACTCGTCAAGACGGCGACAGCCCCCACCCTCTCTGCCCGATTTCCCTTTCTTAGAGTCATATTCTGTTTTAAATCAAACTATACGTGGTTCAAACTGTACTCTACGGGTGCTCCGCATTAGGGTCTACCACAAGGAAGTGGCAAAGCAATGATGTAGTAACACCAGTGGACATCAGGATATTCAGCGATAGGTGTTGACTGCTCCAAAGAGGAAAAGATTTACCAAGCGAATGCTGTGGCATGGAGGGGAAGAAAGTACGAAGGCAACAGTTAGAGCCTCCGCACACGGGTCGGCGCTTGAAGTGGTCAACTCCAGAAAAATCACGTTCGTCTCTCCCCTCCACTCAACTTCCTACGTCGTGGCTTGGGATCCGCAGACGGGGCGTTTTGTGCTCGTCTCGTGAGATCGGTAGTGCACGGGATTTATCGAAAGGATCGCGAAATTCTACGTCATGGAGGTAATTATAATTTCATTTTCTTTCTTCTTTTTTTGTACTTCATTAATTTTTACAGATTTTTTTAAATGATCGGCGAATCTTATGTTCTTTGATTGTAGTACTCGTTGTTTAAATTATAGTAGTTTAATTTTTAATTAGTTGTAATAGTTATTTATAATATAACATTTTGAAAACTATGAACTTCTGATTCTAGGTTTTTAATGTAAAATTCGTTGGGAAAATCGAACAACACCCTGAACTTTATAACTATACGCTTCTAGGTTACTCGAAGAGGGACGTGACGGAAAAGGCGTGGACCCAGGTAGCGAAGGAAATCAACATGTCAGGTAAGAATCTCCCGACCGTCATTTGTATATAGCTTAATTCTTTAGATACCTATTACTAGTTATTCACACAGGTACGCAAGTAAACACATTACATTATTAAAAAGTTATATTTTTTTGCAAAAATAAACAAATGAATAAAACGATTAAAGGCAAGATCAAAAATAGTATCAACATAGTGTAGAATATAATTAAGCATTGACATTTATTAAATACAGTAATTCCACTGCCAATGGAGTGATGCAGATGGAATTAAAAAGTAATGTGCTAGATAATCTCTAATCGCAGTGGCTGTAGAACAAGGGTTTATTTTTTCTCGAGTTGAAGTGAAGTTGGCCAAACCTGTAGTAGCATGTTCTTCTGTCTGCTGCGGTAAATATGCACACCCTTCGCTCTTTCTAACATAATTATGTAGCACGCATACACATTATAATATTATTAATTGTTTCATGATCTCTGCAAAGTATCACCGTGCTGAGTAGGCTACTTGGAATTTTTCCGTCATCATTCCTAACGTGCGCTTGATTGTTTTTCTACCCCGGCTTAACCTGTAGTTGAAAAATCACTTTTTATTATCAATAATACGTTTTGAGTAAGGTCTTAGTCAATATCGTGACAACGGCAATGGGGGACTTTGCCATGGTGCCGTCCCTAGGCACAATTCGGCCGGCCGCCCCTTTGCGCCCCGTTCGCGAATTTATTGGAAACGTCCCATAGTAATATAATGCTTTTAATTTTTCAACATACGAATCAGTTTTCATGCCTGTTCAAAGAAATGCATAATAAAAAAATAATTAACTTTTAATAATGATGCGCTTTGAGATTAAAAAATATGTTAGTATTCATCCAATAATGCATTTTACGTTTAAATTAATTACCGATTACCGTGCCGACCATAGTTTACTGTCCTAATGCAATATTAATAAATGTAAAGTACATATTAAATAATAATGTATAATAATATGCTATATATTGGACACTATATTTTCATGAAATATATTTGGAAAATATACATACATTACTTCACTTTTATATTTGTTGGTGAAGACAATTGAAAATAAGGACACTTTTGAGGTTAGAAAGTGTTATTTATTACACACAAGATTAAGAAGTAATATTTTCAGCCTCTTAGTATTAACAAGAGCAATAAACGTATATTTTTACTTTTTTGGATAATAATTTATAATGATAACATTGTGTAAAAATTAGACTTAATATACATGTACTTTCTAAGTGGAATATGGTGGTTTAAGGTTTAATATTTATATAAATATTGCAGAAACAAAACTTGTAGCCTAAGTATGACTAAAAACATTTATTCTTACATTAAACGTTTACATCTTGCTTTGTTAATAGAAAATTCTTCTATTAATTGTTCAAAAGAAAAGTCTTTGGCGTTAAGGATATCAGCTTCAATGTTGAGAATTGCAAGAGAATTCAATTTGTCTTCTCTGAGGGTAGAACGTAGATATGACTTCATTTTCTTCAGGGACGAAAATTACCTTTCTGCGGAGCATTTGCTAACCGCAGTACACAAATACATTCTCAAAGCTATATCTAGGTTAGGAAATGTATCCTGCAAGTTGTCTTCCCTGAGAAACTTGATCATAGAAAGAGGTGTGCATGTCAAATTGTTGAACTTGATCAAGTTTGAAAAATGTACACACTCACTTCCAAAGGATGACTCCAGATCACTACTGTAAAGGTTTTGCAGTTTTGCTGCATGCTTTATAATGTCTCTTGGTTCTCTGTTTGAAAGGTCAGAAAATACAGAAAATCGGTTAGCTATAATAGAATATGCTTCTTTTCTTTTCATTAGTTCACTTTTAAGCCTATCAATAATAACATAAAAAGTTTCCATTTTAAACTTGTCTCTCCCTGTAAGGACAACTTTTCTCCACTCCCTTCATCCGGATGACATTTTCTCTTGGGCAAACATTTATGAGAAGTATCATAATCACTGTCACACCATTCACATCGATCCATTGCCTTCTTTTCGTATAGATCAAACATACCACGAAGAGGGTCCATATATTTTACAAGAGAATCATAGAGTCGGTTGACTCTCTCAATGGACGTATCAACGCTTTGAAAAGTTTTATTTATTTTTTGAAACCTTTCTAAGATGTCTGTCCAAATCTCCAACATGAATGCGGTTTCTAATCTGTACATTCCATTAAGAATGCTAGAAGCTTCATTTCTTGCAAGAGGTTTTTCACATGGGTTGTTCTGAGAAATATGGAGGACTTCTATTACCGTTTCCCAGTTTTCACACAAGCTTCTGCAAGCATCTTCACGTGCATACCACCTCGTATCAGATAAACCCTTTATAGTCTTACATTTATGTACCTGGTGTTCCATTAAATTCTCCCAACGTTTTGTAGAAGCCGTGAAGGATGTGTATACATTTTGTACTAAGTTAAAAAACGTGCATGCCTCTTGGCAACAGCTTGCAGCAGTTTAGTGAATGTGCAGCACACGGGACATAAAGTGCTTTAGGGTTAATTTCTTTAATACGAGTTTGTAGGCCGGAGTAAATCCCAAACATGTTACTTGCGTTGTCGTATGATTGTCCACGACAATCATTTATGTGAATGGAATTTGACTCTAAAACTTTTAACACAGCGGCAACCAAGTACTCTGATTTGTGTCCGGTATTGGGAATAAATAGTAAAAACCGTTCAACAGGTAAACCATCTTTTCCAACATACCTTATTACAAAGGGCAATTGATCGGTGTGAGAGATATCTGGGGTTGAATCTACTATTACAGAGAAATATTTTGCACTCTTGATATCACCAACGGTAATCTTACTTTACTGGCAAGTAAATTGACAACTTCATCACATATGGTTGAAGATAGGTAAGACGTTTTTCCAGCGCCAGGGTTGCCGTATCGCTCAATATGATTAGTCAGGAACGGATCAAATTCAGCTATAAGTTCTAATGACATCATAAATTCTCCAAGTGCAATGAACCAACATTTTCATCATGGCCTCTGCTTGTTAATTTTTTTACTACCGCAAAAACTCTAGCAAGTACATTTCTCCAATATTTTATTTCAACCTCTACATATGAATCAAACTGATTAGTAATCGTTCCTAAGCTCTTTTTTCGTGCTAATAGATCTAGCTCACAATTTTTATGGTCTTGAGAGTCTGTATCTGGTCTTGAGAAATATAGCGTATCTCGTAAACAATTGTTTTTTGGAAAAAATGTTACATAGAAAAGTTATTCATTTTGAAATTCTAAAAAAGTTTTATACTTATAACTTTTATTTCTAAAATCAATATTTTTGTTGTAAGTCATAAAAAAACTGAAAAAGATGGAGAAAAGTTCTCTTTTTTTTACATTTTTACATGTAAAAATACTGGTTTTGGAGTTGGGAGTCGGAGCAAGAGTGCCGTTGTGGCCTCGCGTTTTCGGGAGTGTCGGGCCGTTTTATCGGTGGAAAATTTGGGGGAGAGGTCGCGTGGGAGGCAGTACGTGGCCCTAGTATACCTTGCATTCAAGGCCGCGAGATACGCATTTAACGGTACATGGCATTGGATGTTTTTCGTTATCTCCTTATTTGGAGATACCTAAAACATCCGATGGCATCTAATATGGAATTTTTAATTTTTCCGTCGGGCGCAGCTCGAAGCGCGTATAATACATATACAAATATATACATACACATAGTGACATCACACATGCACACTCAGACATTACACATACTGACATTACACAAGTATAAATGTTTAAACATTTTTGGTGATATTTTCAATTTATTAAAAACAATTCCAAGATAAGATATTATTTAAAGACTATTTTTATAAAAATAAATTAAAAAATTTATTTTGGTTCCATCGATAAAACTAAAAAACAATTAAAAGGAAGTTTTCTATTCTCAGGGGGGGGGGCGACCCCCTGCTGGATCCGCCACTGATTTAACTGAGGTTCACATTATGACATTCACCAAATATTACTAGGTACTATTACTATTGTCACTAAAACTCATCGGTACAAAAAAAAACGGCTGCCGCCTGCCGCCCTCTCGAGGCTGCGCCCATAGGCACGTGCATAGTGTGCCTAATGGGAAGTCCGCCACTGGACAACGGAAATGCTTCATCTCTTAAAAAGTAATACGGGAACAAGCAGTCATCATTGGAAGCTTAGAGGGCGGTGGAATGTCAAGTAGTGAATTTGACATATTTTTCATTACCGAGGCTCTGAAAATACCTCCTTCACTATTTCTACCAGAATATCAGGTTTCAATAATGTTGAAAATACCATCAGCATTGCAGCATCCTAGTAACACTATTGAGTGGTAGGATTTGTAATTGTAGTTACTTGATCCAGTATGTGGTAATTTTTCGATGCGGATGTGCTTTCCATCCGGAGCTCCTATACAATTTGGAAAGTTGCAAAGGGTCTGAAAACTTTGGGCAATAGTTTTCCATTCGTTTCTAGAAGGGCATGGCATATACATATTGTTCAGCGTATTCCATATAATCTTGGTCGTTTCAGCCATTTTTTTTCCGACTGTTGTCTTTCCTCGGCATAAGTACAGTCTTAATGAAACAAATGTGCAACCTGTAGCCAAATACCTGGAAAAAAATTAATGATAAATATTTTATTAAAACTTGTGATAATGTGTATCTAATTATTTGTTTCTTTATATTACAGTGAATGAATGCAAAGAAAAATGGAGACATTTAAGAAGCACCTTTGTTAAAAGCCTCAAGGCGAAACCGAACGGCAGTGGTGCTTCAAAAAAGAAGCCATACTATTTAATGGATGCGATGCAGTTTGCTATCCCATTCATTAGAGTTTCTGGAAAACCAACTGGTCATTTACCAGAAAACATTGAACAAACGGCGTCTGCGTCATCAACGCCTAATGTCGCAATGGAGGATGCAACTCAAGGGACCAATGATTGTGTGGCTTTCCTTGAAGTGTCTCCGGTTGTTTCTCCACCGAACTTCCTTCAGGAGGACCAAACGACACCATCGACCTCCTCTTCTGGAAGAGGGCCTCATGGCCACCCTATTCGAAAGCGGAAGTTGGCATCATTGCAACATCAGGATGCGTATCAGGCTTTCTCCACCTATTTTGCTGCGAAGATGGCGAAACTTTCAACCGTCAAGGAAGGCAGCAGTAGAGAGGATAGTATTAGGCATTTTTTGCTTAGCCTTTTACCAGATTTGACGCAAATAAACGACCAGCAACTTAGGAATTTTAAAAGAAAGGCGTTGCTGCTAGTTGAAGAGGTGTGTGATAACCCGATCCACCACGGCCGTACCCACCATCAGGCTTCCCTTCACCACTCTACTTCACAACGCTAGAAAGTCTCCAAACACCAGAATATGCTGGAATTCATCCAGATCCTTCTAACTCCACAGAAGACAGTTCATTTTAAGTTTTAGATTTTTCTTTATTTTCTAGTTGTATTGTCTTGCATTTTATATTGTATTATTTTTTTTGTCTTAAATATAGTTTTTATGTTTTTACTTTATTTTCTAACTGTGTTGTAATCTATTTTTTGTATTATATTCTTTTTTCTTGTCTTAAATATAAAAATTACCTCAAAGTTATAAGTATGCGTTCATCAGCATCCACCCATTCCCTCATATTGGTATCTTCATAATGAATAGTTGGGCTCACAATTATCACCAGAGTGGTGTATGAATCTTTCGATATTCTATGAAATGCTAAAAATTTAGTGTCACTCTGTTTCAGTTTTTTTGCACCAACAAATAACCGAGATTTCAAATTACGTTCAATATAAGGATGCACACATAATCTACGTTTTATTATTTTCCAGCGCCGGTAACACAAAAACATCACAAAGTCTTCCTCACCACTACTTGAACTGCTCATTTTTATAACGTTCTAGGTTTAAAAATGCGGAAGAGGTTAGTTCTGGTCGCGAGATGAAAACTGAAGTCGACCAATGTGCGAATGACAGGCACCCGAGCCTCAGATATCGCACAAAACGAGAGTGACGCGCGAACCTCTCGATGAGTCAACAATCGACCCGTGTGCGGAGGCTCTTAAGTGCTCTACATCATAACTTCCCTTAGTTTTTTTTTTAAATAATAGGTATTTTTGTATCCAATAAATGAATGTGTTATCCAATGTAAAGATTTTTTAATACGAAAGAAAAATCATCTTTTAAATTAATTAGCCTGTGTTATTTTAATCTATATAACATGAGAGCGTGTTCAAACATCAACTTAGAAGCGAGAGAGGTGTCCCTCCCAGAAAACGCGTATCCTACCTGTGAAATGCCCAATATAAAATATTCTGACAATATTCTCGCCAAAATGTTCTGAACGAATATCTTTATATTTACAATCTTGATGAAGAAAATATAACGACAAACCTAGAATTTACAGGAAGTTTGACCTTCAGATGCAGAAAAATTTCGAACAGTTTTTTTAACGCCTTTGAAGAATACCAAAAGGATAATGAATACACAGGATTAAATAAGTACATAAAGCTCGTCAGTGTTCGCTATTAAACTGCTGCTGTTGCGATTAACGTCTTTCAGGTTCATAATTGTTTTTGTATCTTTTAAGGCGAACAGAAAAATTCTGAATTTATTGCTTGGAAAATGAGATAACCATGAAATAAGTTTTCTATTCTGAACCGCCATAGTGCACATTTATTCCGATAGGTTCGCATGACTTGAAAGCAGACACGTCCAGACTAGGCAATCTGTGTTCTCTTGAAAGCGCTTGTTCCGATGTTAGTCATGGATTATCCAGTCATTGTGTGCTCTTTGTGTTCCCAGCAACAAAGCATAAGAGACCCAAACAAACAAGCATAAAACAAAGTTGTAACAAATGCTTACAGTCACAAATGGCGGCGACCAGGCATGCCATCTGTAAAGAGATGAACAAAGGCACGAGTTGCTCGTAGTTTGACGTCTCGTAGTTTGAGTAATAAACATTTCCACTTTCTGTTTCCTGAACATTGTTTACTATTTATTGACGTCCGTGGATTTCAAACATTAGACCAATTCACAATAAAAATATAATGCATATTGTTAAGCAGATTGTGACGATGTGGGGAAAGTGATGAAATGTTAGAGGGAAAATTACTGTATATGTGAGACTTTAAATAACCTCAAAATGGTCACGCGTGGTGTATCACAGTACTTTTCAAATAGCTCAATTGAAATTTCTCCCTGTGTCCCCTTTTGAATTGAAATTAAATGATAAAATTTGTTTGTTTCCCTTTCGTATAAAATAAAATTTAAAAATTATTTATGTTATTTTTTCAAATTGAAATCAAACCATTGAATTTCCTTTTTTCTTATCAAATAACATTACAAAATCTCTTTATTTTCTTTGCGAACTGAAATCATATGAGCAATGTACTTTTGGTGCTAATTCTTATCGAATTTAAGTGTCAATATTGCATTCTGGTCACTTTCGAACGGTAATAGGTCTACAAATCTACAATTGTTTCAGTTTCATATCATATTAAATAACTTTAATTCCCTTTTCGTATTGAAACTAAACGACAAAAATACATTTTTTTAATCTATCATATCGACCAAACGTCTCTCTGTCCCCGTTTTAAACTGGAATTAAATGTAAACCTTTCGTACCAAATTAAAGAACAAAATTTCACTCTCTTCCCTTTTCAAACCAGAAATAATCAAAACTTCAATGCTTTTAGTGTCAAATTAAATAAACGATTTCGTTTCCTGCCTTTTGTAGAATTGAACCTCCCTTTATTACTCTTTCGAATGAAAATCCTCGACGTAAGTACTTAATTCCACTTTAGAAACCGATAACTAAAATCAAATATCCGTTTTTCTATTTCGAAAATTAGTTGCAAATCAATTTACTGTATAAGATTAAAATCACAGGTGTTGGTAAAACCAACAAGGAAATAAGAATACCATGTAAAATGCGTATTTCCACGGATGACGAGATGTTTACTTAGTGACTGAGAAAAGGGCTTTAATGAATATCCTGACGTCTTGATGAATTTCCAAGAATACGCCTAATGAATATCGCTTACTGTGAGTAAACCTTATTAAGTCGAGTAAACCTGCTGAGATAATCACCTGCGAGAGATGGGGTGGTATCCTGATTATAAGGAGCGGTTTGTAAAGAGAGTAAGGAGAATAGCTGTATAGGGATACAAGAGGATTGTCAATATAGGAAGAGAATGAAACCTTGTGGTAGAGGATTCAGGGGGTATCGAGGTACTATGTGTATGGGGCCTTCCTAAAGCAAACCTACTTTCTATTGGGGACAAAGGTGAGTGGCTACCACAGCTATTAGGGAGTAGAAATGAATGTAAACGTATAGTATAAGGTTTTGCAGGTGTTTTGAAGAAAGGGCACGTGACGAAAACAAAAGATGTTACCTAGCGTTCAATAGTGGTGGATAAGATCTTTTATTGGTGAAAGTCAAACATTTCTTTAGTAAGGTTTTGAACTGTTGGCGTAAATATATTTTGGCATAAATTGAAAGCCAAACGTGTCCGTGCCTAGCTTATGTAGTGAAACGGTAAGAGCAAAAACAAAGTCAATTCTAAAGTGAACGATAATGTATTCGGTGATATGAAATAATTACCTTTGTTCCCAAAGAGGTATCTACCGAAAGAGTGCACTCTATTCCTAGAAGAAGGATAAGAAGAAGTGGAATTAAATGAGACGAAGGAAAGAACCTAGTGATACCCTGGTAGCGTAAATAGAGGAATATTACGACATCACGTGAAGTGGGTCTGCTCTCAACAGCGATTTAAAGAGCTGTCAGACTAAAAGTGACTGTACCAAAACCATCTTCCAAGGATTTGTAGACAGGGTGCTGAGGCTCTCTTTGTCTGAAAGCAATCTGAAGATCTGGCTCTTATTTAAGGTCAACCGAGAGTAGATAAAGGTCTAACTTACACTACCTGGTCCGAACTAATCAAAAGGGGTATTCTAGCGGTGTGGAAACTCGGAAGGATCCGAGTACTGGTCATGAGTTCTGGAAGAGCCTGCCCTGAGTAGTTCTAGAAAAGCGGTCGGTTGGAGCACTCAATTCGTCCCAGGGTTGGGTTGGTATCCAGTACATGCTTAGCACTAAGGCTATATTACCTCCTAGTAAGAACATGTGGGACCAAGTCCTCCCATTTGTGCCTGGCGCTACTGGCCCGTTCTGGATGTTGTGAGTTTGGTTTTGGTTTCGAGGGAAAATTATTTCACATGCTAACCACCATGTTTCCGTGATTCTACTTTTTACTCTTCAGCTTCACCATCTGTCTTCTTTTCGAGTTCTTCTTGGTGCAAAGTTGAGCCGGAATCTTCACCGATATTCCAGTGAAGAATGAAACCTGATAGTTATTTCTAGTCAGATTTCTCTCGAATCTACGAACAGTATGAAACGAAACTAAAGGAAAAGTGCTAAAGTCGCGAACTCGTGAAAATTGCGCAAACGTCATCTTATATCTTATGAACGAGCATATTGCGTGAAAGCGGAGTAGATGTAAAAGTAGAACATACTGTCCCTCAAAGTAGTTTCGTTTTGTGTGGACATTACATTGAGAGGATTTGGTAAAAATATAGAAAGGAGAAGAACAAATAAGAATAACTATGGCAGGAAGGAAGTAGACCGACCGATTCACAAGCTTGATGCTAAAACAAGAGAAGGGAAAGAAAGTAGTTCCTAACTACAAAAAGATTTTACAGAAAATATTTGTCATTGGATAGGAAGCACAAAATATTGTACAACAGAGAAAATTTAATTAAAACATTCGATCATGGACTTTCGTTATTAAATAGGACTGTTTAAATTTCTTTGAAGTTGAGTTACATTTGGTGTTTATAATCCATTGTAAGTCGTCGATTTTGCTGTACATTCGTTCGACACATTGAAATGTTGTAATATAACGACTTTCACGAACTTATGTTCTTACTGCGCTAAGCTTTCGCTAATTGAAAATGTTTTGAGTCGAGTAGTTCTCAGTTTCAGTTTAAGACAAGTGTACGCGTAGCGTGTGTTGTGGAAGCGGCTATCTGACCTACATAGGGCAGTTCACAAGAGGAGCTGAGCTGGTCGGCCTAGACGTGACAACCAAGTCCCATTAACGCATCCAAAGTGTTACTAAACGGGCGCACATCTAGATCAAGGACGTCACTTGTGATGCGCCTCGATACGTTTTTTTCTAGGAAAAATCCTGAAAAGATGTCTTTCATGGTTTCTCATTCAGCCGAACCTTTCACGGTGTATTCAATTATAAAGTACTGAATGGGGCGTCATGTGTGTTGTATAATAGAATTTAGGTTATATTCCATATCTATAAAAATAGTCCAATTTTATTGTAAATATTGTTTTACTCGCATGTTGCAGCACGTGTTCACACTTATTACCTCCCTTTCTCTCTCTCTGTCTCTCTCATATACACACATACTCTCTCTCTCTCTCTCACACACACACACTCTTTCTTTGTCTATCTATCTCCCTCACAAAAACACACACTTTTCCTTTTTCTCTCTGTTTCTCACAAAAACATACATTCTTTTCTTTTTCTCTCTGTCTCTCACAAAAAACACACACTTCCCATTCTCTTTCTGACACACATTCCCTCCTCTCTCTCTCACACACACACACACTTTCTGCGAACACATAAATTTCCTCTCTCTCACTCTCCCTCTCACTTTCACTCACACGCACCTTTTCTCATACACACACATTCTGCCAGCTATACCTATATCCTCCCCACCCCATCTCTCTCTCTCTCTCTCTCTCTCTCTCTCTCTCTCTCACTCTATCTATCTATCTAACAAACACCCACATGTTCTACTAGTCTGTACCTTTATCCCCCTCTCTCTGTCTCTCCCTCTTTAACATGCACACACAAACACACGCACCCACACACGGAAGATACAGGGCAGTTAATTTGCTATGAACCTAATAGCAAATTATGTAAAGGACCATAATTTCCCTTTTCTCCCAGTGAACAATTTCCCTCTAACTGCCCTAATCCTTTCCCTACAAAGGTCTGTAACGCGTAAATACTTTATTAACACCCTCATAAAGGTCTACTTTATTTACGTCCCCCTAGAGAAATAACGTCACAAACCATTTGAAACAATTAGGGGTTTATGATAAACTAGGTTCACGATATTTTCTTTGATTTTCGTATTTTGCTATAATAAATATTGTCCTACCTCTTTAATAGACAATACTGATTCCTCACGGACGGGAACGTGAAGAAGTGAAGCTGGACGCCCATAGGCATAAGGGAGGTGGCATGAGGTTCGGCTTATGTTACCTCATCTTTTGGAAAGGAACACCGCAGGCCGAGATTCAAAACCGCAGGCGGAGATTGAGTACTCTGCCGCCTCAATCACGTGGTTCTGATACACTATCGCTAGTTGTGCTTTTTTGCCTTTCCTTATCTCGAGTTTGAACATGAAGCTATCGGAATAAGTAGCTAAAATCTAGCTATAAACTTAATTCCGGTCGGTTACTCCGGAAAACACATATTGCACAATTTTCATGTCAGTGTTGAGCTGGTATATTTTCCCACAGCACTAAAATTATTTCCCACGCTCGAATCCTACTCGAACCTCAAATAAACATGTTACATCATATTTTTTTTGTCAAGTCGAACATTTGACCACAAAATTACCAGTACCGCACCGTTTGTGTTACACAACCTGCGCCAGCCACTAACACACGACTACTGACAGGCTTCTCTTACATAAGCTCAATGTGCGTTTTGTCAAATCCTTTTCTTTGGTTTTAAAGTGATGGGCCATTACGTCTAAGGGATATAACTTTAGGTATCGTTGAAGAGATATTAAATAAAACCCCTGGTGAGGGTATGGGGAAGACCATGTGTGCAAGGTTACATCCCTCAAGTAATCTTACTCTATACAGGGACTATAAAGAGGTGTCTACCTGTTACTTCCCAATAAAAAGGACAAGGAAGTGTACGTAGAATTAGGATTGGCCAAGGATAAGATAATAGGCGAGATTACAGTCATTATGGCTTTACTTGAATTACAAGACAGCACCGTCGACTTCTAATTGATATAATCATCACGCATAAACACCAATCTAGGCGCTGTTGAGATTTCCGTTAAGATGTAAAAAGACTAGTTTATATTTAAAAAAATCAAAATTCGAATAAAGAAACTTGTTCTACTGGACAAATAGCGGGGTTACTGAACAGTATTATAAAAATCTACAAAGTCTAAAAGCGTAAAATCAAAGTTAAATAGCTGAAACAATAAAGAACCTTAATTGACTGCAGAAAGCTATTTATTAATTCAACCATTTCTGATGCAATGTTGTTTTTACGTCATCTCTGGTAAATAATTGCAACAGGAAAGACACTGTTTATCAACTAATTCATTTTCACGAAAAATGAGCATTACAAAAATTCCAGATTTCAGTGCCCGCTTATCATTAAACGATCACAACACGACTTTCTTATTGCGTCACGTGAATCACTTGTTTGTAACAATTAAGCCTAAACATAACCTGAAACAACTTGTCATTCAATAATCTAATCAACTAATCAGGCGTGTTCACCTGACTTTGTTACATACTCGGCTTTGTTTTCTTATCGTCTAACTTTCCAAAAGCTCTATTTATAAACTTTTCGCTAATCGATAGGCGTTCTTGCGATTTTATTATCTTGGCCTGACTTTATCGATTGCTACTGCAAAAATAACGTTCTGTTATGTCGATCATATTAAGTATTAGTGAAATTGAAACTTTCAGAATTTTAAATAATGCAGTGGGTCGTCCCCTTTTGCAGTATGTGTGTTAATGTGACGAAATTATTAATAATTTAAAATAATCCAAACATAGTTTTTTCATAATACTAATAATATTTGTAATATTTTGTCCTAAATTATCAAAACGTATACAAAAAGCTAGTACATATTTTCATTTTATATAAGCCTGTATTTTGTTATCTTGTTTACATCTTCAGATACATCTTCAACAACAACTAACTTGTAGCGTGTACAAATAGGAGGGAGTTGGTGCCCCTGAGCTTATACAGCATCTGTCTCTCGCAACACTGGCTGCTTGTAGGAACAAGGAAACAGGGCTTTTTGCTAATCCGGGGGTCTATAGGGGGTTGAGTATGCACTGAAAGTGTAACGCATTTTGGCTTTTGATTGTTGTGGTGGGCACCAAGGAGATTACCAAAACCGATGTTATCACCCTCCCAGCAGATGCACAACTGGGGGGGGGGGAAATAAGAAGCGGGAGGAGGACGTTCGTCTCAAATATCGTGAACGAGATGCAATAGAAACATGCTGTTACATATTATTACACACGTTGTGTTTTTTTCAAAAAATGTTATAAGCAAAACCCCTGTACTTGTCATATAAATTTAGTAATTTAACATTTTATTTTGAATATGTACTTTAAACTCAAAATAAGGTAGAACTACTAGAAAAACACTTATGTTTCACCTAAAAACTGTCTTTATTTATTTTAAGATTACCAACTTACCTCGATATTTAAACAATAACTACGTGCCAGGTTATACATGAGAAAAATTAAATATTTATATATATGAAAATATATCATCGAATGTTATTATTTACTTTAGATTAAGTAAATGGAATCCCTTCTTGAGAAAGTAAATTCTTCAGTCTTGATTTTATCACTTTATTGTTTTTGAAAGTTTCATGTAGCCTAATATACGCTTAGTTGAAATGATCGAAAATCTCTCTCATACTTGTTTAAAATTAAAAGAAATAGTTTTGAGATATTTATTTACATTGAGAGTTACTTAAACATTTTGCAAATTTTACAAGCCATTCTCTTTGATTTAATTTGTCAATATAAACGTAGCATTCTAAATAAAATTGGTCAGCCAGAACCTTTAGTGCAATACAACTGAATATTTAAATCACCCACCTGATGGAAATCCGCTTAGCATTTGGTTTAAGAGCAGCAGGAAGAATTATTGGAGAAGCACAACTTAACTTGAAGCAATTTGTGCAGTTGCATGCTTTAAGTAACGCAGTAGGAGTAGGAAACATTTCCGTGAAAAGGTCGTAATTTTCCAGAACTATCTTTGAAGATCCCTACTTTAATCAATCTAAAGGCTCGATTTCAGCACTTAGGGATTTTCCTCAATAGTACAATTGGGTCCAACACCGTAACAGATGTAATTTGTAACTGTCTGTTGTGCAAGACATTTTGCCTATATCATTGATGACAGATGGGTTTCTTGTTATTTGGATATATCGACTCTCATTGCAACTTTCTCCTTTTCCTCTCGAAAACTTCAATTACAATGCTTCTAATTTTGTAACGCTATCATACGATAGAGGTCGTTGATTTGAAAGCTGCAAAATACAGTAAATTTCTACTGTATACGTTTTGGCATTCTTGTAGCCAGTCTTTTCTGTTGCTATCTTGCTTGTTGTGTCGCATCCTGTCAAGCAGTGTAGAGCTGGTAACATCTCACAAAAACTCTTGCCTAGGAATTCTGCTGCTCGATGCCAACTTAAACCTCTTTTTTTTCATTTGTTGATTCCATCTTCGCGTGAGCTACTAGTAATCACTAAACACTTTTAAATGTTTAAACTTGCCTATAGTAGCACTTACATTGCTTGTTGAGGACGGCCGTTTCGGGAGATGTATCCCTTTGTCAACTCAGACCGTAACTGATCTCAAGGTTTACGTAGGTTAGGGTGGGGGTGGGATATTTTGGTGGTGTGGGTGTATTTCGTGTGTATTAGGAGTTATGATGTCAAAAAGTGCGTGTGAGTTGTAATGTAATTGTGTATTGAGTATATGTGTAGGGTGTAGTTTGAAGTGCCCGTATACTTCGTATTGTTCTGTTGTGTAGCGTTGGTTATTTTTGTGTTGTTTTTGAAGAATTTGTAGGTTAGATGTTATGTCTATGTAGTCACGTTTTGTGGCGTTGAGATGATCAGCGAAGTGTGATTGGTAGTTATTGTTTTTTAGTGCTTTTATATGTTCTTGGTAATAAAAACTAAACATAATAACCCAAATACAAACACACAAGATGACAATCCCATAAAATACTTATCATACAGATCATGTATGGTAAAATACCATACAGATCATCCAAAAGCCACAATCTAACCAACACACTACGAAAATACAACTACAAAATAACTTACTCCACACACAACACTCTCAACAAACAATTTAAACCCAACAACAAAATCAACGACATTTAGAACACTACTGGAGTTTACAAACTAACTTGCAGTTCATGCCCCAGTTTTTACATAGGCCAGACAGGGAGGTCATTCTACACACGCACTTTTTGACATCATAACTCCTAATATACACAAAATACACCCACACCACCAAATTATCCCACCCCCACCCTAACCTACGTAAACCTTGAGATCAGTTACGGTCTGAGTTGACAAAGGGATACATCTCCCGAAACGGAAAACTGCCCTAAAACCTTATGTCAAGCACAAACACGTCAGTATCGCGACTTGTATTAGCATATTTTTCTTAAGATCTTCTGCTTGAAGACGAGGTTGGTCATGGAGGTACATCCTGATATTTACTTTTTAAAGTCAATACTACTGTTATTGTTTGTTTGTCGTCTTTGCGTAAATATATTGTCGGCCTGAGAAAACATCCTGATAAATAAAGGCTTTTATCTTGAGAAACATGGATTTTATTCAACACATAAACTCGATTAGTTTCTTTATATTTTGAGAGTGTGATAAGTAGCGTGGCCATTGAGTACGTGGTTTTGTTCACTCGTTTTTTACGTTGGCAATCATTGAAAACTTTCCATCAGTTCTGGTTCCATGCTCGAGATATTTCACTGTTGAATCACCGTGTCACACTATATCTACTCGAATCGTATTGGTCTGTTGTTTATAGTTGCGTTGTCGCCTTGTAAAAGCTGACTCAACCTGTTAGCCAAATACGACTCCTCTAAACCCTTACTTTTCATCTAATCGTTTGTTTTTAATACTAACACTAAAAAAGCACCATTTAAAAGGCACCATTTTTCATCCACGAAAATATTCTATTAAACAGAGTCTGGGGTATAAAACTCCTTCCGTAAAAACGTCGTATTCATCGGCGCATGTATCCAGCCTTAAGGACACACATCTTCTCTTTGTTTATATTGCTTGAACAATTTTTTGGCCGGTTGTAGTTCACATAATCGAAACGTTTGAGATATTTTGAGAAAAAATACATTTTCAAACTCACCTTCAGTACACTACTGCGGGTTACCAAAGTATATGTCGAAGGTGTGCATGCGTTAATAACACTTTCGGCAAGTTTATCGGTAAATTTTGCCTCAAGACGCTCTTAACATCTAAGCACATTTTGTTCACTAATGTCAGATTCATAACAATTCCTGTGCCATTTGATGATTTTGGGATTTCTTCATTATCTAGGATAACTTTAATGCTATCCCACCTACGTACACTATGTTTTCGACTGAAGTTTCTTTAGGATTAGCAACAAAACACCTGAAATTATTTCTTGGCAAAACAAATACAGTGCTATATCTAAGTCTTTTTACTTTATAGAGCTATCCAAATCAAAAGCCATGTTAGATTCTGACTTTTATCGAAAACAAATTATCAGAGAATAGTTTTATTAGTCGATTTTCAGTTTAGTTTTTCCAAAAAATCACAGATGCCATACTCACAACACTAAGTAATCGTCCCAACACAAGATACATCCGAGCAGTAGCCTACAAAGTGATATGTTACTCTCTCACACGTGGTAATACTACATAGGTTAGGGACGTGACCCTTATCATGTAGTGCATGGTCTCCATATATCTACCTCCACTATGATTCATCCGGAATGCGGATACTCTTCCCCCCCCCCCCCCGGTTGGGAGTAGGACTACTTTGCGTAAGCGTCCCTGCCCATGCCATAATGTTACTCTAATATGTTTTACCCCACCTGTTGTTATTTATTGGAGATCATTATGTCCTTCACCTAACCTTACCTAATTCCGTATAAGCTTCTTTATTTTCCACCTGCAAAGGATGTATCGCGTAGGCACCTCTTTAAAACCCCGATAGAGAATAGGAGCATTCAGGGACGCTACTCAGCATAAGTGTCTATAAGAATAGGGAGTGTTGTCCCAGGTTCCCTTAATCCTCTATAAAGGGGTTGTATGTCCTCTACCTTTATTCACAAATTTTTCTATCTTTCATAGTGGATATGGTCAAGCTGGCTGGTCAAATTAAAACCTGAAAAAACAGCAAAAAATAATTTAAAATTTTCTCGTCTTCATATCACACTAACGTTATTCTTCAAGATTATCGTTAATTATTTTTTGGGGCACGGATAAAGCCTTTAACAAATCGTAAATGTAGAAAAGTTAACACTAAAGAAATTTTAACACTTCTACTCAATTCAAGTTTATTGTTTACCGTAGAAAATGTTTATTATGAAAACTTTATTATTTTGAAGCACAGAAGTCTTTTCTTAAGCGAACTAGCATTCCACTGTCAGAAAACTGTCTGGATACTTTACTAGGGGTAGTGGATAAAATAAAAAATGTTTTTAAATTTGAATCATGTCTATATGTACAGGTTGAGAAAGATGGAGTGACTCTTATAATATTTTATATTCTATTAATAATATATGGCTCTACAGGTTGTGATTTCTAGCCTACCGTACAAGAGTTGCCCATTTGCTCTTTCCTGGCTTCCAGTACTATGTTATCTTTCCTGGCTTCATCGGCCTATCGGCTGCGAAGTCTTCCTCTTCTTTTCTTAGTATTAATTTCTACCTCTAGAATCTTCCCTCAAGCGCATAAAATGTCCACCGCATTATATATGAGGTACTCTCGTATTTAAAATTCTCTGAATTGTATCTAGGCCAAGTATGCCCCAATCGACACAGCCTCTGAGCCTAGCTTCCGTTACTCCCTAAGTAACGGCTATGACACCTATGAACCACTCAACTAGACAGTAAATCATGCAAGGACCTCCTGGCAAACCATGCGATGTTCCCTTGGGAGAATGGGCACCACTCCAATGAGATGCAGAACAACATAACAAGTAAACCAGTTCTCAGAACACATTATTTATTATTATAATTGATTATTGTGAATAAAAGATAATTATAAATTATTAAATATTTTACATAATGTTATAGCCTGCTACTACTATATTATTGTCTCAATTACAGATCTTAGATTATTGTTGAACAAATAATTGTTATAAAAATATTTCGTTTATGTCTTCTTAGTGAGACTTATGTGGTCGCATTCGTTGGAAAGTCAAGGAACTCTAGGAGTTAATCTCTTTCTTGGAGCTAATCTGAATCCACTGTTTGTACCTAGCTGATTTATTTGTTTGTTTTTCAATTCCTTCCATTAGCACACATTCTTCTTATAGCCTATTATATATCTTGTACAAACTTCCAATCGTTAATAAAATACTATTTTATTCATCCAATTAAGTTCAAATACATTTGTTTAAACCTGTAGTGGACGACAATTGATGTAAATACAATTTTTTTAAATATTTATTAATTAATTAAATTTAAAAAACCTTGATGTCCCGGTCAGATTCGAACTAGTAATTACGAGTTTAAAATCCAGCACTTTAGAACTGAGCCACCTTTGTTATAGCTAGAAATCAAGTACTTAAAGATATATATATATATATATATATATATATATATATATAGGTCTAAATTATAAGAGGAAGGTTCCTTGCAATAATGAAGCATCACAAGAGTTGGATGGAAGGAGAATTATAGACGACCATCAGCTTCATAAATTAGAAACGAAAAAAGTAAGGGAATAAATAGTAACAATCAAAACTAATAGTGCAACACAATTTACTTACTATATAGAGAGGGAAATGGAAAATTGCAAGGAAACACGCTTTCTATTTTGCTATTTTGCCACTTAATATTGTGATTCTGTTATATGTATATATTTATATTCGTACACATTTATATACACGAATATATAGGCCTATATATATATATATATATATATATATATATATATATATATATATATATATATATATATATCGTACACATTTATATTGGTTGTAATTATAAAATAAAAATTAACTAAAATAAAATATTTATTTATCGACCTCAGTGAGAATTGACTTAAATTTTTTTCCCTTTATTACTTTTTAATAAACAATAAAGTAGCGAATTCTTGTGTCACACAAAAATGTTATCGAAAGCATTGTTAACCTCCAAGCACTGCGAAGTTAGCAACGATAGAGCTCTGTTGTCTTCAGGATGAATTGGCGTTAGACCTTTTCGCGGACCCTCCAGAGGCTTTCACGGACCACCGAGTGGGAAGCCCAACTATTCAAGCTCAGTTTTAGATTTAGATGTTTGAGAGAATTCGCTGTAACTGTGTCTAACGGTCGTAAAACCATTGTAAAATTAAAAGAAAAAACCCGTGAAAATCTACTCCGCCTCTCATAAAACCCAAATACATAAACTTTATCTAAACTGTTGTTGATAAGCAGTCTTGAAGAAGCAAAGCTCAGCTAAATGGGCTAAAACGTTTGCAACTCACGTCGCATTCAGATTGATAACTTACAATGCTTTAGTGTGATTTGCATACAAACAGCTTACGTTGCGAATTACCTCAGAGGTAGGTTTTAACGACTTTTAAAATGCCTTACACATTATTTGCGTTTTAATATTCATGCTGTAAAATTATCATGAAAAATAAAGCTTTTAAAAGAAGAGAAGACTGAGCATTTACTACCTTTTGAAAAGACATTGAGCCTACGGGGTAAAGAATAGCCACATGTAATGTGCACTATAGACACTATCGAAAACCGTCTCTGTCCACGTCAGTCGTGATTCTCCACTTCTCCATGAGGGCCGTCCCCACTACTTTAAACCTACAATCCTTCCACCTTCCTTGATAGCGTACCTCTACCAAAGGATGCAATCCTTCAGGCTTTGACTCGAGTATTTTCACAAGCAGGTCTACATTATCCCATAACCCACTTTAAAGTAAACATGAAGGTGCTTTGTACGTTGACAGAGAGCAGTGGCGGTTATAAACCTTGCGGGGGCTAGGACGATACGATTTGGCGGGAACCCCTTATCTTTTTCAGAGGGTTTCTGATAATTTCAAAACTCGCATTTTACGTTGTTTCATGTAGTATGAAACGTACACAGGTTGCCGTGACTTTTAAAGAAATTACTTTAATCAGAGCGGATTAATACAAACTCAACAAGTACAAAAATAAAAACCAAATATTGTTTTACAGACTAAAAAAACTCTACAATTTACACAACTAAATTTAATAAAGTTATATTATAGAGTAGATACTATTTTAAAGCTATGTATGACACGAGTACGTACATAGGAAGAATCTTGAAGCGATAAATAGAACAAATAGCATTATGTAATATAAACAATAAAAATAGGAAGGACAACATATAAACTCACAAGAAATCATTCGTGTTGCGTTACTCAACCACGGACTGACGACGTATACTGCCACTTTACACATATATTTTAAGTTTCATTGGCGTTAACAATTTTTAAAAACTTCGGTAAATGGAGGGTCGCCCGTATCTGGAATCGCCACTGACAAAGGAATCCAGCGGGAATTTCTGATGTCGCAAAATTACTAAGGTATATTTTAAATTGACTCTCCAGGAGTACTCTAATGGAGAATTGTGTATCGTCCATTGCTTCATTGAACGATATCCTCTATCGGAACGGTTCAGACAGCAACTACCCGGGTATGCCCAGCGAGTGTAGCAACGGTTGGGTACTATGTGGATCTCTCAGTGTTGTTATCGGTCATAAATCATCGGTCAGGGGTTAGAACTCATCCCGAACCTTTTACGTATTGTTGGAGGTGGAATTTTATTCACTTCTTTCATTAAAAAATGTTTGACTTTATATGAAATATATTCTGGACTACTTCCGTTGAGTTAGTGGTAGTTAGGCGTAATAAATACAAGTAGCTATCAATTTAACGGTGTCTGACTATTGCTGAAATAGTTTTCGATATTATTAGGCTATTCACCGTAGATTATATTGTTTGAAACAGCAATACTTTCAATTGTTCCCGATTTTCCCTACTAAGAGGGAATTTTCTTCCTAATATTCAGTAGTTCTCAGTATTTTGAATATTAGTGAATATTAGCTTTTTATAGTATTTTTTACACAAGTACGTAAAAAACAAACAGCCTAAAATATTCTAGGCCACATAATGCCATATTAAAAATACACTACACAGACTTAAGGTCATTTTTAGGATATCGTTCCTATACAGCCTGGTAGACACGCGGAAGAGATCGTGAAATGCAAATAGGATTAATGTATTGTTATAAAACGGTCTTGGTCTAGAAAATGGGGAAGAATGGGTTGAAGAGTGCATGGAGGTAGTAAAGAAATGGATTACTCACTTTTACTCATTAACAAAATTAGTTAGTTGGTTATAATTATTTAACAACTCGTACCTTATAGATCAACATCAATTAAATAATAGAAAGATTTTTTAAAATATATCAGTAATATGACAAATACATATCAGCATAATTAACAATATATGAGAAAAAATTAATTATATTTCAGTAAACAGATTACAAAATTATATAAATTCTAAAATTTAACAGACCACATATTCTTAATTATACAACCGTTTAAAGTCTATCAGTAGCCCGGATAGCTCAGTCGGTAGAGCATTAGGCTTTTAACCTAAGGGTCCAGGGTTCAAGTCCCTGTTCGGGCGTATAACTTTTTTATAAATACATGTTTTTATTTATGGAAGAGATAACTTTAGCCAAACGCTTAACAAAAGAGTTGGTTTGTGGCAAGATTTCAAAGATTTTTTTTGTAATAATCAATTCAGTCACGTGTACATGATTGGCAGATGTTTATTCATTATATATTTTCCTATATTTTATTAATTTGAAAATATTTTCAAACTGATACCTAAGTTTTATTTTAAAAAACCTTTTTTCAACAATTTCATATATAGAACCTAATTTTTATTATCGATGTTATCTAGGGTTTTGTATTGGATTCTGACTTCGTCCCTTTTTTCTTATTTTTCTTACTTCGATTACTCTTATTAAATATTTGTTATAATATGTTGTAATAATGTCGTTTTCTTACTAAAATTTTGTACGATATATTTATAAATAACTAATAAAGTGGTGGAGCATACGGGATACGTCAACGTCCATAAGAAATACAATATTTTGCTGTATTTTGTGACAAGGTTGGGGTTTTTTCAGAATTATATATTAAAAAGAGTTGTTTGCTCTTTGCAGAACATTTTTGAAATTAGGCTACAATTTCTAGAATGAATGTCTGTTTTACACGGAGAAAAATTTTAGCTTAAATTATTTGATAACATATGATTTCATACAACAGCTGATTTTATGTTATAGGTTATGTTGTAGAACAGCAGTTTTAACACGTAGCTTGTATTACTTATTTATTGTAGATTATTGAGTTAAAATGACGTTATTAAAATTTTTTAATCAGTTAATAAATATATAACAATATTTCGATAAATCTAACTATAGTTAATAGAGTATAATGAAAAGTGTTATAATTTTTATCCAATTTTTAAAATGAATGCTTTCTTAGGCTCATCTAACTTTTTAAGAATTGATTACAATTTAATAAAATTTTAATTTATTACGTTTTGCAAATCTAATTAAGGTTTTCTATTAAATAAATGCTTGTACAATTAACTACAACTAGATTATATAAGAATCTATTTTAAGTACCTACATTCTTTAAACCTACTCACTTCCGTCGGCTTCTCCCAATACATAATTTTTGAAATTAGGCCTGACTATTTTGTACGGAGAGAAATCTTCGGCTTGTAAATAATGAAAAGATTAATATTTAGTCTAATAAAGAAGTTGAATATCTTATATTCTTTTTATTTTAAAAATGTACAATATTTTCTCCCTTCTTTTTAAATAAATTTTATTTAACAAAACAAAACAAAGTACAACGAAAATCGCAAGATTTTTCAGTTGATTATACTCAGTCAGAAACGTTATAAGAAATACTCATTTCTGTCAGTCTGTCCCACGGCTGCCTATTTTTTTAGTCGTTTGTTTTTTTTTCTTGTCATGTTAAAACGAGACGAAATTATTTTAAATTGCACGACTAGACTAGCTATTGAAAACTTCACCTATACAAACATCACCTTATTAGCTTATTAAAGGTTTTGACTAAATTCAGTTATTTGTACAGTATTTAATTTGGCCTTTGAGCTTCCCCGTTTGACTGGCAAGCGCTCCCGTTCCGAGGTCAAAGCCCCAGTAACTTCTCAGACACCGATGTGTAGGCAGTCTGACCATGTTGGCGTATGCAAATCCGCTTCCCCCTCCACGCCAACTTTCCACCTGACTGCTTCAAAACCTCTCGGATGCCTTATTTTTTACATAAAATAATGTATCCGAACTCGTCCCATTGATGCAGAATCCTGTTCGGCGCGATGATATTTCTTGATACTTTACTTCGTCGGGTTTTACGTACGTCTGAATGCATTTCATTATCCGTTCTTTCGGACGTCTGGGTATTTTATTTCGCCCGCTTTTTTGTATAAAGTACTGATTTAAAAGTGGTCCGTTCTGGTCGATGTCCGCCCTGGGTCACGATTGTCCTGCCTCGTTCACATTTTACAGAACATTTCAGAAACAACGCCCAGCTCCCCTGCCATCCGCTCGTAGGTATTTGTGGTCCTGCTGATATTTTATAAACACACGAGGTAACCAAAAAACTGTTTCGATAATTCATCCGTTTTTCATATTTCAACCTTTTAATCAACTTTCATAAAACTGAATTATAGTTAAATGACACTCATAAAAAGAAGCTGAAATCCCACAAAATAGATTACTCCCAAGACTAGCCAGAATGTCACTCCTACACTGGGTAAGGGGTGAACAAATTGTTTAAATAATAAAGATGGAAAGATATCGAGGACAGGTGAAAGGAAATCAGTTATATACAGAGGATGTTGAGTGATGGGATCCCAGAGCATATAGTAGATTTGACTTCACCAGATAAAACTAAGAGATGTCCAAAATATGGGTGTAGCGTGTCCATCAAGATGTTTCAGAACAAAATATTAATCCCAGTGATTGAAATGATAAACGAAGATGGCAACAGGAGCTGAAGTTAATGCACCGAATAATATAAGTTTGTATCGTTAAATGGATTCTAACGAAATCTATTAATTTTCTGCATTCACTTAGCACCCGTTTTCTCTTTAGGTGTTTCCAGAAACAATGACAAGTTCTGAGTCTACTTAATAAACGATCCTCAATCATTAGGTAACTGTAAATAAAGTATTTTTGAAAGTTCTTTTCGGACCTATTACCCGAATCCGGTCAAATTCATACAATTACAGAGGTTAAACTAGGTAGAGACGAGGAGAAAACTGTCAGAAATGAGACAAGTAAGGAAAGGTTTTAGTCCTTTTTAGAGAAAGTAAGGATAGTTTTTAGAAAACGACCAGAACCTTGGTGAAGAGTGTGACAAGGTTTTACGAAGATCACAAACATTATGGCAAGACGCGAGGAAGCAAGTAGTAGCTTTGCACGAGGTCTGAACAACGAGTGACACAAATATTTCAGGATTCAAACAAAGGCTGACCAAACAAGACGATGGACATTAGCATGAAAAATGTCTTATGTAGACATTTGCATACAGAATTAAAGGGTCAAAACATTTTTACGATAACACAAAAGAAAAGTTAGGAGCTTTCTTGGAAAAATAGAGATATGCAGGAAGTAGGGGCAGTACTGAATTTTAGATAAAATATGAAACACTTGAGTGTTACAAACAATATTCGAGCCGGCTAGTCAGGAAAGGATATAAAAAATAGGGTATGACTCACAATTATAAAAACTTTAATATCAGACGCGTTTCAATGACATTATGTCATCATCCTCAGTGATGCTACACAATCGAAACTTATTATTATTTTTTTTTAATTAAGTTTCGATTGTGTAGCATTATTGAGGATGATGATATAATGCCATTGAAACGCGTCTGATATTAAAGTGTTAATAATTGTGAGTCATTGCCTATTTATACTTAGGTATTAGCTTATAATACATAAAAATAACGTTTGGGGGTCTAGGCCGGATTCGAACTGAGTATTTTCATGTTCGCAGTTTAGCGCTTTGGCAATGAGTCAACGTTCCCATAGATAAAAATTTAATTCTCAAAGATGTATATGAATTTTTCTGTCCCCATCGGATTGTCGTCGAAGCCTCTATTGCACAACCTTAAATTGTTCCCGTGCTCTAGAATTAAAAATGAACGAAAAGAATAAAATAAACTGGATTAACGGTATCGAACCTTGCTTCGCAAACGGACAATGCGGAAGGAAAGCGAAAAGAAACTACGACGTAATGCAAGCGACGAGAAAAAAAGCACATTAATAGTAACAAACAAAAATTATAGTCCAACGTCATACATAGAAAGGAAAATGGAAAATGGTTATCCTGACATAAGTATATACATATTTATATTATTTGTAATTATAAAATAGAAAGACACTGAAATAAAATTTTTCTTTGTTGATTTAAGCAGGAATTAACTTGAGAAAATTTTTATATTTTTTATTGCAGATTTTCTCTAAAAAGTCCTTCTATTTACTACGACAAAACCGTATGATAAGGAAGGAATGTGAATAACTAGGATTAGGGTAATCATATAAAATCCTTGGTAGAGGGCAAGAGACGATCTCAAACCGGGATGCAGAGAGATGTCTAATCGCTACACTCCTTTCTAACAACAGGGATGTGGAAGAGTAGATACAATTATACAGGACTAAGAAATTACTTTAGAATACACTGATACTGGGAATCATGAGATGGAGTGAGTAGGATCGCCGACTTGAGGAAGACCTGCTTTCAACCGTAGTGAAGTGACTAACCGGGAGGTGCAGGGAGGACACGATTGTAAGGCGAAGAGCTAGTCCGGAATTTATCGTCAGTAAAGGGCGTGAGTGTAATGTGGCAGCTAGAATTCAGACACTGTTCAGCGTTTCTTTATAAATTAAGATTATGTATGTATTTTTTTAAATTGTAACCACAATTTATTGTTTATATTTTAAATCCCGTTTTATTGTTTGAAAAATATTTTAGACGTATATTATATTTTATATACATACATACTTACATACATATAGGCTACATATATATATATATATATATATATATATATATATATATATATATATATATATATATATATATATATTAAAAACAACACAGGTTATTCAAATACAAGAATATTTATTATTTTAAATCCAAAGCTTTTCGTTGGCAAACAGTACCAACATCATCAGGAATGAAAATTACAATAATGTATTATTGTAATTTTCATTCCTGATGATGTTGGTACTGTTTGCCAACGAAAAGCTTTGGATTTAAAATAATAAATATTCTTGTATTTGAATAACCTGTGTTGTTTTAAATTATTAAACAAGAAAACGTATTTTATATTTATATATATATATATATATATATATATATATATATATATATATATATATATATATATTCTTGATATTTAACGTTATCCATTGTTTTTCCGTTGCACTGACTTCATGAAGTTAATATATTACTATGTAAGTAATTTTATCCACCATTAAGTGCAATAATTTTACCTTGAGTGATGAGGCACCCATTTGATTCAATTGACCATTGTCGAATCACTGATGTTTTTCTCAGAGAAAAAGAATAAATTGTTAAATTAAGTAAAGAGTTTTTTTATAAGTAAATTTTAAAAAGTGCGACGTAAAAGATCACTGTAAAGCAGCCCTTAAAGGCTAACTTACAGATTGACTCTTGATACCTTGAAAACAAATACATATAAAAGTAGTACGTGATTAGTGTAGTAGTACATAAAAACTAGTAGCCCTACATAGCTGAAATAAAATGGGCATGTAAAACCAACGTGAGTTGTCTTCGCTTTCGTTTTCTCTCTGTTGTGCGTTAATCTGTTCCCTTAACACACCACTTAGCCGTTAATTAAGCTTTCTGACCTTTGCGTGACAGTTGAGTGTTAATTAAACAACAAAACTATTTTTAGAATATCTGTATTATTGCATTGTTAACTGAATACCGTGAAATGCTTACATCCTCCAACACAGATGCTAATCTACGCTTATTGTTGTAATCCACAGCTCTGTTTCTATTGTTAGGTAATCTTAACTGTTTCTCTTAAGGGGTCGTTTGGCGGTTTTATTTAGAATGTAACACTTTTACAGTTCCATCGTTATAAAATATGTCTAATCGGAAGTTATAAATACGTTTATTAACGTCTAATCGTTAATAAAATACATTTTATCCACCCACTCAGGTTCAAATAATTTTTTTAACTTGTAGTGGACGATACTGATGTAAATATAGTTTTTTCAAATGTTAACTCATCGATTAAATTAAATAGTGAATTAATTTTGGTTTTATATGGGAGAAATTCACTAAATGGGAAAGGTAAGGAATATAGTTATTTCGTCCCATTTGGCTTAAAATAAGTGATAACATTTAATTTCATAATACAGCTGACTTTATGTTAGAGGTTATGTGGTAGAACTGCTGTTTTAATAATTCATATGTTATGTTACTTAACATTAATAGAAGTTATATAATAAAAAAATTAAAATAAAATTTTTCTTTTATTACCAGAATAAGAAGTAACTTCAAATGTTTCTTTATATTACTTCTTTTATATTCCCAATTTTTATACGTTAATTTATAATAAACATGGTTATCTTTAACGATAATTAGTTTTTAGTTTTAAGGAAAGTGAAAAGCGTATTACATGAGTATATATATATATATATATATATATATATATATGTGTGTGTGTGTGTGTGTGTGTGTGTGTGTGTGTGTGTGTGTGTGTGTGTGTGTGTGTACACTGTATTTATATTGTACAATTTCTTCAGTAATTTAGCCAATGACAGAGTTTCAAAATGTAAAAACACATATTTTAAAATTTCATTTGTATTACATTCTATTGCGATAAATGTCATTTTCTGTATTATTAACTGCAAGACAGATAAAGAGCTTTGCTTGTGAAATATTGCAGTATAAAATGTGAATCAGTCTTACACTCACATGGTCAATAAAACAGTTAATTTCGGGCAGACGTGTTTCGACACCAATGTTGTCCTCATCAGTGACTTATATACTCCAGAATGGGTTAGACTGGAATTAAAGTTTGCCATTATTATTATCGATTTATCGACCTATGGAACATTTAAGAAAAACGTTTCTGCACATCTGGATGAAAATCGCCTATCGGGGTCGAAAACGATTTGTTACAATTTTACAAAATTTACTTAAATTATAAACTCCACAAAGCGTAAATTAGTATAATAAAGAAATTAAAGTTTCGAAGAACGGACTGGACCAAAAAAACCCGAGATTAATAGTTTTACTGCCTGAGTGTGAGAGGTTGTTTGTGATTTTACATAGACTTATATATACTCTATTAAAATCTTCCGAATCCTGAAACCATTTAATCGTTTACTAAAAATGTTTTTAAATATGTACACTCAGCCTGACTGTCAAAGTTTTGTAATATGAAAAGGCATTTATTTATTCTGAAGTCAAATATACTTAGAAGTTTGTTTATATACTTACATGTTATATGGAAACGCGTCTTTAAATAGATTCCATTAAGAAGATTTATTCTTTGAGCACACTTTGGCAAATCTGTAATATATTTGCTTTGAGATTAGAGTACTTGTAAAGAATTTTTAAGGTATTTACTAGGTTAAATTATTTTCTATGTTGCGTTATTAAAAAAATATGTGTGTGTGTGTGTGTGAGTTTTAATACGTTTACATATTATACATAAATTCAGATTTGGTTAAATTATAATTATATATTGAACCAAGGAACCATCAAAAGTGAAAAAAAAATTAACTGACAATGCACACAGTCATAAGAAACCTTGTATACAAAATTATTTACGCTAACGCCAAAAATGTAGAACTTTTAAAAGCAAAACTTTACGTTAGAACACATGGAAATTATGTAAGTTGACAGATCTCATTATTTTTATGTTATATATAAAGTGTGCAATGCTTTTAAAGACATTAAAAACACTATTACACGATCAACACACACAAAATATGCAATTTTCTAACCTAAACCTTCTAATATAACAAAGTCTTGTTATGTCATCATGTTTTTTTCTTGCTGTTAATTCTGAAGCTTTTAGGTTAGGTTTGTCTAGTTTAAAAATCCTGAATGTTTTGTGCTATGACTTTAACAGCACGTGCCACTTATATTGGTACAGTCTCCATGTACTCTGGTGTTAGGTTATATTTTTGAAAGTCATAAAATTTTAGTCACCAGCACCAAGATTTTTTTTTAATATCCCTTAGAACTGTCAGCATTACTAGGTAATTTTGTTGACAATATTGTTAAAAATCCTGGGTTCAAAATAATTAACTTAATTTGTTTTAAATGACTTTTTTCCGTTAGTAAGGTAGACTATATTATATGTAACCTGAAAAATTAATTAGAGTGGCTTATTTATATCTTCCATGTCAATGATATTGCAAGAAATACTTGGTCGTATGTTTTTAGAAACTACAGATATAATAAAAATAATACTCCAGGATATTATACATTCGCCACTGGGGCTCCAAAACTTAAACATTTAGAAGAAATATTCATTTAACCTAACTTTTTAAATACACAAGCAATATACTTTAAAAACCAAGGTTTCTTTACAAGACAGAACACGATGGTATTCTTACCGATACATCCAGACGCTATCCGGATGAATTATGTTTAATGAAAAAGCAAAGTCTCCTTAAGTAAACTTACCGATTGACAAATGAAGTGGCCTCTATCTTTGCTCGTCACACAATTTATGTATTGAAGATCCATATTCCCGCGTGAACTTATATTAAAGTTATTGAAAACTTTATTATTTATTAAAACCAACTTAACCTAACCGGATGCTGTATAAATGATAGCTTTGGATAAATCATAAAGGCTTGAATAGATATGAGGTAAAATATTGTTATTTTTAAATGTTTAATAATACAAGATAGCGTCATCATTAGTTTAAATTATGAGGAGCAATTAATGAACGCTGATCTAGGTGTTTTGCAATGAAGTCAATTTCCATGAGAGGTTTGGAAATCTATGAGACAAAATAGTGCTACCTTTAAATATAATTCGTTGATTGATTTGAATGGTGGACAGCAATTTATGAGCCACATCCAAGCAAAACGATATGTTGTGAATTGTAATTTCATGACAGCTTCGTAAATTACGAGTTAAACTACTTAACACAGAGTTAAGAAAATTCTCATATTTTAAATACCATTTCTTTGAGAGAGAGAGAGAGAGAGAGAGAGTGAGCGACTATAGTATGTGCATCCGTGTGTAAAATCAATTTTAAAAAAATTACTAGCTCACTCTGTTACTGTATATCAAACAATTGTTCTAAAGACCGTGTCGCTATTTTATAGAAGATGTGGTGCCTTCGACGACAGAAAGAATCTCTACATCACGAAGCTGAATAATTAACGCCCGCTCTCAGGAGATGTCTCGTGCAAGATGTTTTCACGAACGCTAATAAGTAACCACACAATAATTAAGTTACCACATAAGCGTACAGCTCATGCAGAACTATAATAAAATTGGTCTAGCTAAGGCCAGTAATAACACAGTCATCTGATCGTAGTGGTAGATTTATTCTCCACTCTGCCATTTGTCGTTTTCAGTGTGTGGTATCCGGGTTGTTTTCATTTTCATCAATTTAGTTTATTTTGTATGTAAAGTTTCTTGTAAAGTTTTGTTTGTTCTGTAACAGTATTTTTCTTTTCTTTATTTCTTCTGCAATATAGTTTCTCGAGAACGCACTGTGAGGTATCTGGGTTGCTTTTATATTTATCAATTTCGTTTATCTTACGCTGTGTTTTGTTTTGTAAAGATTTGTCTCTTATGTGAGAGCGTTTTTCATATATTCGTTCTTTCTGTAGACTACTTGAAAAGGAACCTGGAGTAGGACGAACTGTTCTCTGCGCGGAGTAACCAGAGATCTAATGAGATATACCTGGAATTCAAACTGGGGAGAAAGAAATACTGGAACTAATTCGTCGATGAACCAGACTACTTGAAAAGAAACCTGGAGTAGGACGAACTGTTCTCTGCGCGGAGTAACCAGAGATCTAATGAGAGATACCTAGAATTAAAACTGGGGAGGAAGAAATACTGGGACTGCTACTTCGATGAACCAGACTACTTGAAAAGGAACCTAGAGTAGGCAGAACTGTTGACGGCGCGGAGTATCCAGAGACCAAACGACATAGACCTGGAGGATTGGTTAACGGAGGGTTACGATGCCCACCGAACAGGTAAGTAGTACTCAGGGAAATAAAACATGAAAGTCACATAAAGTGGCTGAAGGAATTTATAAGAATTTAATCATTACCTACGATTTAAATATTTTTCTTATTGTGAATGATGTTTTGAATGTGTAACATTCTTTTTTAATTATTGTTATTTGTTGTTGGTATTTTTTAAAAATAAGTATTTCATTATAACTACAAAATAATAATAACATTTTAAGAACAGATTTTGATTTTCAAATCAGGTTTCGAACACCATTACAAGTATCATTTAACATACAGGCGTATACCACTACTTTTAAAAACCACAACACATTTGTATAAAGCAGTAGCTCCAACTGAATGTTGTGTTCGGAAATAAAAAAGCTTATAATGTTCATTACTTTGAATATAATTCGGATGTGAATGCTGGGCACATAACCGAACTAAAGTTGTTGAATACGATTATGCTGACGTCAGAGCGACTAGAATTTCAGTCATTGTGTTTGTAATATTAGTCAACTAAAGAAATGGCGGCATGGTTGTGTGCAAACTGAATATTCTGCCTGTAAAGCCATTTATATTGTTTGCGTACACACACACATGTTTCAATGTTTTTGTTAAAATTGGTATAAAATTAAGCCAATGACATTTACTATACAAGACACCTTTATCCATTAAAGGGGTGCTTTTAGAAATAAATACAATATTGTTAGTGTTTTAATTGTAGGAGTAAAAGGGTCTAATGTACAAAGTGTTCATTAAAAGTGCCGTAACTGCATCTTTTCCAGCCATTTCGTGAGACGATTTGTGTTTATAAAAAAGCAATTCCTTTTTATTATTGCCAATCTATTCAAAATCAATTAGTAAGTAAGCAATTTCATTATTAATTTTTTAGATTTTGAAACACAAGAATGTTTTTTTTAATAAATCGTTAAAAAAGGGGATTTTATCAATAATTTATCGAGGGCATGTAAAAAATGACAATTTTTAAACAAGGATTATAAGAGATTGAGTTATGAGTCACGTATAACCCTACGTAAAATTAGGCGTTTGGGACTAAAAGTTATTTCATGAAAATTTTGGAAACATTATTTTTCAATTTTCAGCAATACAAGATAATGTTATCATTGGTTTAAAATATAAGCGACAATTTATGAGTCATGTGTACGGGAAATTAGGCGTTTGGGAATAAATGATAGCTTTGGATAAATCATAAAGGCTTGAATAGATATGAGGTAAAATATTGTTATTTTTAAATGTTTAATAATACAAGATAGCGTCATCATTAGTTTAAATTATGAGGAGCAATTAATGAACGCTGATCTAGGTGTTTTGCAATGAAGTCAATTTCCATGAGAGGTTTGGAAATCTATGAGACAAAATAGTGCTACCTTTAAATATAATTCGTTGATTGATTTGAATAGTGGACAGCAATTTATGAGCCACATCCAAGCAAAACGATATGTTGTGAATTGTAATTTCATGACAGCTTCGTAAATTACGAGTTAAACTACTTAACACAGAGTTAAGAAAATTCTCATATTTTAAATACCATTTCTTTGAGAGAGAGAGAGAGAGAGAGAGTGAGCGACTATAGTATGTGCATCCGTGTGTAAAATCAATTTTAAAAAAATTACTAGCTCACTCTGTTACTGTATATCAAACAATTGTTCTAAAGACCGTGTCGCTATTTTATAGAAGATGTGGTGCCTTCGACGACAGAAAGAATCTCTACATCACGAAGCTGAATAATTAACGCCCGCTCTCAGGAGATGTCTCGTGCAAGATGTTTTCACGAACGCTAATAAGTAACCACACAATAATTAAGTTACCACATAAGCGTACAGCTCATGCAGAACTATAATAAAATTGGTCTAGCTAAGGCCAGTAATAACACAGTCATCTGATCGTAGTGGTAGATTTATTCTCCACTCTGCCATTTGTCGTTTTCAGTGTGTGGTATCCGGGTTGTTTTCATTTTCATCAATTTAGTTTATTTTGTATGTAAAGTTTCTTGTAAAGTTTTGTTTGTTCTGTAACAGTATTTTTCTTTTCTTTATTTCTTCTGCAATATAGTTTCTCGAGAACGCACTGTGAGGTATCTGGGTTGCTTTTATATTTATCAATTTCGTTTATCTTACGCTGTGTTTTGTTTTGTAAAGATTTGTCTCTTATGTGAGAGCGTTTTTCATATATTCGTTCTTTCTGTAGACTACTTGAAAAGGAACCTGGAGTAGGACGAACTGTTCTCTGCGCGGAGTAACCAGAGATCTAATGAGATATACCTGGAATTCAAACTGGGGAGAAAGAAATACTGGAACTAATTCGTCGATGAACCAGACTACTTGAAAAGAAACCTGGAGTAGGACGAACTGTTCTCTGCGCGGAGTAACCAGAGATCTAATGAGAGATACCTAGAATTAAAACTGGGGAGGAAGAAATACTGGGACTGCTACTTCGATGAACCAGACTACTTGAAAAGGAACCTAGAGTAGGCAGAACTGTTGACGGCGCGGAGTATCCAGAGACCAAACGACATAGACCTGGAGGATTGGTTAACGGAGGGTTACGATGCCCACCGAACAGGTAAGTAGTACTCAGGGAAATAAAACATGAAAGTCACATAAAGTGGCTGAAGGAATTTATAAGAATTTAATCATTACCTACGATTTAAATATTTTTCTTATTGTGAATGATGTTTTGAATGTGTAACATTCTTTTTTAATTATTGTTATTTGTTGTTGGTATTTTTTAAAAATAAGTATTTCATTATAACTACAAAATAATAATAACATTTTAAGAACAGATTTTGATTTTCAAATCAGGTTTCGAACACCATTACAAGTATCATTTAACATACAGGCGTATACCACTACTTTTAAAAACCACAACACATTTGTATAAAGCAGTAGCTCCAACTGAATGTTGTGTTCGGAAATAAAAAAGCTTATAATGTTCATTACTTTGAATATAATTCGGATGTGAATGCTGGGCACATAACCGAACTAAAGT
Source organism: Prosapia bicincta (assembly GCA_036971475.1). Lineage (NCBI taxonomy): Eukaryota > Metazoa > Arthropoda > Insecta > Hemiptera > Cercopidae > Prosapia > Prosapia bicincta. The sequence goes on along the minus strand of JBAIZL010000004.1, from coordinate 246,292,257 downwards.
TGTTGAATACGATTATGCTGACGTCAGAGCGACTAGAATTTCAGTCATTGTGTTTGTAATATTAGTCAACTAAAGAAATGGCGGCATGGTTGTGTGCAAACTGAATATTCTGCCTGTAAAGCCATTTATATTGTTTGCGTACACACACACATGTTTCAATGTTTTTGTTAAAATTGGTATAAAATTAAGCCAATGACATTTACTATACAAGACACCTTTATCCATTAAAGGGGTGCTTTTAGAAATAAATACAATATTGTTAGTGTTTTAATTGTAGGAGTAAAAGGGTCTAATGTACAAAGTGTTCATTAAAAGTGCCGTAACTGCATCTTTTCCAGCCATTTCGTGAGACGATTTGTGTTTATAAAAAAGCAATTCCTTTTTATTATTGCCAATCTATTCAAAATCAATTAGTAAGTAAGCAATTTCATTATTAATTTTTTAGATTTTGAAACACAAGAATGTTTTTTTTAATAAATCGTTAAAAAAGGGGATTTTATCAATAATTTATCGAGGGCATGTAAAAAATGACAATTTTTAAACAAGGATTATAAGAGATTGAGTTATGAGTCACGTATAACCCTACGTAAAATTAGGCGTTTGGGACTAAAAGTTATTTCATGAAAATTTTGGAAACATTATTTTTCAATTTTCAGCAATACAAGATAATGTTATCATTGGTTTAAAATATAAGCGACAATTTATGAGTCATGTGTACGGGAAATTAGGCGTTTGGGAATAAATGATAGCTTTGGATAAATCATAAAGGCTTGAATAGATATGAGGTAAAATATTGTTATTTTTAAATGTTTAATAATACAAGATAGCGTCATCATTAGTTTAAATTATGAGGAGCAATTAATGAACGCTGATCTAGGTGTTTTGCAATGAAGTCAATTTCCATGAGAGGTTTGGAAATCTATGAGACAAAATAGTGCTACCTTTAAATATGAATTCAATGAATTCAATGAATTCATTGATTGATTTGAATGGTGGACAGCAATTTTTGAGCCACATCCAAGCAAAACGATATGTTGTGAATTGTAATTTCATGACAGCTTCGTACATTACGAGTTAAACTACTTAACACAGAGTTAAGAAAATTCTCATATTTTAAATACCATTTCTTTGAGAGAGAGAGAGAGAGAGAGAGAGATTGTGTGTGTGTGTGTGTGTGTGTGAGCGACCATAGTATGTGCGTCCGTGTGTAAAATCAATTTTAAAAAAATTACTAGCTCACTCTGTTACTGTATATCAAACAATTGTTCTAAAGACCGTGTCGCTATTTTATAGAAGATGTGGTGCCTTCGACGACAGAAAGAATCTCTACATCACGAAGCTGAATAATTAACGCCCGCTCTCAGGAGATGTCTCGTGCAAGATGTTTTCACGAAGGCTAATAAGTAACCACACAATAATTAAGTTACCACATAAGCGTACAGCTCATGCAGAACTATAATAAAATTGGTCTAGCTAAGGCCAGTAATAACACAGTCATCTGATCATAGTGGTAGATTTATTCTCCACTCTGCCATTTGTCGTTTTCAGTGTGTGGTATCCGGGTTGTTTTCATTTTCATCAATTTAGTTTATTTTGTATGTAAAGTTTCTTGTAAAGTTTTGTTTGTTCTGTAACAGTATTTTTCTTTTCTTTATTTCTTCTGCAATATAGTTTCTCGAGAACGCACTGTGAGGTATCTGGGTTGCTTTTATATTTATCAATTTCGTTTATCTAACGCTGTGTTTTGTTTTGTAAAGATTTGTCTCTTATGTGAAAGCGTTTTTCATATATTCGTTCTTTCTGTAGTATATTTTCTTGAGAACGCAATCCTACCTCAGGGTTGCTTTTATGTTTATCTATTTCGTTTATCTCTCGGTGTGTTCAGTTCACATGTTAGAGTACAATGGAAAAGCTGAGGTAGGTTAGATGGATGCTTACCATTGGATTATCCTTTCCCAATATTATATACGTTATTATTAATTCTTTTTTTTTTGTCAAGAAGATTTTGCAATACCGAATAGCTCGAGATAGGTATTTAGGGTATTTATCTAGAGAGAGATACCTTTTTAGGTCTCTATCTACTTATTTACAATATTATAGTTTGTACAGCTAAGTGCCTTACTCCTGTAAGGTCTCACGGAGATTTCCTAAAAAATAATATGTTAAGATAAATTTGGTTTATATTTTAAAAACTGTTATGTGTCGTTTAAGCTATTAACTGTTATTTAGGACTTAACTGTTATTTCCTGAGTTATTATGATAATAACAGGTTAGGTAATGTTCTGTTTATATTTTTAAAATACTTATAGCCTATACTAAAATTGTGTGTGTGTGTGTGTGTGTGTGTGTGTATGTGTGTGTGTGTGTGTGTGTGTGTGTGTGTGTGTGTGTGTGTGTGTGTGTGTGTGTGTGTGTGTGTGTGTGTGTGTGTGTGTGTGTGTGTGTGTGTGTGTGTGTGTGTGTGTGTGTGTGTGTGTGTGTGTGTGTGGTGTGTGTGTGTGTGTGTGTGTGTGTGTGTGTGTGTGTGTCCGTGCGTGGTTGCGATGAGCATATGAGTATGCGATTGCTCCGCGTAGGATTCTACCTGATATGATTTTTTTAAAGTTTTTTCTGTGTTGATAAAATTGTTAGAAAAGAAATGCATCTAAGGACTATGTAAGGCTGCATTTTGGCAGTATTTTATTCAATGTTTTCGCCAGTTAATGGAACCCAATACATTCTCTGAGCTGTGGAATTCCAATAGATAACATTCGGACAGGCAATACTGTTGTCGGCACAGGTCGCATTTGGACCCCAACCTGCCCATTGACCCTAACATCGTCATTAGAACACAGTGTAGCGTCTATATAGAGGTAATGTTTAGCGCATAGTGTATTCAAGAGACATGCCAGTGCCCGACAGAAATACGCTCGCTTCTTCTATATCCGCGGTAGAAACAGGAAAAGAAAATGGTCGAGACGCACAGAAGCGTAACATCAACAAAAGTCATGGTCAAAGGTGAATGAAACCTGGCGTGTGACGTTGCGTGACCACAGCTGTGGAAACGTATCTGTAAAGGTTGTCTTATAATTACCACTTGTTACATTTTTATTTTAAATGTTTGGAATAGCGGCTAAACATACGTCTTTAAATAGCAGTAAATATTGTTTAAAGTGCCTTAAGTAAGTCATAGATAAATGTTGCTTAGAGCCCTTTACCTATGTCATTAGATAAACAATTAATGTTGCATAAAGTGCTTTACCTATGCCAATAGATGCCCCGTAAATGTTGATTAAAGTGCTTTACCTATGTCATTAGATAACCCGTAAATGTTGCTTTAAGTTCTTTACCTATGGCATTAGATAACCCGTAAATGTTGCTTTAAGTCTTTACCAATGTCATTAGGTAACCCGTAAGTTTTGCTCAAAGTGATTTACCAATGTCATTAGATAACCCGTTAAAGTTGCTTAAAGTGCTTTACTAAGTAATTAGATAACCCGTAAATGCTGCTTAAAGTGCCTTGATTTTGTCATTAGATACACCATAAACGTTTCTTAAGGTGCCTTACTTAAATCATTAGATAAATGTTGCTCAAAGAGCCTTACCTATGTCATTAGATAACCCATCAATGTTGCTTAAAGTCCCTTACCTATGTCATTAGATAACCCGTAAATGTTGCTTTAAGTTCTCTACCTATGTCATTAGATAACCCGTAAATGTTGCTTTAAGTTCTTTACCTATGTCATTAGATAACCCATCAATGTTGCTTAAAGTCCCTTACCTATGTCATTAGATAACCCGTAAATGTTGCTTCAAGTTCTTTACCTATGTCATTAGATAAACAATAAATGTTGCTTGAAGCGCTTTATCTATGTCTTTACCCTGTAAATGTTGTTCAAAGTGCTTTACCTATGTCATTAGATAACCATTAAATGTGGTTTAATGTGCTTTACCTATGTCATTAGATAACCCGTAAATGTTGCTAAAAGTGCCTTGCCTCTGTCATAGATAACCTACAAACGTTCATTTACAATGTAGAAAAAGATTTTTTCCGATGTGTATCAGGATTGAGAAATCTTTAGATAAGTGGTTCTCTAAGCCCCTTTGACAGTCTTGGGGATGAGTAACAATGGTATATTTCTGATTTAGAATGGCAGATCATTGAATTAGGTTGACGTTCACGTATAAAGCCGTCAAGGATTCGCTCATTATTACTTCGTCAGCTCACCTTTCCGATGCTCAGACGCCAAGATAACACAATATATAAATAATACAATGCATTAAAATTAGCACACTTACATGTGTGATCATGTTTAGCGAATATCGAGATTGTCCCGGTCTACATGTTTGTAGAATAGGAGAATATTAGTCAAACATTGAACCCAATTATCCTTATCAGCAGTAGACACATCCCTGAGTAGATCTAATGTAGATATGTAATCCCGTTCATCTGATGCTACTAAAAATGGATTTGTTTTAAAGTAAATTAGGTACCTCTGAGTATAGCAACCTTCTAAAGCCCAACCAATGTCTTTTTCTCTTCTATCGACTAGTTTCGGATTTCCTACATTTATCAGAACTATCTGTGTACTCTTTGAAAGTATCCGTTTACTCTTCGAAATAGCTGTGTACTCTTCGGAAGTATCCGTGTAATCTCCGGGAGTATCTGTCTATTCATCGAGAGTATCTATGTATTCTTCGGAGGTATCTGTCTACTCTTCAAAGTATCCGTGTAATTTTCGGGAGTATCTGTGTATTCTTCGGAGGTATCTGTGTATTCTTCAGAAGTATCTGTGAATTCTTCGAAAGTATTCGTGTATTCTTCGGGATATCTGTGTATTCTTCTGGAGTATCTCTGTATTCTTCGGAGGTATCTGTGTATTCTTCAGAGGTATCTGTGTATTCTTCAGAAGTATCCGTGTAATCTTCGGGATTAACTGTGTATTCTTGGGGAGTATCTCCATATTCTTCGGAAGTATCCGTGTATTCTTCGGAAGTATCCGTGTATTCTTCAGAAGTATCTGTGAAGTCTTCGGAAGTATTCGTGTATTCTTCGGAAGTATCCGTGTAATCTTCGGGAGTATCCGTGTAATCTTCGGGAGTAACTGTGTATTCTTCGGAAGTATCCGTGAATTCTTCAGAAGTATCTGTGAATTCTTCGAAAGTATCCGTGTATTCTTCGGAAGTATTCGTGAATTCTTCAGAAGTATCTGTGAAGTCTTCGGAAGTATTCGTGTATTCTTCGGGAGTATCCGTGTAATCTTCGGGAGTAACTTTGTATTCTTCGAAAGTATTTTTGTATTCTTCGGAGGTATCTGTGTATTCTTTGAACGTATCCGTAAAATCTTGGTAGTATCTGTGTAGTATTCGGGAGTATCTGTGTATTCTTTAGAAGTATCTTTATATTCTTCGGAGGTATCTGTGTATTTTTTGAAAGTATTCGTATAATCTTGGTAGTATCTGTGTATTCTTTGGAAGTATCTTTGAATATTTCTGTAGTATCTGCGTATGCAGATATATGTAGAAATCTGAAACTGTTGAGATGACACCCACTAAGAAAGGCAATGTACGGAACATATTTGGAAAAATATTTATTCACAGAACATAAAAACCATCACCGTTCCGAGGTAATCCAACCTATCTGCTCATGTCCACAAGCCGTCGAGCAAAGTGAACGCACTGGTGAGGATTGTGGTCAAACCGCAAAATGGCGAATAGGCGAGGCTCCGCCCACAAATAATAAATTGCAATAATATCTAATCGTCTGTAACCCAAGATGTAAGCCAATAAAGCGTAATTACTTTCTACTTAGAAACAACCACGACTCCGTTCCCCGGAAGTCGTGGCACACTGTGTATACTTCGGCGAAGCACAATCTCGGCCAGGTTTAGTGTTTGCAACACAATTACTTGCAAATTTATGCTCTTGTATTGTTTTATGGCTTTCGAGTTTATTTGACGTGCTTGGCGCGAACACACGTCTCATGTTTGCGGCGCTATTTTCTTCCTTCAGAACACAGCGGCTTATTTGTCATAGGCCTACATGTTTGGAATTCATCTGACTGAAAATTCATCGGTACGCTATTGTCTGAGTTTCGCCAGCACACAGGATCTTGAGTCACACATCTCTATGGCGCGTTAATGCGCCTATGATTCTCCCCATTGTCAGACCTAGACCAAAAGCGTTCTGTGCCCGTCCTCATGTTACCACTTACGTCACTCGGTAGCAAATGCTTCGCTTCAAACCACAAAATTAAATTATTCAACATGACATTCTCAATTCGTTGACAAGTCAGTACCTCGTAAAGTAACCCGAATAGTTTTCCTCTTTCTGTCTAGTTTTCAAATAATTTTCTTCATTTTCACTCAGTCTTCCTTATGCATAACCTCTCCTTTTATCTCCAGCTTCCTCATATTAGTTTTATTTTTCATCGGTTCCTTTGTTATTTTTCTCCTTTCCATGCCTTTCTTTTTCCTTGACACTTCTTAGTACTGACATTCATTCCCTCCTTATTGTATGAAGATCGTTGAACCTCTTGTCTGTGTTGCATCCTTATGCAAGTCTAGCCTTCTTATCTTAGCCTTTACCATCTTTATCCGTATTAACTTTTACTTTCTTCTTCGATTTCTTCTTCTTAGGTTTTCAGTGACAAAGCAACGCGAATAGTAAAGACCGTCTCTGGTTACCTTTCTAATATTTTGCTTGTAAAAGATTTTCTCATGTTTAGACAATTGCCGTCAATCATAATTCATTACCGTTTGAATTTTGTTAAGTTTTGTATGGCCTACTCGATTTGAAAACACACTTGTAGTTGGTTTCCTGTATTTTTTTACTAGACCTATTGTTTAACTTGTAGAGAGGTTTCTTACATTGTTAAAGACATTACAATAAATTTCTCTACAAGCGGAGGAAGTTTGAAGGTATTCATGTTTTTAAAAAACACATTTACCATCTTAAGCAGTAGTAAACTAAGCATGGGAACTTTAAGAAACAAACATTAAAAAAATTGACATTATTTTTTTACGTTGGTTCTAACTCATTATCACACAGTAAAAGGAATAATAAGTTAAAGATAAACAAATTTTCCATCATTAAAGAGTTTTTTTATAAAGTTAAATCATAGGATTTGATAATTGTTATTAGTAATATAATTGTTACTGCATAAGGGACTTAAAATTAATAACCGCACATACCTTAAGTAGGTACTTAAATACAATTAATTGGTAGGCCTAATTAAAAATTATTTAATAATGCTTTTCCAAGATAGTTAATGAATAAACCGATAAAAAAAAGCTTGCATGTCTAGGTTATTTCCACAAGAACAAAATAAATTTAAAAAACACTACATATGTTTCAGTACAGTTTTCTGCCATTCCTAACAGTTCAATATTTTCCTCTGTTGACGCGTACGTCAACTCTACGCCCTCAACTTTTACGTATGAATATGGGAGTACGATTTAAGTTTTGAAAATGGAGTTACTCCGAAACGTTTCAAAAGAGGAGAATATTGAAACGCTAGGAATTGCAGAAACCTGTACTCAAACATATAGAAATATTCCTAACAAAATTAAGATGAGTATATTAATAATTTAAAAAAATATTTGTTGAGACCAAAACATTCATCAATTTGCATCATAAGAATATTTTCCGTCAGATTGCCGAAGGTGAACGGTTCGTCCCAAATGTCCGAAATAACAATTCGGACACTTATAATGAGTGTATTTAATAAAAATAGCCAATCGTTGTTTTCGTTCAGAGGTTATTTGGAGGTTATGTTTGAACTCTTTTCTATTTCCTTCTTCTATATATTTATAAATATCGTATTTATATTTGATGAAATTAAATGAAAACGTACAGTTTTATGCAACAGCTCTTTTTTATTTTAAGTAGACTATGTTACTTTCTTTACATTATTGTTACTTTAATGTGTTACTTTATGTATGTATTGTTACTATATTGTACATTACTAAGTTGATATGATATTATTTATCAGTAGTTAATTTCAGTTAAACTTGATGTATTAAATTCAATATAATGACAAAATTTTAATCCAAGTTTTTGCGTGAGACATTTTAGGTGCAGTTTTTATTAAAGTAGAAATGGGTTACAATATATTTCATTTTGAATTCGTAAGTGTAATTATATAATAAAACTGGATTTAAAAGTAATATTAATTAAAATTATTAATATGATTATAGCTCTTAATTATGTACATATCGACCGTCACTCTCATAAATTTGAGATAAGTCGTAACAAAGTAGCTTTACCGGAAGGTAAAACTAGAAGAAATTGAAAAAAAATTCAAATTTAAATTTTCCAAGTTATATCTAAAGGGTTATGGTGCATCTGATACAGTTTTAAAACCAGGTTCAAATTAATTCGTTTAAAAAATTCTTCAAGTTATGTAAACCTATTAACAAAACATTCTATTCACGATTTTACTTCTGTAAGCCATTCTCACAGCTGCCATATTTTTTTAACAAAAATATATTTTAGATACGGTTTAGCGTGGGAAATGCACGTAACAATGCTTCGTTAAAAAAAAACCAACCTTGAAGCGTGAACTTGCTAAACGCGAACATTGGGGAGGGCGAACTTTGTGTCGGTGCAGGATGACACCGACGTTGCAAGTCCACAGTCGGGAGAGTTCATGGCCAGACACCTTGTCCGCGAAGTAGACAGCTTTACAACGCAGAATTAAGTGGTAGTCGTGTTTAGTGTTGGTAGCCCTGTCATAGAATAATGAAATGTCAACTTTGAAATAAATTACGCGAAATATTTTATGCGTTTTATACGGGAGGACGCTCTCGTCAGGCCGGAGGTGTGTTAATACAGAGGAAATATGCGGTCAAGTTGAATTAGCTCTCCGCCAGATAAGTAGGGAAGTGGAAGAGAATGAAAAATCACGAACCTCCACCGGCGGTGAGGAATTGAAGCCAATTGCAACTTGATTATCTAAAGCCCATCATCTAATAGTACGCATCTTCTCGCTTTCAGATATTACAATTCCACCCATCGTGTCCGTTGTTTTGCTCTTCACATTTTTCCTTTCTCTTATCGATACATATTACTCTTTACGGCCCTGTACGCGAACGCAACCCTGCATACGTTGTTTTCCTCTTCATATTTGTCCTTTATCTTATCAATACATATTTCTCTTTACGGCCCTGTACGCGAATGCAACCCTGCATACGTTGTTTTCCTCTTCATATTTTTCCTTTCTCTTATCAATACATATTTCTCTTTACGGCCCTGTACGCGAACGCAACCCTGCATACGTTGTTTTCCTCTTCATATTTTTCCTTTCTCTTATCAATACATATTTCTCTTTACGGCCCTGTACGCGAACGCAACCCTGCATACGTTGTTTTCCTCTTCATATTTGTCCTTTATCTTATTAATACATATTTCTCTTTACGGCCCGGTACGCGAACGCAACCCTGCATACGTGGTTTCCCTCTTCATATTTTTCCTTTCTCTTATTAATACATATTTCTCTTTACGGCCCTGTACGCGAACGCAACCCTGCATACGTTGTTTTCCTCTTCATATTTTTCCTTTCTCTTATCGATACCTATTTCTCTTTACGGCCCTGTACGCGAACGCAACCCTGCATACGTTGTTTTTCTCTTCATATTTTTCCTTTCTCTTATCAATACACATTTCTCTTTACGGCCCTGTACGCAAACGCAACCCTGCATACTTTGTATTTCTCTTCATATTTTTCCTTTCTCTTATCAATACATATTTCTCTTTACGGCACTGTACGCGAACGCAACCCTGCATACGTGGTTTTCCTCTTCATATTTGTCCTTTATCTTATTAATACCTATTTCTCTTTACGGCCCTGTACGCGAACGCAATCCTGCATACGTTGTTTTTCTCTTCATATTTTTCCTTTCTCTTATCAATACACATTTCTCTTTACGAACCTGTACGCGAACCCAACCCTACATACTTTGTTTTTCTCTTCATATTTTTCCTTTCTCTTATCAATACATATTTTTCTTTACGGCCCTGTACGCGAACGCAACCCTGCATACGTTGTTTTCCTCTTCATATTTTTCCTTTCTCTTATCGATACCTATTTCTCTTTACGGCCCTGTACGCGAACGCAATCCTGCATACGTTGTTTTTCTCTTCATATTTTTCCTTTCTCTTATCAATACATATTTTTCTTTACGGCCCTGTACGCGAACGCAACCCTGCATACGTTGTTTTCCTCTTCATATTTTTCCTTTCTCTTATCGATACCTATTTCTCTTTACGGCCCTGTACGCGAACGCAACCCTGCATACGTTGTTTTTCTCTTCATATTTTTCCTTTCTCTTATCAATACACATTTCTCTTTACGGCCCTGTACGCGAACCCAACCCTACATACTTTGTTTTTCTCTTCATATTTTTCCTTTCTCTTATCAATACATATTTTTCTTTACGGCCCTGTACGCGAACGCAACCCTGCATACGTTGTTTTCCTCTTCATATTTTTCCTTTCTCTTATCGATACCTATTTCTCTTTACGGCCCTGTACGCGAACGCAACCCTGCATACGTTGTTTTCCTCTTCATATTTTTCCTTTCTCTTATCGATACCTATTTCTCTTTACGGCCCTGTACGCGAACGCAACCCTGCATACGTTGTTTTTCTCTTCATATTTTTCCTTTCTCTTATCAATACACATTTCTCTTTACGAACCTGTACGCGAACCCAACCCTACATACTTTGTTTTTCTCTTCATATTTTTCCTTTCTCTTATCAATACATATTTTTCTTTACGGCCCTGTACGCGAACGCAACCCTGCATACGTTGTTTTCCTCTTCATATTTTTCCTTTCTCTTATCGATACCTATTTCTCTTTACGGCCCTGTACGCGAACGCAACCCTGTAGGCCTATACGTTATAATCCCCACTAATCCTCTACCACGAGGATTGATGTCTCTACTTTATTCCTACCTAAACTATTCTTTCCCAATCCTTCGTAGACGATGATAAAAACTACAACAAAAAATATTGGCTCTACAAGTTCTCCTGAGCTGCTGAATCTGAATAAACTAGACACAATAAAAACAAAACCCAATACCTATAATAAAATTAATTTATTCGTTATAAATCAATACTTTATGTATATATCGGTTACTGTGTAAGGTAACCATCAGAAGTACTCACAATCTTCAGTATTCTAGCTTTTAATTTTATTGTGTTTAGTTCTCCTTGTCTACTTCTAGTTCTCATTACGTAGACGTACTTCTGACTTCATCGTCTTGTGCCTTCTTGTTTATTCCCTTTATACGTTTTCCCTCCAGGTCATCGGATTAACTTCGTGTTTACAGCGTGGAGTCTGCTGACCTCATTGATTAACAATGCCCGTAGGCTGATTCCGATACACGAGCGATAAGGTATTCAAAGTAACAGGTTGCTGTCTGGATTTTACTTTCGGTTTTTACAGAGCTGTTGACTATTAGGGTAAGAGTATAGAAGATTAGGCAAGGGACATAGGAGTCCTTGATCTGTGATGAAAAGAAAAACCATAGATATTCTCGTGTGAAAGACAATGTTTTGTTTTATAAATTAAAGTAATTTTAGATGTTGACCGTTGAAAATCTTTATGAATGTATACAAAAAGAGGTATACATAAAGAGGTTCTAAAACACTGTACAATAGCGCCCTTACAGGTACTAGCATTTTACAGGTCGCGATATCCATACCCGATCAATAAGATATATTATTAAAGAAAACAACCCAGTATAAACAGAATATGTAACTTTTAAATGTACATTTTATTTACAACAACTGCTTCTTATATGTCAGTAGCCTGGCTTAGTTGAGACAGAATAATAGCCTTACTTGGTCTATACAGTGTTGACAGGAGGTAACGTGGAAAACTCTAGCCAATTAGTATTGACCCTAGGAACACACTTTCACACGCTGAGTCGACCTAGGAGATGAAAAAGCACAAATAAATTCATTGACTCTAACGGGACTCGAGCCTGCAAACTTTAGGTTACTAATCAAGTGCTCCATGCACTAGTCTACTCAGCCTAGGGAGATATCTAAGGTGTTTTTAAAACGTTTTTTGGTTTTGTAAAAACATATAGTTTATATGATAAATGTATAATTTTATATGAAAGATCGTAGCTCAGGGATCTTCACTGTGAACCAAAAAGGATGTAGGTTTCATCCCCAACAGGTCCTCGAAGTTGTGGTTAATGTACAGGGCCGTTCCCATTAACTCCCGTGTTACTATATGAGTTACACGCAGCGCTCATTCACCAAACCAAACGACCATTAAAAATGTTTTAAAACAAACTATAATGTAAACCTATACACTTTAATGTTTATTCGCATGAAATGCTTCCCGATCTCCTGCAGCTTAATGTTTAAGAGCCCACAAATTAAACTCAATTTTAAGATTTTATCTATCTTCAGCCTAAGAAAATACTTTGCATTGTTTAAAAAAAAAGATGCAGAAAGACACAACACATTCTTGTGACTCACAAACTCGTTTCGGCCGCCAATACGCCCGTAATTGCTGAAATCCTAACCGTAAGTCGGCCAGACTCTAGGAACCCTTCTCCACTTCTGATAATGTCACGTGTAAACACAGTCAGCGCGAGTTCTCCTTGGGCACAGATGCAATCAAGAATTCCTTTGAAGAAAAAGATTAATGATGCGATGACACTGCTCCCTAGCGGGAATCTCATAAGATAAATCATTGTTCATGTCCTGTTTTTTGCTCTTATTTGATCACACGTCTGCATATATTTCCAACTCGCACAAATTATACTGATGCTAGTTTCAAATTAAATATATAAATGGACATCTACCTCGGGCATAAGATATGGGCGGAATTAAGGCCGCCATGTTGTGCAAAGCTTGCTATGTAAAGTATACTGTGGATGCTCATAAACTTCACTTGATTTAAATGCTAAGTGAACTCTAGTCTTTTAGTGAAAATACTCCTTATTTCGGATTGGCATTATTTCAAATAAACTGTTCAAAAAGATGTATACGTAGACAAATTCTCACAAATACCTTTTTTAAACATTTTAAAGGATAATCTTTCCAAAACAGATACTAATGAAAGCATAATGCTTTCGGAAACTTTGCGTTGTTAAATCTATGAAACACAGATGAGCCATAAATAAAGCCGGTAGAAACGTCTTAAAAATGTTTAAAGCGCTATCGGAGAAGACCCGATAAGGCGAGTAGGAGGATAACGTTTGCGAAAAGAACTCAGACCTGAACTGGATCCAATTTATATGAAATTGATATACAGTACTTAGATTGGGTTAGATATTTACATATGAAGCACATGTTATTGGTCACTCTTCTACAGGATAACGTTTGCGATATATAACTCAAAAACCTGAATTGGATCCAACTAATATAAAATTGATATACAGTATTTAGAATGGGTTAGATATTTACATATTAAGCACATGTTATCGATCACTTTCCTACAGGATAACGTTTGTGAATTATAACTCAAAAACCTGAATTGGATCCAACTAATATAAAATTGATATACAGTATTTAGAATGGGTTAGATATTTACATATTAAGCACATGTTATCGATCACTTTCCTACAGGATAACGTTTGTGAATTATAACTCAAAAACCTGAATTGAATCCAACTAATATAAAATTGATATACAGTATTTAGAATGGGTTAGATATTTACATATTAAGCACATGTTATCGATCACTTTCCTACAGGATAACGTTTGTGAATTATAACTCAAAAACCTGAATTGGATCCAACTAATATAAAATTGATATACAATATTTAGAATGGGTTAGATATTTACATATTAAGCACATGTTATCGATCACTTTCCTACAGGATAACGTTTGTGAATTATAACTATTATGACGACTAAAGTATGACTTCAAACACTATTCGATAAACAGACTCTAATACATTAACTTGAACAATAAAAAAAGGTCAAGTTATTACAAAGTTAGGTTGTTTGTAGATAGCTATTGCTTTAACGTATTACGAATATATATAAGTTATCTTACACCGAATAGGCCTATACAATACAGAGAGTAACCTAACCTACGAATAATAAAAGCAAAAACTGTTTCATTATACCAAACATTATCATATAATTTAATCAATTATACGATATTTCTGAATATATGGAAAATTTAATTTGAAAATGATTTAAACATAACCTCTAAATAACGTTCAATTGATCACGAAAACAGACGTTACCGTACTGTCACCAAATATCGCTGTGTTTGGGGTATCGAAAATCTTCGGTACAATTCGATAGAGAGTCAAAGAGTAAGAGAGAGAGAGAGAGAGAGAGAGAGAGAGAGAGAGAGAGAGAGAGAGAGAGAGAGATGTAGAAAGGGGGAAATTTCTACTCAAGTCGTTAAAATTCGTAAGCGATGTCCATTCTAGACATTCACTCAGATGTAATTTTTTTATACTCTGGTTTATATTAGGTTACACTTATAATTGTTACTTTGTTCATATTATGAATATTCTCTAAAGAGTAAATTTTGAAGTTTGTAAATTCTGCGATCAACAAAATCTGATGTTAGTGGCTGGGAAATATTGGAAACCATTCTCAATGGGAAACATGAACAAGCTGTCCTTACTCTGCAACACTAACACTGTTCTGAAGATATGGGGCATCGGGTAAACACGCCTCATTAAAAGCAAATCTTCATTTCAGCAACCTGGTCACGCGATGCCATAATTATACTCTAATCCAAGTACCAGATATCATAACCTCTTTTCCTTACACCTAATCCCTTCACCCTTCATTAAAGACAAACTCTTGCTACAAAAAGGTATATGGCACACCACTTATGGTACAACCTACACATGTGATACCATAAAAAATCCCGTGCTTACTGGACCAGGGGGTTGAATATAGTACCATAATCAAATCTGTGTTCACAAAATTTCCTAAACATAATAACCATGCTGCTTTATAGCGGTGAACAAAAGTCCACCGAATTGTACGAGTTCCACGAACACTCTTTGGTCTCTGTGAAGGAGAAGTAATATCACACAACTCTTCAGTTTATCTATGACACCATGATTTACCTTCAAATACACCTGCCACTGACCTTCCTTTCAGCAAAACTAAAGGTTAATGGCACATTATTTTCGAGTTACAGGATTCGTAATCCCAAGGAGATTTCATCCCCCATGAATATGCTGACATATCATTGTATCAGAGACGAGTTTGATATTGCGTCGGTTTTGACAATGGTATCCAAAGATTTCTGAGCATACATACGTCCCACATATAGGATCGGTTATAGGAAGTTCGATATATAGAATAATTTGACCGTTTCTCCTCATTATTATTGTTGGTCCCAGTTTATCCATCTTACATTGCCAATGAGGGTTTCCCCAACTCTGACTTTACTTGTGTTGAAACGTGCAAATGTTGGGTTGTACATCTTAAGGCTTTTGAATAAACACTGTTTACCTTGCAAAAAAACCACTACTTATCGGTATTTCTCAGCAGACACGTCTAGCGCATGCTTCAATACTGCGAGTCTCGTAATACTCAGCATCGAACAATGAACTGCTGAGAAATATCAGTCAGTAGTGGTTTCTTGCCAAGTATACTGATAAAACGTGCTTATTTGTGTTGTTCAATGTTATACTTTTTATGATATTTAAGTTGAACTCTATTTCTATTCGTTATTCTTTTAGTCAATGCCTACACGTCATACACTATCTTTATGAACTAAACATAATCATCTTAACAAAAAAGTGTTATAAAATAATAACGTTTGCATTTAATCAAGTGTGTTTGTCTTTCTCTCGATTACACTTTTACATTTCTGCCTCTTTATCTAATCTCAATTAGGGTGTTTTTATGCTTGTTCTTAGTGGCCACCTGCATTATGACATGAACACGCACTATGTATTCAGATGAAATCCTGGTGTAACATGGTTTTTTAAAGGTCACAATTTAAAAAACTATCACATGCAGCTCCAAGAAGAGCGTTCAAATGGATAGGTGGAATAATTCATATCTTTTAGAGAATCCGCCCTAAGAGTATCTACAAGCTTGCTTTTAGAGAATCTAATCTACGTAGAGTGTCTCCAAGTTTCTTTTTAGAGAATGCTCCCTAAGAAGAGTGTCTCTAAGCTTACTCTAGAGAATCCACCCTACGAAGAGTGTTTCCAAATTTCCATTTAGAGAATCCTACCCAAGAAGAGTGTCTCTAAGCTTGCTTTTAGACTAACCACCCTAAGAAGAGTGTCTTTAAGCTTGCTTTTAGAGACTCCACTCTACGAAAAGTATCTCCAATCTTGCTTTTAGAGAATGCACCCTACGAAGAGTGTATCCAAGTTTCCTTTTAGAGAGCCCTCCCTAAGAAGAGTGTTTCCAAGCTTGCGTTTAGAGAATCTACCCTAAGAAGAATGTCTTCAAGCTTGCTTTTAGAGAAACAACCCTACGAAGAGTGTCTCCAAGTTTTCTTTTAGAGTATTTTCCCCCAAAGAAAAGTGTTTCTTAGCTTGCTTTTAGAGTATCCGCCATACGAAATGTGTCTCCAAGTTTCCTTTTAGAGAATCCACCCTACGAAGAGTGTCTCCAAGTTTCCTTTTAGAGAATCCACCCTACGAAGAGTGTCTCCAAGTTTCCTTTTAGAGAATCCCCCCACAGAAAAGTGTCTTCAAGCTTGCTTTTAGAGAATCCCCCCACAGAACAGTGTCTTCAAGCTTGCTTTTAGAGAATCCACCCACAGAAAAGTGTCTTCAAGCTTGCTTTTAGAGAATCCCCTCACAGAAAAGTGTCTTCAAGCTTGCTTTTAGAGAATCCCCCCACAGAAAAGTGTCTTCAAGCTTGCTTTTAGAGAATCCCCCCACAGAAAAGTGTCTTCAAGCTTGCTTTTAGAGAATCCCTCCACAGAAAAGTGTCTTCAAGCTTGCTTTTAGAGAATCCCCCCACAGAAAAGTGTCTTCAAGCTTGCTTTTAATAAAGAGGTACAATAGCTGTATTCTCGTTTTTACTCATGGAAAGCCATTTGACGCAACACTTACAAGAAGGCGTAGCATTAGTCATAAATACTTCCGTTGGAACAACAAATTAAAAATCCATGTAAGATATGCAAAGAGATCGAAACAGAAAGATTTTTTAGCCCTCCAGTAAATCACATCTGTTTGGTAGTTTTAATGTAAACGTTTAGTCAATGTCACTACAGGCTTTTATATCGTGAAGGATTTATAATAATGTGTTCTTTAACATAAGGGATAGCACTTGACATACTATTTAATATTTAGTATCATGTAATGTAGTATGAGGGTAGCCAGAGGGTACAGCGCAGAGAGAGGGGATTTTTGTGGGTTAACTTCTAAGTATGATTATAAAGTGTCTTTTTAAATGTTTAGAGGATAAAAATTACTTTAAATTTGCCATTTTTACGAAAAATTTCTTAATAATTCCAAACTTTCATACAGAAGTCGTAAACTCAAGACAGTTTTCCTATGAAACTAGTTGACAGTAAACTGAGTGCTGTTAATAAATAAACATGTGTAGGGTACCGTCAGTCAACGCTTCTATGTGCGTAACTTCTTTGGGCGATGGCCGCACATTTGGGAAATAAAACGCACTAAATAGTTTAGATGTGGTGAGGGAATTCCTGCGAGGAAATACGCTGTAATGGCTTATGAAGTTCTTGACGAACTTTCAAACAAGTCTCTACAATCAATATTTCTTTTTAAAATTGTACTTTGTAAAAATAAGGATTTAAAGTTTGCTATTCGAGACCCTATTCTTGCAAGTCTTTAAACCTGATTTTCTAAATAATTATCAACTAATCACGCACTTAAATTTAATGTTTCTAGAGTACTCTTTAAATCTGAAATGTATTGCAATTAAGTAGGAATATAATTATTACGTCAACGTGTAGTTAATTGTAAGCCATAAAATTATTGTAAGCCATTTATTTTTCAAAATTACTTCGAGATAAATTAGTTCTCAGTTCATCCGGAATGCTAAAATGATCCTCCCTCACAGAAGAAATTTCTGGTTGGGTTAATGGGTAGCCGTAACACTCTCAGGTCTGCTAAAAAGAAAAGATATCACGTGTGCAAGAACGTATGGGTAGCGCAGACCAGATGCAAGGGGTAATAGCGAGGTGGAACTTTATGCAACTTACAAAGATTGATAAAGCAAACATTTGTTTTAGTTACCCTAGAACACTATGATATTGTGTGGTAACCATGGCGACAGTTTAATGTTGTAAAGCGAATGTTTCAACGACAACCAGATGAGGATGAAAAGATACATATACATCTTTGAGAAATACTAGGTATTTCAAAGTTGACGCAATACCAAGACGCGCTAGACTTCGAACATGAAGTTCTCAATTCGAATCCGGCTGGACCCCACAAATTTTATAATTTAATTACTGAATAAATATTTGAAAAAACTGTATTAACGTTAATTGTCATCAATATGTTTACAAAATATGTACTTGAACTTGATTTGATGAATAAAAACGTATTTTAATTACGACTGAAAATTTATACAAGATATATATTAGGAGAGTGTGAGTTAATAGAAGGAATTTAATAATGTCCTTTGGGGAAAGTAAAAACAAAAAGATTAGCAGTAGAATAAAAGTTGTTATTTTTCGATCAAGCAAGGAAACAATATTTCCTTTTGGGGTATTTTTATGGGCTATTAAAAACACAGTAAACCTTATGCTGAGCAAGCTTGTATTTTGCTCAGGATTACGCAAGGCAGTAAGGGTATTTAAATCTAATGACTATCTGGGCTTTAACTAAAGCACGTCAAACTCACTTCACTTAACGGACGACGATTAGAATCTTTTAGTAACTGGTGACCACGTGACGGTGCTCCTCTCTACGTTTTTTAACGTAAGCCTATCCTCAAAAATGGTTCGCCGAAACTTCCGCGTTTAACAAATTACCGACTTGCTCAACTTACATCTATAATTTAAGTAAACTCACTAGGGCAAAAACCTACTGACACTAAAACAAAAACCGATCTTTATCAGTTTCTGCAATGAAGACCTGCAAAAGTGACATCTAACGATGATCAGTTGGAACGGTCGAAAACGTTTCATCTAGTAAGTTCTTCATAAATGTACTCATTGAGCTGTTCCTCAAGTCATTGTTTGTCAAGCTAAAGAAATCTTTACCAAAGCTTTCAGGACTATAACTGTGCTCATTTGGTTTTGCACTAAAGTCAATAGCCTACGTGACAAGCCGTTTTTACATCTGAAATTTGTTTGAAGTATAATTTACCCAAGTGAGAATCGATAAACTTGTTTCATATTTAGGTCTATATTAAATTTTTACAAGGCGATTATAAATCGCACACATTTCTTTTTTTTCAAACTTTGGTCGGAATATTTATCATATATCAGAGCTTGACTTATATACAAAAAGACTTCTGTTCTAGAAACCCGGCGGAAGATTGTTTCACCTCCAGCAAGATATAAATTAGTACTCAGTCCATCCGGAATGGTAAAATGAGCCTCCCTCACAGAAGAAATTTCTGGTTGGGTTAATGGGTAGCCGTAACACTCTCAGGTCTGTTAAAAAAAAAGATATCACGTGTGCAAGAACATATGGGTAGCGCAGACCTACTGTCTATGTAAGGGGAACTTTATGCAACTTACAAAGGTGACAATAAATGAGAAAGAAACAAGTAATATAAAAAAAAGTTTTAAGTAAATTCTTACTGAAGTTAACAAAGAAAAATTTAGATCACTAAATAGAACACTATTTATGATATTGTGTGGTAACCATGGCAACAGTTTAATGTACAGTGGAGGTTCGACGACAACCAGATGGGGGTGGAAAAATTCATATACATCTTTGAGAACTTACATATATCAGATATTTACTTATATACAAAAAGACTCCTGTTCTAGAAACCAGGCGGAAGATTGTTTCACCTCCAGCAACAGAACCACTATTACAAAATGTTTCCGATGTAAACAATTTAAAACCAGTGTCAAAACTGTATAGAACACAAACCACAATCTGACAACAAACAGTCTCGGAGGCCAGGAGTTTGTGCGTGTGACGCGAGGCGTACATGCGTAACGCACACAGAAGTCATCCCGACTGGAAACGAGTTTGGGATTTATTACCGAAGTGGTCGCGCTACGAACAACGGGAGCCTGTTCTAGAACCCAAAATAGGCTCGGAATTCAGAGACGGCATTGAGGTGTAGACACGACGTTATACCAGTGACGTATCGTGGACATTTACAACGCCAGAGTCTTCTTACAAAATTCCCGTCAAAAAACAAATATTACGCGGGTCATTAAAAAATTACTGCAAGGACATAAACGGACGGACGTTTTATTGCCTTAGTATAAATATTTGTGTAGAGGGAGGCCGCACTAAGGACCACATTGTCCACGGTTTTGATTGTTCTGAGGCTTTAATGTTAGACGAAAAATTGTTTAATCGGAATCGAGGAATTTCCTTTCTTTTTGTCATCCCTTTGCATCCAAATAGGTCCTTCCCATATAAAATGATTCGTTGCGGCTCTAATATCACGCGCTAGGAGTGTTGGCAGTGGATGTTATACGTCGTTACCTAAGTCTGCTAACAGAATTTCATACAGTGTTTTTTCTAAAAACGGGTAAAGATTCGTTTACACAACCCCACAGTAGAACCGTAAAAACACGCTTTTCCCCACATTTTTCACTACATATAGTTTAGTCAGCAAGAAGAAGGAAGAAGTTGGTAGCCCGAAGTTTTGTACCGTCTGTCATTATAGATTAGATGTGAGTAGGAATATGGGATCAGGGCTGATGATTTTTCTTGATCAAGTATTGGAATTAAAGATGGGCTTTTTAATATTTGAAAGGGGTTTTTTGTGAATACGTGAAATAAACGTTTTATACTCTAGGGCATGTATATTTCATATAGTACTTTGGGAGGTCCTTCAAGTCGTTTTCGGCGTTACTATATTTTTGTGTGTTAAAAAAAATATTTTCAAATTATATTGAATGTGGTTTTTTAAAACAAGTTTTAGTTAAGACTAAGATCATGTCTCTTGCAGCTTTGGTTCCTAGGAGATTATAATTCTGGCCGTTTTTGTGGAGGGGCGTTTATGTCTGTCAGTTTTTGTTGCAGGGCGCTTATGTCTCTGACTGTTTTTTTTCCTGGGCTAGCATATCTCTGGCCACTTTTGTCGCTGGGGTATTATGTCTCTGGCCACTTTTGTGGCAGGGCGTTTATGTCTCTGGCCGCTTTTGTGGCAGGACGTTTATGTCTGGCCGCTTTTGTGGCATTGCGTTTATGTCTGGCAGTTTTTGTGGCATTGCGTTTGTGCCTCTGCCGCTATTGTAGCAGGACGTTTATCTTCTGGTCGCTTTTGTGGAGTGCTTTAGTGCTTCTGGTCGCTTTTATAGCAGGAAATTTATGTGACATACTCTAATGAATAGTAGGCCCTCTTTTAAATTTCGAAAAACTTTTGAGAAAGTTTTAAAGAAGAAACGTATTCAAAATTGGACAAGAGGAGAAGAGTATCATGTAGACCGAATGATTGTTGTGTAAATAGAACCACAAAACATTCTAGGGCAGCTGAAATAAACAGTAGGTAGTCTTATTAGTTGGCTTTGTTGGTTTGTATAGACTAAACGTTTTGTTACAATTGCCAGCACTCGCGATAACTACACAACCTGGGATATTAACGTGTACAGTAAAAGCTAATTACCCCCCATTGCACATGGTTTCTTTACCGAGAGCCTGTGTATACTTAGTCTACACTCTCAAACCAAGAACACTTTAGTCAACGATCGAAAGACCTCCACGACCGAACAATCCCCAAGCCTGCGAATGATTAGTTACGTAACATTTATTTCAATAACACGTTAATAATGAGCTCGTGTCCTTGGATCTCTCGTCGGCGGCATTAAATCAGTGGCTTCAAAATTGTTATTGTAGCTAAGTTTTTGTCGTATCATTTTAACTGTACTTAATAAATTAAATCTATTGATTTATGAATAATTTCACAAACAGTAAAAAACTTTTAAAAATGGAGCTAACTAAAAAGATGCAAAATATGAGCATGTATATGTATGTATAATTGACGTAATTTACATATTAATAGGCTCATAATAAATTCATATGTTTATTACCCACAAATATATTGTTCAAACTTGGCAAAATGGGTTTTTTATTTAACAAAACTAAAAATACCGTCCTGGGTACCAAACGTATCAGTAACATCGTAATTCATAGGAGTTGAAATCGAGCGGTAACTTTCGCTAACAGTATCTGGCTAACGAAGCATTTCCGTACCATTGTGTATGGGAACTTTTTTATCTTTTTTTCAATGCAGATTCACCCTCTCTAAGTATTTCCATTTCTTCGTAAATCACTCTGTATATATGAAGGAATAGACCCATAATAAATATGTAGGCTATATATGTATGTATGCATATATATATATATATATATATATATATATATATATATATATATATATATATATATAAGTATTTCTTTTTTATCCTGAAGATGCTAGTACTGTTTTATCGGCGAAAAGGTTTGAATAATATATGTATTAAAACGGTTCTTGTTTTTAAAATATTTTTTATTTATCAACTGTATTACAAGAAAACATATCATGTTATTTGTTATATTACTATCATACTCTCTCTCTCTCTCTCTCTCTCTCTCTCTATATATATATATATATATATATATGTGTGTGTGTGTGTGTGTGTGTGTGTGTGTGTGTGTGTGTGTGTGTGTGTGTGTGTGTGTGTGTGTGTGTGTGTGTGTGTGTGTGTGTGTGTGTGTGTGTGTGTGTGTGTGTGTGTGTGTGTGTGTGTGTGTGTGTGTGTGTGTGTGTGTGTGTGTGTGTGTGTGTGTCATGCTATATAGCATTATATAACGCTATAATATAAGCTACTTAAATAAGATTCTTAAGATTCTTACTTGGTATACAATAGTCTCAGTTGATTCTCTAAAATGAGGACAGGTAATTAAAGTCCTCGAAAGTTGCCTCGCATATATATATATATCACTTCCAATATATGTACTTAAACAAGAATCTTATTTGGTATTTATGCGAGTTAAGCATCACTGACCGGGGTTTGTAGAAGACTGCTACAACCCCCGGTCAGTGATGCTCGATAATGGAGATACTACCAATCTTTGAAAGTTAACACGCATAAATACCAAGTAAGATTTATATTTAAGTACATATAGTGAAAGTGATAAGTGAATACAAGAAAAAAGTGTTGCAAAGTTTATATATATATATATATATATATATATGTGTGTGTGTGTGTGTGTGTGTGTGTGTGTGTGTGTGTGTGTGTGTGTGTGTGTGTGTGTGTGTGTGTGTGTGTATATTATTAATACTGTAAGTGAGGTATATTTACCGTTAATTGGAAGCCGTTCTTGTTCTTAAAGTCCTAATCACATCTTAGGATATGGAACCAAATGAAAATCTGAAAAATAAATTAAACTTTTATAACATTTTTCTATACAGAATAAAGTGTTTATTATTAAGAATAAAAATGCCACTATATTCTGGCAAAGCGGCCGACCGTATAATTAGCTGGGAAAAGGACTAAATTCGGACGGCGACATGCGTGGGCTCACCGTAGCTTTTAAAACAAACAAAAAGATAAATGTTTGCACCGAAACTCGGCTCGCCAAGTCTGAGCAAGATAAAAGACGAGAAGAGAAGAGCAGACATTGTACGGAGAGAAGGTAGTCCTTCCCACGATTGGAACAATGGACGGGAATAAATCAAAGAGGCAGCGCCGAGGACTAGCCGGATCTGATGGAGACTGCAAGTTTCTCTGCCGCCTCACTCTTTCACTGCGTTAACTCGCGTCACTCGTTTTTCGGACACAATATCAGCTGCTGCAAAAATTAATGTTTTTTAAGCATTTCCTTACGAACTAAAAATAATTTAATTTAAGATAACAATCCTTGATATATTTTTAGGGTATTTTTTTGTTTCATTTTGAAAGACATCAGAATTATATGTATGTTCTATTATATTGTTCTACATATTATTCTCTTATATAATAAACTTATATTTCTGGGAGTAGAAAAGAGCCATGAAATCGTTAAATTTTTCTACTCAACCCAGTTATACCATATACAGCACTTACATATTTATACTGTACATTAAAAAATAAGGGATAGATTTTAGTTTTTTTTTCGCCCGAGTCTGGGACCCAGAACCCGCCCAGTTCTCGTGGCAGTCAACTTCTAGCGAGCTGCCTCCTCCCACGCTCATGAGTTTAGTATCCCAACCACGGGTGAAGGAATCGGGATTGATTGCCCATGTTTCGAGCTCATACGATCTTTCCATGGAGAATCAGGAGATAGTGAAATGAAACAGTATGGTAAGTGTCGCGCTAAGATCGGGATGAAAAAACCTGGCAAGAAAGAAACCCTGCCAGGAAAAATCCCTTGACAGATCATGCAAGAACCCTTTGTACAAGTATTAGAATAGTCCTACAACCTATCGGAATAGGTTGCAACTACTGTGGGAAGTAAAAACATAAACATAATAGCATTCGCTAAATTTAAAGGACCAAAGTAGATCTCCGGTAGAGCTACCAGATTTTTAAAATAATTTAATAAATTACAAATTGTTGCCGGTTTTGTGAATTAAGTAGTATCACTCTACGCTGATTTTGTTCAAACTTTCGCTTCTAGGTCTCATTTAATTAATTAAAAACTGTATTCAATTAACTATCTATTTTTACTACTTATATCTGACACTATAGGGCACGAAATATATTTTTTAAAGTGAAATCTTTACGACGTAACATTTTTTAGGACGGATAAAGAACATTCCATTCGTGTTATTATGTTTTCCTGTTATTAAAGCCACGGCGCTTAAGAAAAGATTACTATTGCTAACAACTTCTGTCTTATTAACTTTGAGGTTATTTAGAGGTATGTTTAAATAATTTTAAAATGCAATATTAATTTAAGTAATAACGTTGATTCCATACAGCAGCTGGTTTTATTACTTCTACGTTATGTTACTTTCTCTATTTAAATTAAAATGTTAAAAGTCAGTATTGTTGATAAGTTAATGAAATTATTAATTTAATATAAATATATCTTACTGTAATAAATAGATTATAATTATTATAAATGGTACATTTTTATAAAAATTTAGAAATGTAACTATATTTAAGAAGCAAATTCAACTAAATTCGTTAAATCATTTATTTTCATCCCGTTTTTGAAAATGCGTTAAGTACGTTTTTGAATCCTTACTTTAGTCTATAAAACTATTTCAATTCGAAAATACTTAACTCCAGTGATATTAAGCTACTTGTTCTTCGCCTTAGAACATATAAAGGCACAATTTTGGGGATTTGTGTAAACGACCAGAATTTTAACTTTAATAATTATACTATAATAATAATAATAATAATAATAACTATAGTAATTATTACTATTTGGATGTTTTACGGTCCTTTTTATTCTTTGCCTGGACCATCGCTGCCGTCTAGATCGAGAAACATTTAATTTATATTAGTCCACTTTAAACGCATTTAATTCATATTATTGTCATACATTTTTTCTTTAACGGGATATTTCCAAAATATCTCATATTATCGCTCAATATAACAGGCGTTTGCATAGTTAATAGCATTACGATACCATTAGTTTGACCAGTGGCCTTCTGAATTGATGGAAAAAACAGCTGATTTTATAGGTGACTATATCTATCAATAATTGAATCAAATACTTATAAAATATATTATGCAAATGATAAGGCAATATTCGCTGACAACAAACACTATCTTGCGTTTTTATTATGAACAGCTGAGGGAAGTCGGAGAAATGGTCTCTAAGTCAATATTTGGAACACTATTTTATCAATAGATATTGTGTACCTAATTATCCTATTGAAGTATTTCAAATTATTGAAATAGTCAATAAACATTTATATGTGGCTTCTACAATGAATGATGAGTGAGAACTTTTGCAGGATGTAGGAATTTGATAGGTAATGCAAGGGGGGCTATGTTTCTACCAAATGAGTGGCTTTTCAGAGCATCTTCTGTCGCTAAAATATGGGTTCTCCGCTGACATGTGTGTTGTTTTGTTTTACCAGGGTGTACTTTTGGACCTTGTCGGAAGTGGCCTAAGTAATTCTTCTGCGGCAATATTACAGGTGAGGGTATTTTGGAGAAGTGTGGGGAGATGAAGGAGGATCACATTGTAGAAAAATCGTAAAAGCTTGTTTTCCGTGAATAACATCCAGCTTAGGACGTCAATGAATAAGCTAAACGTAAACAATATGGTTGCCAAGTCCTGAACGAACAGGAATTTGAAGAAGAACAAATACAAAGACCAGATATGCCAAGTTGACATTTGACTCATGCTACTTAGTATAGCCGGTAGTAGAATCTACATTATTTGTAAGGTCATGGAACTATCATGAAACGAACTGAAGTGAAGTTTAAATAGCAAAACCAAAGTATTTTTCTATAATGATTGAGGGGTCCAACTGTGGAGATGCACCTAAAATACTGGTCTAATATAAAGGTTATACTCTCAGAAGGTTCAAAATGATGTGCTCCGTATCATGGTCAGCGCCCCATGTGGTGTTCGTAATACTGACCTTCGTAGGGACCTCGGAATACCAAGGTAATGAAATAGAAGACGTCGATAGTAAGCACGAAACTAGGATACAGCAACAATGAGATTCCCAACGTCTTTTCAGAAGAGTAGACATTCTTGCTACGGGATCTTTATTGTGGCTTGTTATGAAGATAAACTCATGTGTATAAAACCGCTGTGCTAGAGCGGAATATGCCCATACATCGAACATACATTGGCTCGTTGATTATCTTCCGCAGCACTTTATTAGACATGATATCTAGATTATCTTCTTTTTTAAAATTAAAATAATATTTTCCTAAGATATTAAAAACAACAACCATAATATGAATAAAGGCAATATAATGGTGTACTTTAGAAGTTGTTCTGGTTAGTTTACTCGCGCACAGTGGTTTTATACCTTCATCACAAGGCACAGTAAGGATATCGTGGATTGTTCTTCTACAATCTTCGTATGTCCTGTAGGATATCTTGTAGTTAGATTCCAGAGTTGATGTGAAGGCGGAATCGTCCTACCAGTGATACTTTTATACTTCTTCTTTTGCCAGCGTTGAAACTTCGTTCGTCAAGATCTTGTAACACTAACTCTAAAGGCAGGAGTCGGTGGCTATCCCTGGAACTTCATAGCAACATTGAAGATCTTAAATTTCGTACAGCCAACGCCACGTCCGAAGACTAAAGAGTTCAAGCCACCGGATTTTGCGTAGTCAAGAAGTAAGGAACTCATAATACCGCAGTGCGAGAGCGAAATGAGTTATATCATGGTCAGAACACTTTGAAAACATTAGCACATCCTCTTTATTTCATAAGGGTTGGTGTTAGGGTTGTACCAGAACAAAAATCAAGGCTAATTCTATCTAAACTTCCTTCCTGATTGATTAGGGTTACGCACTCTGAAGCAAAGATTGGTAAGGAACCGTTATGGCCATGCGGAGTTTCACAGTCAAGGCCTAGCAATGTTGCCATATTTTTTGAAGAAGGTGATTTTCTCGAGCAAATCAGAGGACATTGACGACGTCGGTCAACCAGTGTTCGGGACAGTGATAATATCTGACAACACCGAATTTCGTTAAAAAACAAAAATTAAGTTAATAATCACCTCCAAGCTTACATCATTGTAATACTCAAAGTTCAAGTTTCTTACAAAATAAAGCTTTTTTGGAGAAATTGAAAAAGTAATTGCAGCTTTCAAACTATTGTCCTCATTATACCTGCCCAAATAATTTGGCCGCTCTCCAGCACAAAATGGCGATTACCTGAGCGACGTCCTCGTCAAATTATCGTAAAGCACTCGGCGTTTGGTAACGCAGTCGCTGACGGACATCGGATTTACGACTTCGTGCTGGCTGTGCCCAGCCTGCAAGAGTTATTGAGCATTGCAGAAGCGGAAGACTTAAGTTATTGCGCCCGTTCCTGCGGCGGGTACTTTTACCGAAGATTCAATTTACGGCGCGCGCAAAGCGTCTGCTTCATTAAAAATACAACGGGCTTTCTGTTAACTGGTCTACCGTATTGGAAAAAGCTTTTATGCTCTTTCAGTTCAACGATATAGCACATTTGTAGAAACAAATATTAACTCAAAGGGCAACTTTGTGTGTGTTGGAACAGCTTTCATTGTTGTAAATATAAAATTAGAAAAGTATTTTGAGTTCGAAATGACTTTTTCATTGTATTATACAAGAAATACTTTATTATACTATAAAACGAACTAATCTTTGAAGTTGTAAACAAAGGTAATAATTGCTTATTAAAAAAATAAAATATCACATTTAAATTTTATTTTCTCATACTCGTATCAATAACAGAGTAATCATCAACAGTGAATGTAACTACGCTGGTTATAATCTGTACTGTTTACTGTAGTGTAGTGTAGATTTATATAATGATAACTTTGTCATTGAAACGCGTATGAAAAATTAATTATTAATTGCAAGGTGGTGTTTAATATCATAAAAACAATTTAAAACTTTATAAAAACATCTAAAAAATTTAAAAAGTCAAAATCTATGACGCATTTAAAACAGAAATATACATGAGAGTGTTGCAGGCGTAAGAATAAACCCTGGTCACAACGTATCACTTTTTAAAATAATTATTGACGAAATGATTTTAAGCCGTAAAACATGTTATAAAATCTCTTCCTATGCTGATGAAGCGGGTTTAATATTCAGTGTTGAATTGCACGCAAATGTTCCAATCATTTAACCCTACTGATAAACAAATTAATCGTCAGAAGTTAGCAATGGTCACATTATGAATTCCGTTACGTCGAACCTCCTGCGACAGCGTGTTGGAAGGTTCATAACATCACGTGTGCAGGATCGCTTATTTAAAGTAGACATACTCTCTCTCTCCCCCTCTCTCTCTCCCCCATATCTCCCCCTCTCTCCCCTCCCTCTCTCTCCCCCCTCTCCCCCTCTCTCTTTCTGTCTCTCTTTCTCTCTCTCTCTCTCTCTCTCTCTCTCTCTCTCTCTCTCTCTCTCTCTAAGGGAAGGACATGACCTTCTGGTACTGGGAGAATAATGGGGACAGTTATAGCCTAGTGTGGGCAGGATGGCTTACCTGACTTAGACCTCAACCGGCCTACTCGCTAAGCTGCGTGGAACTGGAGGAATACTGATAAGACTTTATCTTATGAACAATGTAGCTAGACTCAGATTTATCTTTGTCCAAACAGTGAACATATTGTAAATATCAAAATATTAAAAAAATATATGTTAATGATAGAGGCATTATTAAATACTGTATAATGTTAGAAGCAATTAAAGCCATTAAAAAGGCCAATACCAAAGCAATTATATATCACAGTAGCGTAAATTAAAATTAACAATTACAAACATTTATTTAAAATTTTTAAACAGTTAGGAAAAACGTTATGTACCTTTCGCTAACACATAACACCACTAAAAGGTTGAACCGTTCAGTTGTATAACTCGCGAGCCACAGCAAGATACTTGAGATGCGCAGGAGGGGAGTTCGCGGTTTTTTCTACCGCATCTTGGTACAATGATGAACAAGACACAGTGGTTTGTGGCGGACCGGTAACTATAGCAACGAGGTTCGACTGATACTGAGTCGGGCGACACCCACACTACTCTAAATGTCAACGGCTGCTGCCATCTCTAGGCTATTGACCGACATAGTCTCTTGCTCTGACTCGCGCTTTATGTTCTGTTGAATTTCTCTTATAATGTTCTGATAATGC
Organism: Prosapia bicincta; assembly: GCA_036971475.1. Lineage (NCBI taxonomy): Eukaryota > Metazoa > Arthropoda > Insecta > Hemiptera > Cercopidae > Prosapia > Prosapia bicincta. Next base: position 246,262,476 of record JBAIZL010000004.1, on the reverse strand, counting down.
TAGCTAAAGAACTGAACAGTTCAATTATATTTATTTGCAGACCTTTGTCAAAATGATTAACTCTCAATTTGCAACTCCGTTGATTAAACGCTCAAAAGAACGCTGAAGAAAAAAATAACCTATAAAGAGGGCATGTACATTACTTGATTCGTTCTTCAAGTTGAACTACTAGTGAGGGCAACTCTTATATACACAAAGTGAACAAAGAGCGATACACAACCAACAAGGATATCCTCGTTTAGACAAAAACTAAGTAACTTACTATTATAGGCACATTTTTGTTTACGCTAATTTCTGGATACAGTTGTGGAAAGTTAGTCTCAGGATGCAAACATTCAAGTTCCATTTAAAACAATACTTCTCCAACAACAAAACTAGTGGCAGATGTTACCAACAGAAATCAGAACATCACCTGCGGTACATTGAGGAAGGTAATGGACGACACCTGGAAGGTAGGCCGCCACCTGACAGAATCACCTGCCCAAAATATGTAAACACTAACAGCTGTTCCAGGTACTGGTCGCTCCTTTCTTTTTGCTCCAACAGCTTTACTTTAAAGAGCATTGGAATCGTCCATACATCTAGGGAAGGTGTTTTGAACTGTCACATAGAAATGTGTACAATATTTTAAACAGTGGCGTTATAGGATTTGTTTTTGGGGAGGGGGCAACTCTACTCTTCAAAAATGCAAAATAAAGTTTTCATTTCGTTTAATTTGTTTAAAAACTGTTTTTTCACTAAAGTAATATTACAAAACATAATAAATAAATGTAAAGATACTTTTAAACACATAAAAAATGGCACAAGTTTTTGAGGTACAAAAACAGTACAAAATTTAATACTTCTTATGAAAAAATGCTTTTTTAAATAAACATTAATTTCTACCTTCTAATAACATTATTATTAAAACTTCTGCTTAAATATTAATATACTGTATGATAGTGGATTCCTTATTAAAAACTTGTATTAAAATATACAATAAAATTATCAGTTTCAGAGGTTAGCCTCACGGCCCCTCGATAAGTCACTGATATTAATTAGGTAACGCTGTTCTCTAGAATGAATCTCCATTTCAGAAACCGTTCGGATAAAATTCAGTGCAAACAATCATTGAGAAATATAATTAGAAAAAATGTCCCTGCCAAGTTATTCACGGGGAGAAACACATTTAGGTAGTAAACCACAGTAAGCAAACTCATATGGGTGAAGACAGAAAACGACGTACATTATATGAGATTTTTAATAATATAAAATAATAAAAAATAAATTGGCCTCTTATAATTTATTTGAGTTTATAGCCTCAATTAATACACTCTATTTGTATCACTTTGTAAAATACAACAAAATATTGTACATGTATTTTTCTTTCTTAAATTTGACATTCTGTATATTAAAAAAAAAAATCCTTGTGATGTAAAGATAGAAATTTCTTATAAGCTATAGCATATTTATACTGTGTAACATGTTGTATACCTTTAACGTCATGCACACTAAATAAACCAAAAAACTCGAGTAACCGAGAATAAACATTTTTAAAAGATATCAGAATTGATTAGACAAATTCTATTTACCTACACTAACTGCTCTCTTTTAGCAAATGTCGACATTTGGTAAAATTTTTAGTTGAATGCAGTCGTTTATGAAATTTCAATTATTCCTGTTTGCTGAAATTCCCTGCACATGCACATTCCCTGCACATGTACATTCATTACACATTCCCTGCACATGCACAATTCCTGCACATGCACATTCCCTGCACATGCACATTCCCTGCACAAGCACATTCCCTGCACATGCACATTCATTACACATTCCCTGCACATGCACATTCATTACACATTCCTTGCACATACACATTCCTTACGCATACACATTCCTTACACATGCACATTCATTACACATTCCCTGCACATGCACATTCATTACACATTCCCTGCACATGCACATTCCCTGCACATGCACATTCATAATACATTCCCTGCACATGCACATTCCCTGCACATGAACATTCATTACACATTCCCTGCACGTGCACATTATCAGCACGTGCACATTCCCTGCACATTCATTAAACATTCCTTGCACATGCACATTCATTACACATTCATTGCACATACACATTCCTTGCACAATGACCAAAAATGTTCACATTCATTGCACATACACATTAAATATTTTAGAATGTTGCAGTAGACGTTTATATTAAGAGCGAGTGTATTTTAAACACACACACGCACACACGCACACACGCACACAGAGAGAGAGAGAGAGCTCGTTTTTTTCTTGTTGGAAGAAGTGACAATATTACAGTTTAATCATATAATAAATACTTTCTGTCAAGCCCAATGCCCGGCTTATAGCAAATGAAAATGTCCAAGCCATAACAAATATAATTATTAAATTTGAATACAATTGGCTATGAATTCAGATGATTTAGCAGTACCATATAGGAAAACTGAAGTAGATTAAGCGTGTATTTGCTGTAAGAACAACCTCACATCGTTGCTTAACAAAATTATCAGTGTGAATAGGCTGCAAGAGTGCATACATACTTCATTTGAAGAATATACTTAATTGAGGTTTTAATAAAAGGTATTTATGTAGATAGTAATAAAAATATGTAGTATGAGCTTTGTTATGTTGAAAAATTAAATGATTAAAAATTTTATTGAAACCTATTCCTAAGAAGTGTTAGATTACCTAAAGTAGTTTTCATTTCAAAAATTGGAATACAAATGTGTAACGCATTGTGATTATATTGAATTAATTGTATTAGATTTATAAAATAATATATTTATTAACTGATAAAAATATTGAATAATAACAATTTAACTTAATAATGTACAATAAATAGTTACATAACCTACGTGTTAAAACAGCTGTTCTACAACATAACCTATAACATGAAATCAGCTGTTGTATGAAATCATATGTTATCACTTAGTTCAAACTATGAAGAACGCTTTGTGCAAAACTTAGTTGTACCCAGCCAAAATAACTATTCACTTCAAAAAGTAATCTTCAAAGGATTTACTCGCACTTTATGTTCCTGAAATGTTTTCTCGTTAAATAATTGAGAATCGGTCGGAATTGTTTGTTTTCCTTTTTTTGGCTGTTTACAAACGCAAAGCACATGTGACGAATGACAAGTTATGACATTGGGCAAAATTTTCAACAGTTTTAGTATGAAACATCCAACGTCCCACACGGCTGTCCACATCTGCTGGCAAGGTTTATCTTCGGTTACCGCCGCTCCCTGGAATGTGTGTGTACCGTATCTCTCGCCGCAACTACAAACACGGTTATCGTCTCCTGCTCACGTGGGCTCCTAAACATCCTTACTGCACGCTGTAAATAACTGTCAGTAGTTCGGTTTATTAAAGTCCTTCGGAGGAGATTGGCCGTTATAAAACAGTGCGATGGCGCAACTACCAGTGGCAAAGAGCCACTTGGCATTCTCTCGAACTCTCTGCCTCTTTATCTGCATTTTGCGATAGCTTTTAAATTTTGAAAAATTATTTCTTGTACATATTAACAAAAACAATTTAAAATATATTCCCTTTTAAAATTTCATGGCCGTACAATTTAAATCAGTCACTCACAAGCAGGATATTTACAACTTTAAAGAAGTTTGTTACCCAGATATTCTGGATTATTTACGATTTCAATGTAAACCGGCAGCGAACAAAATCCTTATCCTCTTCGGGTCAGACCTCGAATCGTCTTGCCTATCACGCAAGATATTCAAATCTTTAATCATGCGACAGTTTACCTAGAAGGTTTCCTTCTGCTGTTTAGTATGTCGATAGTTTGGTTGTATTATTTTCGTCTCAATGAATATTTTCATTCTTTTACGGATTGTGTTGACTTACTTTTACTTTTATCTTTATAAAAATTTATTTTCTTTTTCTAATTATTTTACTTTCATTTTTATAACCATTTCCTTTCTCTTTCTGGTTCTGTTAATTTTCTTCTATCGCTTTCCTTTCTGTGTCTAGTTGGCTACTTTCATCTCTATGACTCATTCCTTTTTATGTTTGTCTTACTTTCTCACTATAACCTTTCCTTTTCTTTTTCTAGTTGTGTTTCATTCCTCTCTATCACTATTCATACCTTTTTCTGATTATATTACTTTCATTTTTACAACCATTTCCTTTCTTCTTCTGGTCGTGATCCTTCACCTCTATTACTTTTTCCTATTTTCTTTTTGTGTTACCCTCATTTCTACTATATTATTCTGCCTTTTTTCTGGTAGTTTTACCTTTATCTTCTGGTACAGTTTTTGCCTTTTTTCCACTTTCAGTTTTTCGAAAAACCTTTGACCTCCTTGAACATATTTTACACATTAACGAACAAAATCGCTTTGGTTTGTTTTCGGAAGTAACCAAATATCCGGCCTGTTCTTCTTACGTGTCATGATGGTAAGGAAAACCATCTTCTTCCGAAACAAGCCGTTAACATTTCTAGAAGCTCTACAAATCATATTCGAGGCGTCTATTCAGCGCCCCGGCTTCCTAATTAATGTCGTTCCCTTCTCGAGTTTCTCATTCGTTAGTCTATCAGAGCGTCCACTTAAGTTACTGACCATTACAGATTAATTTTATTGGTTGTATTATTCTACAAAACTGGAACGATCGGCAATTGTCCATGGAAAACGTAGCTATGTCAATGAGTCTACGTTTGTTTTGTTTCTTTAACTACAAGCCAGTATTATTTAGAATTGCAAATTACTCGTTAGTTTCTCTAAAGATAAGTAGTCAGACACAAGTGTTTTCCCCTTTTTTAGATAAAACTTTTTTCTACGTCTAACGTCGTAGCGATTTATTTTTCACGCTAAACTTTCACGAGTCCGAGGAAACAATGGTGCAACTATGGCAATTTTCTAACCTTGACAGGCCTTATAAGTGTTTTTGAAGGTAAACACTTGTCGTGAAAGTAAAGTTATGTTTTATCGCATCGAGCATACTTGACGTGAGGGAAATAGATAAGACTAAATGTACACAGCTGTATTGCAGCAGGTATGCGGTTAGTAGTGACAGCGTCTCCGTAACGGATTTATGAGGTGCCTATTTTCAAAACATTTCAAAAAAATTAACGCAAGAAGATTTGGTGACATATTTCGAGCAACGCGTCTGTCTGATTGCCGACCTGTTGCACAGTATTGCTAACGTACATTATTCCGCTACCATTGCGTCGATGGTGTTACTAAGTATGGGAGATGAAGGTTGGACAGATCATGTAACTGAAATAGAGACCCGGAGAATAAATTAAAAATCATAAGACCGAAAAGTTTAGAAGGAGACGATTGTATGAAAAACATGTTTGTGTGTGTGTGTTTGTGTGTTTTAAAGGCGCCTGAATCGAAATACATCGAAGTCCTTTCAACCTTTCTAGCAGATAGAATCACAGAAGCTCAAGTAATATACATAACAACATAATATTTAACAACATAGGTTATTCAAATACAAGAATATTTATTAATTTATATTCAAAGCCTTGTAATTTTCATTCCTGATGATGTTGGTACTGTTTACCAACGAAAGGCTTTGAATATAAATTAATAAATTTTCTTGTATTTGAATAACCTATGTTGTTTTAAATTAGTAAACAAGAAAACGTATTATATATATATATATATATATATATATATATATATATATGCTGATACGTATTCCTTCACGGATGGAAAAATATAATGCATAGTTATTATCTGGAGTACGTCCGTTCATTCTGCAGTCCATAAATTCGCAGTTCCGACGTTTCGCTAGAATCTCATCCAGCATTGATGAGGTGAACCTAACGACAGTAGAAGAGCGAGTCTACTATTGTTGGGTTCACCTCGTCAATGATGAATGAGATTCTAGCGAAACGTCGGAACTGCGAATTTATGGACTGCAGAATGAACGGATGTACTCCAGATAATAACTATTCATCATATATATATATATATATATCGTTCTATTAGAGCACACCATTACAGTTATAAAGACTTATCCTGACACTGAACTCCTTCATGATCTCGCTTTAACATCGGATGAGTCCAAAGTAATTCTCGGTCTAAAGTAAAACAAAAAGCCCTTCCTGGGGTAGTAAACATGTAGATGCTAAAGGAAAACAGCTCGAAGACCTAATGGACGACCTCGATCTGCCAGGTGAAATTACATTTGTCTCTAGGACAAATGGCACAGCATCTACTTTGGATATCACTGCCATTAGTTAATACTCTCTTGATACAACTAGCTGGCAAGTGTTTGATTTAGCTATTAGTGATCATTATCCGGTATTACCACCTTCTCAATGAATCAAGAATACCACACCCAAGTAAAGCGCTCTTGTAACTTCCGCCTAGCTGCCTGGGTCGGTTTCACGCGAGAATTGGAACTCTTCTGTTTTAGTTGTAACTCCTCTGGACACGAAGATGTTGAGGGACTCCTCTCGCTGATCATAGGGCACATGCAAAACGTAGCAAAATACTACATCCCAAGCGGAAACATTATTGGGTACCGTTTTGGTAAGACTCATAATATTGTAGAACTCATAAGCGAGAGAAATTCTATTTCGAAAACCCCAGAAGAATAATAGTTATGAGCTTAGGCACAAGCTCGAGGACACCGGCCGCGAGAAGGAAGAGTAGTTCTCTGTCTGCAAGCAAACAAAATGCGCCGAACTGTGCAGTAGGCTTGACCTGAGAAATGGGATATCTCAGTACTTGAACCTAATAAAGACATAGCCAAGAATACTCATAATGGATCATGGCCTTGAAAACATTTTTACCACTTATGTTGTTTTGTCATCACTGTATTCTTTGTCTTGAAGGTCGTAAGATGTTCGTAGGATTATTTTTTAATTTTTTTATATTCATCCATAACTTTCTTTGTTAATGTTTTGCGTAATGCGTTTTACAGTATATAATACGTAATATTTGTTTATTGTATTTGTAGTTTATGTGCACCTAGAAAACATTATCTAAATAGAACCATTTTGAGAACCTATGGTTAAACTGTTACAGTTTAGATTGCACCAAATGTACGTAAAGTGAAAAGAAATACCTTTCACAAACAAAATGTTCTTAAAAATATTATATTCGTTATTTACAAAAACACCTTTTTTCAAGTTGTACCTTCAGAGTAATACTATTAATTTCAAAAGCGGGAATAATACCCATCCCCTAATAGTTACATCCTCCTGCTGGCATAATTTTTTGTCGTTTAGAAAACCATCTGCGAAACATCTGACGTTTTGCAGCATGTTCGCGCTTTGGTGCAACTAATCGGCAGCCGTGACACACGTCCATTTTGTCCCAGACAGGTTATATTAAGCGTGGAATGCACTAATGCACGAGTACACGCCCTGATGTGTGCACTCATTCTCATCTCGTCGCCCCTCCGTCCTCCATTCTTTGCATCTTCTTCAAACATTCGGATCTTCATTTACCCCTCTGCTTCGATAACCGTTTCATAAAGTAGATTAGGTTAGTTTTGAACGCGATGATACCAAAATGGACGCGGAGTTCAGTTTATAAGGCGTGTAAGGGAATCGCCCACTAAAACAAAAAGAAACTCTATTTAAATGGGCTTATCAAGTAGATGTAGTTTTAATGTAGAAAGGAACTCGTAAATTTGTTTAATAAGATGTGATACCCTGTTTAAAGAATTAGAGAAGAAATTTCAACTGAAGGATGCTACCGAATATTACAATCATACTAATAGGGGAAGTATTGCTATATTACTTCATCAATAAAATTGGAAAAATGGGGTTGAACTACACAGATAATAATTAAAAGTTTAACTGAGTTTAATAACACGTTGAAAGAGGGTTATGATATTAACATCTATTCTTGTCATACCTTGAAAGTACCATACCAATTTTATTTGTATAGTTCGGAAACATTCTGGTAAAGTTTTGTATGCCTTGGTAACCAGCTGTACCTACTTAAACGCCCGACTTTCGTTAGTATGTAGGGTATTTATAATATACACTAATGGCGGAAGTACGCTAACCAGGGATCACCGTCGGGAGTGGAGTGGAAAACTACAATATGGGTGGAAAACAATGATGCCGGAAATACAATCATAATATAAGACTTTTAATTCTGGGAAAACAATAGCTTCGGAAGAGATTATTGGCGAAACTATAATACCTGTGGAAGACAATGATGGCGGAATTTTATTGACGGTAGTAGGCCTACAATATCTACGTAATACATTATTGGTGAGAAAACAATCATAATATAAGAATTTTAATGCTGGGAAAACAATAGCTACGGAAGAGATTATTGGCGAAACTATAATACCGGTGGAAGACAATGATGGCGGAATTTTATTGACGGGAGTAGGCCTACAATATCTACGTAATACATTATTGGTGAGAAAACAATCATAAAATAAGAATTTTAATGCTGGGAAAACACTAGCTACGGAAGAGATTATTGGCGAAACTATAATACCGGTGGAAGACAATGATGGCGGAATTTTATTGACGGGAGTAGGCCTACAATATCTACGTAATACATTATTGGTGAGAAAACAATCATAAAATAAGAATTTTAATGCTGGGAAAACAATAGCTACGGAAGAGATTATTTGCGAAACTATAATACCTGTGGAAGACAATGATGGCGGAATTTTATTGACGGGAGTAGGCCTACAATATCTACGTAATACATTATTGGTGAGAAAACAATCATAAAATAAGAATTTTAATGCTGGGAAAACAATAGCTACGGAAGAGATTATTCGCGAAACTATAATACCTGTGGAAGACAATAATGGCGGAATTTTATTGACGGGAGTAGGCCTATAATATCTACGTAATACATTATTGGTGAGAAAACAATAATGATGGGAGAATTGTAATGACAATTGTAGAATAGCTACGGAAAACATCATTAACAGAAACATAATTCCGGTGGAAGATAATACCTACGGACGAGGTTATTGGCGAAAGTATAATACCGGTGGAGACAATGACGGTGGACATGGAAGAATTATAATGTCGGGAGTACAATAACTACGGAGAACATTATTGGCGAAAATACAATAATAATATAAAAATTTAAATTAAAGGAATATAATAGCTACAGAAGAGGTTATTGGCGAAAGTATAATACCTGTGGAGACAATGATGGTGGAATAATGATGGCAGAGTTTGAATTACGGGAGTAGGCCTACAATTTCTACGAAATACATTATTGGTGACAAAACAATAATGATGGGAGAATTGTAATGACAATTGTACAATAGCTACGGAAGACATTAATAATGAAAGTACCATACCGGTGGAAGATAATAATAGCGTAATACAATAATAATGGAAGATTTGTAATGACGGGAATACAATAACTACGGAAGGCGCCATCAACGGAATCAAAATATGGGTGGAAGAAAAAGGTGGCAGAAATAATGGGAGAATTTTAATGGCGGGATTACAAAATTCATGGAAGTATGATACTGACGGGAGTACAAAATTCATGGAAGTATTATAACAATAACTCAATACAACTAATTAAAACAAGGTAAATAAATTAACATCCATAAGCCAAAAAAAAAAAAATATCGCAGTGATATAGAGAAGAAAAACAAGTTTGTATAAACATTGTATGAAAAGATTTCAACAAAACAGTTAGGAACGTCTCCGGACAACGGATGGTCATCCCAAACGATTCGGTCTATAAACTTACTCTTAGACGTCAACTTATTCTTGGACGTCACATATCACAAATGTGTCTCAGCTCGTCACATCCGAGTTCGGTTGTTAGACAAACTGAAAATTTTGGTTGTTGCGTCACAACATGAGTCAGCTGCAGAGTCTATGTCTCCACATGCGTACAGGAAAGTAGCTATAGGCCTATAGCCCTTCGTTTGAGGGTTATAGTAATTAATTATAACTTGAATTGCTGTTAGTAATGTGTAATTAGTATCAACTATTGCAAACATTTTCCCCTTTATAATAAAAATATCGATGAACAGGTTTATTTATCTCGAAGATATGTTTGTAAATTATATTATTTTATAAAAATAATACCCAAAATTTATTTTGTTTATAATTTTAACAGTTTTGTATAATTTAGGAACAACTTTTTGTTCTTGAGAATTTTAAAAGATCTCACGGTTATGGTTTGAGTGTTCTTTCAACTAAATGGACCGTACCGCCAGAATAACTCTCTGATTGATTCGCTCCAGGCAATAAAAGAGCTGCAGGCAAAATTTGTTTTTTGTATTGCTTCTTTACTTACTGAACAACCAAACAAATCTTTTGTCAATGAAACATTATTTTAGTCATTTCACGCTCAGCTACCTTCAACGGATTCCAGTTATTTCTGATGTTTGGAGAATTCTTAGATGGCCCTTAACGTCTGAAGCTTCGTAACTGTTTTCACATTGGCAATATCTTGCTTGCAGATTCCTCTTGTACAAACATAATAAACATTAATCTAGCTGGGATTTTTTTAAATTTTCATTTTCCAAGCCTTTCTTTTGCCTTTCGCAATATGGTGGCAGACAATTTGGAATTATCTAAATTTCTAAGTGGAAACACAATGATATATTTTATATACAATAACAAGAGCACAGTGGTACAATTTATTACAATGAAAATATTAGAAAGAACCCCAGTACTACAAAAATTATAAAAAGTAACAAATAAAACAAGTTACCTAAGATTAAATCCTTATGTACATTTCGATGACCATGTAATCATCATCAGAAGGTCTTATTACAAAAATACAATCTAGCAAACAAGAAGTTATAAACTAGAGTGAACTAAATGTACATAAAAGCCCAGTATTTATAAAAGCCCGATGATGATTACAAGGTCATCGAAACTACTACCTATGATTAATAACCTATGGCGTTTAATATAAAGAAGATATATTATGGAATGATAACGAAAAAAGGAAGTAAAATAAAATCAGGTTTGTGTACGTAAATGTCTCCTAGAAGACGCATGATGATTGTCTGTCATTAAAGTTCTCTATTATAAGTATTTATAAATGTAATTAAACATTACAATTATTTTTGTAATAAAATCAGTGACCTGATTAAAAAGTCTAAAACAAAAAAAAACATTACGTAGACACGACAATATATTTTTCAATTTGTAACAAAAATTAAAATTCTGTTGCTATAGAAGTTGTAGTTAAGTCATTACTATGCAAACCGCTGTACCAACTGGTGGCAAAGAAGGCGAAACGAACTCATGGTGACGACAGAATGACTGAATGTGACGAAAACTATGAGCTACACTTAAGAAATTAATGATAACCAAATAAAACTCTAAGAAAAACAAATACTGTATTTACTTTATTAAAAATAGTCCCAAAAGTTGCTTGGGAAAAAAGTGTGTTATTGGTTCATTATACAAAGTCATACTAAATTGTTAGTTTTTGTAAAACACGTTTGTACGTTTGGTGTTTAACATTCAACTTTACACGCCATCTATTCTATAAAATGGAATATTATAAAGTCCTCATAACTTCCCTCTGGATAGTCTGAAATAATTTGCACTCATTACAAAAATGTAAACTGTAGTAGGCTACTTATTTTCATGCATTACCAGGCCTAGGCTTATTGCTGAAGGGGTTCGGTTCTGTGCTATTAGCATCAATTCGGATATTTTTAAGGCGGGTGCCATTTTATAAAAGATTTTAAATATCTAATTTTAAATACTGTTGATATTTTATTGACATGTTTAATGTTTTATTGTGATATTAGAGTTTAGTAATATTTTGAAATCGGTCGAGTCTTTTTAATACGAGTATATTACAATCGTTTTGACTTGTGGTTCAAATTGAAAGATTTGGTTTTCGTGCCCACACTCTATGGCAATTACATTTTGTAATTTTGTAATTACATTTTAAAAAAGAAATGTAACTAATGTTATTAAATAATTACACAGACTGAAACACTAGCTCCCAGAAAGACAAGGAGAGAAATATTTAAAGTTTTGTTAAAACATTTCTAAAACAGTTCAAAACGATCGGTAAAAAGGAAAGTTAGATAATTAATAGAAAGATACTTTAATTTCACCTAAGAGTAATTAACTTTATAATAACTAAGGTAATTCTCTTAGCAACGTGTAAGCTCAGGCTCTCGAAGGATTTCTTGTTTAATATTTAGAACGTGGGAAGCAGCAGGATTGTCCGAAGTGATGGGTCCTTTAACTAAGGTCAATAACCAGAGCCCTGCGGCGGTGTGGGCAAGGTGCCGGAAATGGAAATAATTTTTGTTCCACAGATACTGGACAGTGGTAAATATATGTTTAAGTTAGCATTAACTTTGTCTGCTTCGACGTCGCTTCAATATCGCGTTCGGCAAATCTTTCGTCCGTGAGCAATTTTCGTAGGAAAGGAGTAACTTATTGAGGGGGGGGGCTATTTAAAAACTTCGGTAAGAAGGCGAAGAAAAGCAAAAGTAGCCGAAAACAGAACTGTTAGGGAATGTAACTAGTTCAGATATTTCGGGAGTACGCTATTAAAAAGTTAATGCTTAAGCGGATAGACAAGTCTTTTTCTCAGAGGTAAGCATCTCTGCCCACGTGTGCTGTAACTTTCCCTTATAGTCTGTAAAGCGTTGGAAAAGCGTTGCCCTCAGGCGGGTGACCGTCCAAACCTTATAATCCCGTGTCAACGCAAATACGTGTCGACGCACCTTTCGGCCTGACAAACAGTCACGTAGTGTGTGCTTCAAACGTATTTTATTTATTCTCAAAAATAACAAAATTATAGTTTCGTTGAAAAGAGAATAAAAATACAGAAAAATCGTTTCAAACTCATAATTTTATTAACACATCCACTGTTTAGGGTTTTTATTATTTCATTATATTAAACCCTATACGTTTAATATTTTTATTAAATTGTTTCAGAATTGGTATAGTTTTCCTTTTTTTTATATTCTCCTTTCAATAAAACTACAATTTTTGCTGTTATTTTTGCGAAGAAATAAAATAGGTATTCATTTTGAAGCACAGAATAGTGACAGAGATAAGAGGACTTTTGACACTGGGCTATAGGGATCGATCGGCTTGAGGAACAACGCTCTCCCGAAACTTTGCAGAGTAGAAGCCCCGCTACCGGGAAATCATATCTTCCTTCTCTCTGGCCTTCCATAACCTTCTTACAGTGTGGATGTAACGATGCGTTACATTATTATTTCCCCGATAGAGAGTAAGTCTTCATCTGGTACGCTAGCTTACACAGCTGCCATGATCCCCCTACATATTCTACCACTGGGTTTATGTCTACCTTAATCCTATTTCCACTTGAAATCTCTTCCTTTTCTTCGAGGAGATGACTGCCATACTGGCTGGCTGCCAATAAACTACAAGTAAAACCTACATCTGTGTTTACACTTTCTCCTGTAGTTGTATCCGCACCCTTCCATTTCTCTTCGTCAAGTTTTTTGTCTTATAGGCTGTAGAATGTAGGAAGGACGCTGTGCCCTCAGGCAGCAGGTCGACCGACCCTTACTATTCCGTGTCATCCCATTCTCACTCGGCCTGGGGATTATTCGCCTATTGTTACCCAAAATATCAATAAAACTATGGTTTTCTTGAAAGGACGATAAATAAAAAACATACAAAACATAATATTGTAAATGGAAATATTAGTTAAACATTATATTAAACCTTATAAAGTTGATTTGTTGATAAAATTGTTTCGTGTTTCGTAACTTCACAAACAGTCGAGTTGTCCTTTCGTGTAACTGTACGTCAGTAATAACGCACACCGGGTACAGGCCTGAATGATTTTTTTTAAACCGGGATTGGGCCTTCTAAACCTGCTCAGCCCTTGTGAAAGTCGAACTGAAGGAATCGGTATAATTGTCCATGTACCAAGCTGTTAAGCTCTTACCATGGAAAATCAGGAGATAGTGAAATGAAAGATTAGGTAAGACTCTCAGGATGAAAAAACCTGTCAAGAAAAAAAACCAGGCAGGAAAAATCCCGCGGTAGAACATGCATGAACCCTTGGGGCTAGGTTGACCTTATTCTATAGGATAAAGAAAGGTATTACCTTACAAATACCTTGTTAGTGAGGCTATGGTGTGGGTGTTTTGCATTTCTTCTGCAGCCTCCTCGAAACTGGAATGGACTTGCAAGATTAAATTATGAAAACAGTGAAACCTTTATATCATTCTCAGTTTGTAAACGTCAAGCTCATACTGAAAAGCGACTTCTTGGGCATAAGGGGTAGTGGGTAGGGGCCTTCTCTATCGCTCTGGTATCGAGAGAAATTATTCTTTTTCCATGTAGTTTAAACATGACGCTTCCAAGCAAAACTATTTTAAGCAATTTTAATTCAACGAAATCACTCACACCAAAACTATTCCAGCATCGTACAAAACTACATTTCTCAAGTGACAAAACGTCTACATGAATCAGCTGATATTGCGCCTTGTAACATTTCCCACTAGCTTTAATCAGCCCGTTAGAATTTGGCTGAACAACTGTTCCAGAACGCAAACACATGTTTATTTGCAACGCCTATTAACACTGGCAAACATTTACCCAACATGTGGCATTGTACACATTGTGGCGCTGTTTAACCGAAACACAATTGCTGTATTTGCAAATTAGAGAATCAACTAGGTAATAAGCACAACGAGTAGCAATAAGTCACTTGATGACATCTTAATGTCGTGTAAGCAGCTTGTTTTGCATTGTCGCCTTAAACAATACAACTTCCTTGTTTATTTGCTTCCGTGTTTACTCCTTCTGTGTTGTTGCTGAATTTGATTGTTGATATTAATATGTTATGTGAAAAGAATATAATTTTGGTTATAACAATTTTGGCATGATCTAGTAAAAACCTTCAGTTACAATTTACTAATTACTGATATAAAACTTGTCTTGAACAAAATCATTATATTTTTTTAGAATTTAGAACACTACAAACGTAAACAGGTCGATATTATTTCTACCTTAAAGCTCTAAAAACTTTACAACTACTGTATAACAAAATATAGAATGTTTTGAATATTACAACCGAATTTTGTAATTAAAAAATCATTACTGGCTATAGTAGAATTAAAATTAGAAAAGTATTTTTCTAGTTACGATATAAAAGCCCAAAGACTAGTCACTCCTTTATATAACAAACCACTTGTTTCAATTACAATTAGACAGTGTCACTATACTTCTGATCACCACTCTGTATTGGTGAGAGGATAATTTCTTGTATGTTAGGAAAGGTAGCGCTATATTGTCGATATGGTAACATGGTACAATCCGTATTCCTATTAAACCGATTTTCAATCACCTTTCTAAGTTTAGTTCGAATATATTCCTTCCAAAGAGATTTGAATAACTACATAAAGCCTATGACATAAAGCTATTCAAATTTTCCAATAAGAGAGTTACCAGATTATATCAGGACGCAATTACGTCTTGTAATTTGGCAATTATGCCAACGTAGCCATAAATCCTACTAAATATTTTAAAGATGCAAACATTTTATCAAATCAGCCCAGTAGATGTAGCCTGAGCCCTGGCCATACAAAGTGCAGTGATTTAAAAGAGAGGAGCTATAGGGAGTATCGTAAATCACACACTCCTTATTTACGCTTTTCGTCTAAAGCAAACTAAAAAATAAACCTTTTCTCTTTGGCTATTCGATGTCACCCTAATTTTGATTGAATGGTTTCCTCTTTGTTTGTTAGTACAGAAATGCTAAGATATAAAAAGGAGTATTTTTCTTTAATTTTGTAACACAAAATGCAAAATAGATGTAGCCAATCACAGCGGGGAGGAGATATATTATGTTGTAAGAAGGAGATAATGAATAATAGAAGGTAGAATAAAAATAGTCACTAAATTACCATTTACCTCCTGTGTGTCTCACTGTCTCGCCTATCTGATGTAATAAATTCCCCTTTTGCCTGATCATAGGTAGAGAAGGTCCTCTCTTCTGTGAATTTAGACAAAATTAAATTCATGGCGTTATTAGGCTAAAAAAAGTTTGCACCCTTACTGGTAATAACTTTTAAAGTAGGTTGAATATTAAAAAAAAGATAAATGTTGTTGGATGAACATGTTTAGAGATGAGGCTCCTACTTTTTTATCGCCACGCCGATAAAAAAGTACCTCCTCACAACATCGTCGTGTATGTAAACAGTGTGAATAGATAGGTGGGTAGGGCTCAAAATAACAGTAAGATATATACAAAGTAGAGGAAATCATCACACGAGTGGGCAAGATCATTTTACTAAAATATATATGCTAATTTGATGGTGAAATAGACGTGTATTTTCCGTCTCCCCAAATTGTGCTTAAGAAAAAAAAATTGTATCAATTTGTCTGGTAAGCCTAATGTAAGAAAATATCATACATTAAAATTTGTTTAAAAGCATTCTTTTTAGAAACGTATTCGTTTAATTTAATTTATTTTGGTAAGGTAATTATTTGAAGTATTAATATTAATTTTATTTGAATGTGACGTAGTATTTTAACGTAATTTCTATAAGAAAGTCAATTCCATGGAACAAAGATAGAGATAACCAAACGCAAACATTGCATATATACATTGCAGACTCATACTAAACGCGGCGCCGTGTAGGCAATTTAACGTCAGTGGTAACCGTATACGTATAAGTAACTAGAGCGATACGTATAATCAAAAACCTGTAAAAAGAAGGACGTTTAACATCATTTTTAAACAGCAACATGGACGATGATGTTCTCAAATAAAAAATTAAGGAGGCTATCTCGCCCTAAAAGAGAATAGTTTTGTAATTACCAGTGTATACAAGACAATAACATGTATATATGAGGTATTAGTTTAGCGCGGGCATTCATGCATGATGGTAGACATGTTTATGGTACAAACTTCGTTAACATTTCAACACTAAAAGAAAAGATGTAGACTCACATGGAAATAAAATTATTGAGACTCAAGGGGAAATGAAGATTTGCTGTATACAGGTCGTCTTTGCACACTCCGCATCCAACAAGTTTCATACACAGAACAGTAGTCATGTTATTGAACAGTTGAATGTAGGGGGTTTCGATGTTTGTGTAAGTAAGGTTTGTGTTTCCCCCCTCGAGTCTAGATGCGGGTTCCTACTTTGGTATCATTGATAATACTATCAGCCACTATCAGGAGACGTTGAACTGTACAAACATGTTTGTATAAAAAGACCAGTAGACCTAGAACTACGTACCATGGGAAAGGGAGCTATATCACTAGCGTAGCTCTAAGCTACACTTACTGGGCTCATTTACAAAGCACAGACGTCGCTTTTGTTCTAGATTCGGGATCACATAGTTATCAAGGACAGGTTGTTTGCTGACAGTGTTTGTAATATAAATATGTGTACAAGTGGCTTTATCTGAAGTTATGTGGGACAATTTTTGGGCACACAGTAAAACGTGTTCTTTTAGTTTAAACAAAAAAGAACTCGAATATAACAATTCATAAATGTAATGATACATAAATAATTTTGTAATTTTTTTCTTAAATAAAGAAAACATAATTTTAAAGCATCAATCTTGTCAAAAACACTTTTCATGTGCAACACATTCTTGATACAACCCTATTTCGAATTGCAACACATTCTTGATACAACCCTATTTCGAATTGCAACACATTCTTGATACAACCCTATTTCGAATTGCAACACATTCTTGATACAACCCTATTTCGAATTGTAACACATTCTTGATACAACCCTATTTCGAATTGCAACACATTCTTGATACAACCCTATTTCGAATTGCAACACATTCTTGATACAACCCTATTTCGAATTGCAACACATTCTTGATACAACCCTATTTCGAATTGCAACACATTCTTGATACAACCCTATTTCGAATTGCAACACATTCTTGATACAACCCTATTTCGAATTGCAACACATTCTTGATACAACCCTATTTCGAATTGCAACACATTCTTGATACAACCCTATTTCGAATTGCAACACATTCTTGATACAACCCTATTTCGAATTGTAACACATTCTTGATACAACCCTATTTCGAATTGCAACACATTCTTGATACAACCCTATTTCGAATTGCAACACATTCTTGATACAACCCTATTTCGAATTGCAACACATTCTTGATACAACCCTATTTCGAATTGCAACACATTCTTGATACAACCCTATTTCGAATTGTAACACATTCTTGATACAACCCTATTTCGAATTGCAACACATTCTTGATACAACCCTATTTCGAATTGTAACACATTCTTGATACAACCCTATTCCGAATTGTAACACATTCTTGATACAACCCTATTTCGAATTGCAACACATTCTTGATACAACCCTATTTCGAATTGTAACACATTCTTGATACAACCCTATTCCGAATTGCAACACATTCTTGATACAACCCTATTTCGAATTGCAACACATTCTTGATACAACCCTATTCCGAATTGCAACACATTCTTGATACAACCCTATTTCGAATTGCAACACATTCTTGATACAACCCTATTCCGAATTGCAACACATTCTTGATACACAATTCACGTGCAAAACATTCTTCACACAACTAATTTCATGTGAAACACATTTTGACAAAACACATTTCAGGTGTAACAATTTTTAACATAACGATTAGTTACTGTGGTTTTTAGGTACGAGATAGACACATTTAGATACAACTGGACACTTCGCCTTTGCTACTTCTGTACTTACAAGACCCAACCTCTGACAAACCTAAAATCATTATACAGTATTTAAATAGGCTTAAGTATAAACATCAACATCACACACACACACACACACACACACACACACACACACACACACACACACACACACTTCCACACACTCAGGCACGCACGCATACACACACACACACACACACACACACACACACACACACACACACACACACACACGGAGAGAGAGAGAGAGAGAGAGAGAGAGAGAGAGAGAGAGAGAGAGAGCTCTTTAGTGTCGTTAGCCTAAAGGAATTCCATTGGAAGTCCTTCTTGTAGCTTTTAATAACTTCATTTATAATTTAACTTTTTTGGTATTTTGTCTCAACCGTATAATTTGAACTTGAACTATCCAAGACAAAGGTAGCCTTAATTAAAAAAAGATATGTGTGTGTGTGTGTGTGTGTGTGTGTGTGTGTGTGTGTGTGTGTGTGTGTGTGTGTGTGTGTGTGTGTGTTTGTCGCGTGGTATATTTTCCAAATTAATTATAATTTTATATACTATACAATGTTTTTCCTATTATAATATCTAACCTAGACATAATAAATTTGACACTAAAATATTTTTAAAACATATTATATCAAGTGTACTATAAAATTTAAGAAACTTGCCAAAATATAAATATTTCTGTATCAGATTGTTATTGCCAATGTTTTCCAAATTCAAACTACCAAAATCTTACATGAAAAGAATAACTTCGACCTATGTTGAAATTATAAGTAGTTCTAATAACTGAGCTGGTTTGTGGGTTAAGGTTATAAATAACTTCTCACGAACTCACAGGACAATATACTTTATAGTAATGCGCGTTTCAATGACTTATTCCATCATCAGCGACAAGACTACAAATTTACAACCGCAACTGTTGCAGTTGTAAATTTGTAGTAGTGTAACTGATGAAGATGACATAAATCATTGAAACGCGTGTTACAATAAATTATATTTTTCTGTGAGCTCGTGTGTTGCAGTTGTAAATTTGTAGTAGTGTAACTGATGAAGATGACATAAATCATTGAAACGCGTGTTAGAATAAATTATATTTTTCTGTGAGCTCGTGTGTTGCAGTAGTAATTTTGTAGTAGTGTAACTCATGAAGATGACATAAATCATTGAAACGCGTGTTACAATAAATTATATTTTTCTGTGAGCTCGTGTGCAGTTATGTATTTATTTTTAAAAAAATGTGTAAATAATCGTACGTAACTAATACAGACTATTCGTGTTCTATAGCATTGTTTAGTTACAAATCTCTAGCTTTGCACTTTATTATCAATCGTTTATTATATTAAAGTTTATTTTATAAAAAATTACTTGTAAAGCTATTCATATTGTTTGTTGTTTTATGGGCATGTCGTTGGGGTCTGCTTGGCAACCCCGATAGACGGGATGTTTGGCAACAACGCATTCTCGCAGGTGGTTTTTAAGTGAATGCAACTTCAGACAATGGTCTTCTTGTATTAGCCGGCTAGCAAACATTCAATTGCTGTCCTATAAATTACCTGTCCGTCCAAGTCCGACATGAACGCTCGATGTTTTTAGGATTACAGTTTCGAGCAAAAGGAGAATAAACAAAAGTGTTTTTATTATGGGGGTTTTTAAGTATCGCGCGTCGTATTTAAACAAAAAACCACGACGTAAACTTGGGTGTATTCAGCGAGCGGTGTGATTCAAAAACTTGAATGTGAAATTCAGTCTTCCTTTTAAACATTGGAATTTGTTTAAAGCATAAACAAAGTTTTGTTCAAGTGAAAACTTTAAAGCTATGCCTACAAAAACATATTGGATGGACATAAACATGCAATTTCTTTCAATATAATTTCCGTCGGATTAATAAATTCCACTATGTTACGCTATGAGTTACCACAAAGTGATTTAAATGATAACATATGCTTTCATATATCAGCTGATTTTAAGTTATACGTTATATTGTAAAACTCTGTTTCAACATGTAGGTTATGTTACAATTTATTGAACATTGTTAAGGCGAAAGGTTTTGATCAGTTTAAATAGTTTGATCAGGTATTATATAGTTTTGATCAGTTAATAAATATATTAATTTTTTTAAATTTCGATAAATCTCAGTAAAAATAGTTCAATATACAGATAATAATAAGTCATGAAATTTTATACCAATTTTTTAAATTAAAACATTATTAGGCGCGTCTGATAACAAATGTTTCTCATTACGCAAAATTAAACGTTTTTCTTAATTCAAAGTTTCTGCAGAGGTGACTGTAGAAGAATTATATTTGTCGGCACTCCCACTAGTTCCACAACCCATTTTTTTTTAAATAACGAAAGAACTTAAGCGGAGAATATGTATTTACGTTACTGCCCTTGTGGGATTTTGGAAACTAAATACGTACGACTAAAATACTCTTGCAATTGTTGGGTTGTCGTCTTGAGGATTTTTGAATAACATTAATTTTTTTAATTTACTTGGCGAAAAACTATTCCTTCTCAGCAGACGCGTCTAGCACTAGATCAGTACATTGTTCAGTGCTCTGAGTCACAAACAAGACTGTTGCAAAGGCATGTTGTACTATTCTGAGTATGTGCTGTGTTGTTGTTCTGTAATGTAAGGTTGTTTTAGTGTGGCTGTTATTTATGTGATCGAATATAGTGTTTGATTGTGAGTGGGTTTTTGTCATTTAGAATGTGTTGTGGTTGGTTTTTGTGGTGTTTGTATATTTCAAAATTTTCTGTTGTGTTTAGTTTATTGCTTAGTTAAGAACCGTGAGATATACAAATACCCCAAAAACCTGCCACAACACAGTCTAAACAACTAAACACGCTCACAATCAAACACTATATTCGAAACCCTTTAAACGCTAAATTCAAACATCAAAAAGCCCATGATCATTGTAAATACTACATCAACATTGATACACACTTAGAAATCCTACACTTCATCAATAAAAACAAGTGTTGTGTATTGTTGTTTTTTGTAATATGTTTTTTGTGCATATTATGTGGCGTATCAGTATGTGTGTTGTACCCCTTTTTTTATGCATGTTCAGTTCATATGTTCGGTCTTTTATGTTCATGAGTAATTTTATTAGACGGTGCATCTGATTTCCAGTAAATGAATAAATAAGTGTAAAATACTTTTATCTTGTTGACTATATCTCCTGAAGAGATAACTGAGGAAGAAAGTTGAGCCATACAAAAAAACCACAAAACGTAAAAACCAATATTGATTTAAAAATTTTCAGTCGAAATTCTTGTACTTGAAAATCTGGAAAAAGTTATTGTATTTTTGTCCACAAAACAGCCAACATAATGTTATATAAAAGAACCAAAGTTGTCTAGAAGGAATAGATTTTCCAAACTGCTGACTGAATAAAAAAAATGTGTTTTACCTGTATTCAGAATCCCAAAACCTGTATTCAGAATAACAAAATTTGTACTTGAATTAGAATAGCAAAACCTGTAATCAGAATTACAAAGCTCGTACTTGTATTCAGAATATCAAAACCTGTATTTAGAATCACAAAGCTTGTACTTGTATTCAGAATAGCAAAACCTGTAATGATATTACAAAACTTGGGCTTGTATTCAGAATAGCAAAACTTGTATTCAGAACCACAAAACCTGTACTTGTATTCAGGATAGCAAAACTTGTATTCAGAATCACAAAACTGTGCTTGTATTCAGGATAGCAAAACTTGTATTCAGAATAAAAAAATGTGTACTTGTACTCAGAATCCCAAAACTTGTATTAAGAATCACAAAATGTGTACTTGTACTCAGAATAGCAAAACCTGTATTTACAATCACAAAGCTTGTATTCAGAATAGCAAAACCTGTAATGAGTATTACAAAACTTGTACTTGTATTCAGAATACCGACACTTGTATTTAGAATTACAAAGCTTGTACTTGTATTCAGAATACCGACACTTGTATTTAGAATTACAAAACTTGTACTTGTATTCAGAATACCAACTCTTGTATTTAGAATTACAAAGCTTGTACTTGTATTCAGAATCTACAAAATGTTGTATCTTATTCTCATTAAAATGGAACAGATTAAGATAGGTTATAAGAAGAAACTACAGGGAAAATTTACCCCCCGATTATAGTGGTTGATTTTCTTATACTCAGAAACATAAATACTTGGATTATAAATGTTGACTTGCATTAACAATTAACAAAGATAATACAGTACAAATAACCTACAGTTCAATAGAAATAAATAAAATAACGAAACATAAACCCGCCATTATGATAAAGTATAGTACACGTACATACTCACTAGGACTGCGGTACGGTAGATCATTTCTTAGGGGAATGCGGTAGGTAATTGGAAAAAAGTTACAAGTGGAACATTTCAGTACATTTTCTCGCATAGTTTATTCTCGCTAGTTGTAAATTTTTTAATTGCTGTAAAACCTGTTATTAAATGGAATTAAGTTGTAGAAGTAAGAACATCATTTTTTTCTGTTTTACGTAATTTGTTTGGGGTTTTTACTGTAGAATGTGTTTAAAAGGCAACAGAATACTAAACTATCTCTACTACTTTGACTTGCGTATTTTAATTTACAACCACCCTGATCCATTGTTATTATTTAGTTTGGAGTATGCTTGATTACTTAAATTAAAAAAGGGGCAAATTTAAAAAAATTGAAAACCCCTCTACTAGAACATGAAAAGCTGCAAACGTTTATTATTATGTTAGTATCAAAAACATATCTGAGCCATAACTAGACATTACGTATTAAGTAAGCATTTCTCTGTCACATATTAATTATGTTCAATAAAAATTATAAATACATAGTAAAAACACTTAACTAGTAATATGTCCGGGTATAATAGTATTTTGTATAAAACGGATCGAACAGTATGGAGAATGAACTGCAGCCAGAAGGGGAAAACAAGAGACAAAAAATTATAACGAAAACTAACATCAGAAGTACAGGATCTTCCAAAAGAAGGATTGAAAGAGAAGAGAGTAAGGCGGGAATATAAAAGAAAAGTAGCAGAAAAATAATAAACGGGATGGATGGCAGGAAGCCCAACGAACGGGCTAAGTAAAAGTAATTGAAAGGAAGGAGCGAAGCAACTGGATGTGAGAAAGAAAAGTACACGGAACAAGCAGGTGGAAATAAGGAAAGTTGACGAATAGAATGAAAGCTGACGGAAGAGAAGAATGGAGATAGTAGAAATGGCAGACGGAAAGAAGGAAATCATACGGAAAGAAGTGAAGCGGTAGGAAGTAAATACTGATTGAACACGGAAGAAGAAGAACCGAACGGACTGAAGGAAGTGGACGAACAGAAATGAGGGGTCAAAAGGACGGAAACTCTACAGAAGGAAAGATAGCAGATCAAATGTTTAAAAGTGAACAAAAGAAATAAATAAAATTCATTCGGATTAGATGACCGCTTATTAGTCTAAAATATAAACTCAATAATAAAATTAGCTTTTTAAAAAAAAAATAGTCCTTTTCAGCTATGTTCGTATTGTTAGATAGTAATAGCAAAATTGTTGATTACAATGGCATTTTTGAAATGTCAATGACATTCTAACAAACTTGTAGAACAGTATAAATGAATTTATTACTAGAAATATAATTTGGGGGGAAAGGAGTATTCTTGAAAAAGGAAACTCCACAGCCTGAAGACGTAACTTCATTTATCTTGGTTAACGTGGAACAATCTCGCACTGGACAACCTGCTCCATAAACCTCTTCATTACATCCTTTATAATTTATTCAAAATGTCGGACGGCGACAAAACAAAATAAAGGTGCCTCCTCTATTCTTACACGAGGCCCAGTCAAGAATGCAGTGCTGCTCTCTATAGAAGCTTTGGTAATTACATAATGACAGAAGACCTTGGGGATTGATGAAGACGGAATTAAAATAGAGTTAGCAAGCAATAAGCAGCAGGCAACAATGTGTGTTGCCTGGAGGGATGTTCGCTTTAGCTACTGTGGTTGTGGCCTGCTGTCTGGATCAACTTGGCGGATCAACGCTCGCTAACATTATGCGCGATGTTGTTGCCAACTAAACAAACCATAATTACTCCGTTTTGGCTAAGATACTTTTTGTTAAAAATAAAATTAATTTTAATTCAAATTATTTCTATTTAGAATTAGGTAATTTTCTAAAACAAATTCGTGTTTAAGGTTTAAATTTATACAACTACATGTAATTAATAACAAGGCTCGAGCAACACAAAATGAGACAAGGCGATTTTTGTCGAATTTAAAATAATGTTAGCGCAAAACCAATGAAGGATTTTAAAGGATTAGTTTGTCTTTATATGGATTGAACGCCTGTTACAGAAAACGGCTAGTCATGATAAAAAATTACTTGTCTAGGCTCAGAAGGGATCGGGCTTACAGCTCATCTGAAGGAGTGTAGACCTTTATTGGATGAAAGAGCTCGGGCTAACAGCTATGTGGACGAACCAGACCTGTATTGGATCAAAAGGGGTAGTTCACTCAGCTCATCTGGCTCAGAAGCGCTTGAACGCACAGTTCATCTGGAGGAACGCAGTCCTGTATTATGTAAGAACCG